>QEPC01005825.1:1753778-1805700 GCA_003113815.1 Sphenodon punctatus
GGGGCTTTGGAGCGGCGCGTTCTTAAGCCAGATAATTGAACTCTTAAGAATGCGCTGCTGCAAAGCCCCGTGTCTCCAGCCACCGCCGGCAACGGGGAGAACGTCACTTCCGGCGGCTTTGCTTTAATGCGGCGTTTGGGAGGCGCTTCAGCGCGCCCTCGTTTAAAAGCAGCCTTAGGCTCCGTGAGCCTTTGCAGGAAGGGCAGTATATAAATTTGACTATATACATAAATAACTGTGGTTCCAGACCCATGATTGTAAGCTCTCGGACAGGGACCGTATCTATCTTATTCTCTGTAAAGTGCCAGGTACATTGCTGGCGCTATATAAAAGCTTATAATAATAATAAATTAATTAATTAATAACACATGTGCACACACACACACACACAGCTCTGGCTACAAGTCAAAACATGGGCAGTTGCTATGTGAAAAACTGTAATAACTGCCTGTGTTCCTGACTCCTCCCATATAGCCAGGTTATGCTGAGACTGTCCGCTCCACCTCCTAGTCCCAGCAGCCACTGCAGGGCTGTTGCAAGTGAATGGGATGGGTCTGTCCTGGGCACATGTAAAACCTTTGCACTGAGATTTCGCTTGTGTACCGTTCTCTGTCCTTCCAGGAGTAAGTGAAAATGGCCGTAGCATGTGGCCTCGGCTTCCCCACCCCCAAAATGGAATTAATAATCAGGACTTAATTTGTGCCAGGACTCAGCTCTAGCAACTTTTTTTTTGGCAGCAGTAGCCCCCGAAATTCCTCCAGACCTTATATTACTACTGTAAAGTCCTTACCCTCCATGAGTACTGCTCCCAGTATTGTTTGGTTTCTACCGGATTCACAAGACAGTGGGGGTCATCAACTCCTCGATAATCCAGCTGGAGGAAGAACTAGTTGACAGGAAAGGAAATTGAAATTGGAGGTTTTGACTCATTCATTGCTAGGGAGCATTGTGGGATGCTATTTCTCACTCTAACACGCTTGAAATAAGCAGGGATACCAAAGAAAAAAGAAAGATAAAACCCAGGCAGCAGTATTAACTAAACAAGGTGGAATGGGATGGGTGTGTTTGGGAGAGATGATTCTTTAGCTGCTGAAAGAGATTGTGGCTGCTTCTACCTGGGATCCTCTAAAACTAAAACTTTAGAACCAAAGTCAATGAACATTTGAGGATTTTGACTTTTTAATAGGCTGATTTTTTTTTAACTTCACGTATGTCATGAAAAGTAAAGATGAAGTATTCAACAAACTTCAGGACTATGTAACCATGACGAGCAACAAGTTTGAGAGCAGACCAAAAACACTGTGAACTGACAATGGAGGTGAGTTCACAGGAAAGGAAGTAGAGGACTTCCTGAGACTCCATGGAATTGATCACCAAAAGACAGTGCCATATACACCCGAGCAGAACGGAACAGCTGAAAGAAAAAACAGAATGCTAACCGGAATGGTTAGATGCATGTTAACAGACTCTGGACTACCAGAAAAATACTGGGGAAAAGCAGCAGTTGCTGCTACCTACCTACAAAATTGGCTGTATTCTAGAACAGTGAGGAAAACTCCATACGAACTGTAGAATGGTCAAAAACCTAGTGTGGGCCACATCAGAGTATTTGGAAGTAAGACTTACGTATATATCCCAGAGGAGAAATGTACCAAGCTGCAAAACAGAGAAGTGGAAGGCATCCTCATAGGATACAGTGAGCGTTCCAAAGATTACAGGATCCTGGATCCACACACAGACAGAATAACCATTAGTAACAATGTGCCCTTTGTGGGAAACTCAAGCAACAGTGTGATGACTCTCCAAGGTCCAGGCGAAGGAGAACAATCAACCACGACTGAAAGAGAACAATCCTCTGAACAAATAGTCAAATCAGCACAAAGGTAACAGAAGTGCAGGAACAGACACAGCCGGCTGCTGATGCTGAGCCAAGGCAGTCGACGAGGTTTAACAAAGGCATTCTCCCCACTCGTCTGTCCTACAAAGTCAGCACCAGTAAATTGTCAGAGGCAGCATCCTGGGAGGACATCTCACGGATGTCAGAAGGGGAAGCAGAAAAATGGGTAAGAGCGGCTGAAGAAGAATTAAAGTCCATGCAGGACAACGTGGCATGGACACTTACTCCACTGCTCTCAGGGAGAAAGACTATAGGTTGTAAATGGACATTTAAAATAAAGTACAATGCACAGGGAAATATTGAACGGTACAAGGCCCGACTTGTCGCGAAAGGATACTCCCAGAAGTACGGAGAAGACTACGATGAAACATTTGCACCTGTAGTTAAGCTCACTACAATCAGAACATTGTTAAGTATAGCTGCCGGAACAGGAATGCAAGTCAAGCATATGGACGTTAAAACAGCATTCCTAAATGGTGAGTTGAAGGAAGATATTTACATGGACCAACCACCGGGGTTTGCAGACATTGAAAGGCCAGATGTGTTCACGAAGCCATTAACGGGAGTGCCATTGCAAGCTATTAAGAAGAATGAACCTAGTGGGTTTGACTAGTGACTGTCGAGAAGGGGTGTTGGATTGTGCAGCAGTCACAATTAAGAGCCCATTGCAAGCCCTGCAAGCTTAATATGGGGCTTGTCCAGTAGGGGCAATGAAACAGGGTTTTTTCTCCTTGTCTCCTCTCTTCTCCTCTCTCTGTCCTCCATCTTGTCCCATGCAGTCTGTACAATATGAAAGCATGGCTTCTGAGCTCTTAGTAAAGTTCTGTTTTGAAGAAACTTCTGCTGTGTGTTATTCAGCAGAAAGCTAACTCTACAATAAGCTAAATCACCAAAGTTAGTGACTGGGCTATTACAAATTTTAATATAAATGAAAAGATGCCAATTAATGCAAATTAGGAGTGGCATGAAGTGTACCTATTTCTGTCTGTCAAATGTTGGAAGGTATGCTACTCTGCCAGACCCCATCCATGGCTGCATCAAGTTTGACAGGAACTGGGGGCTGCTGCTACCAATCAGTTATTTGGATATAAGCTGCCCATCAGCTGTTAGGCAGTGGCACCAGCCTCCAGTCCCAGCTCTCAGCAAAATTAATTCCAGCCCTGAATCAAAAGTGAAGCAGTAGAAGTGGGAAGAGTTGCTGGTGGAATGGTGGGGCCTAGCAGAACAGCTCCACTGGCCCCTTTGAATAACCACCCCCATCCTCCCGCCTCCCACCCATGCTTCTGAGTCAAGTGGTGAGAGTTCTGGATTAGCCTTGAGCCCTGGCACCTTCTTGTTTACACAAATTAAGTACTGTTTGGTATACTCCTAGCTGATAGGTATCCCCGAATTGTCATCTCCCTCAGGACCTCCCCTGGTGTCCTGCAGGGTTCCATCTTGTCTCCCCTCTTGTTCAATGTATATTTCAGGCTGCTGGGCAAGATTGTTTCGAGTGAGGTGCCATCAGTATGCTAATGGCACTCAGGTCTACCACTCTTTTTCATCCAACCCAGGTCCTGCAGTCTTGGTGCTTACCCAATGCCTGGCTGCTGCTGAGGATGAGGGTGAGCCAATAGAGGCTGAATCCGGGTAAGACCAAGGTGATGGTGATTGGCTGATTGTGTGACTTGGAGGGGATTGGAACCCCTGTTGTTCAAGGCTTCTGGCCCCCTCTGGTCACTCAGGTTCACAACCTTGGGGTGCTTCTGGAGCCTCTGCTGTGCCTGGATCACCAGGTTGCGGCGGTGACCAGGAGCACTTTTCACCACCACCATCTGAGGAGGCTGCGTCCCTATCTTTCTGGTTTTGATTTGGCCATGGTCATCCATGCTTTCATCACCTCAAGGCTAGACTACTGTAAAGCACTCTACATGGGGCTTCCCTTGGTGACTGTCTGGAAGCTGCAGCTGGTGCAGTGGCGGCCCGGCTCCTTTCAGGGGTGGGTCATCATGAGCACGTTACACCTGTACTTTGTCTGCACTGGCTCCCTATAACTTTTGGGGCACAATTGCCCTACACTGGCTCCCTCTACATGAATACATTCAGCACAAGCTCCTGGTTTTCACCTTCAAGGCTCTTCATAGTCTTGTTCCTCCATATCTTTCCACTTTTGTATTCCACCACACTCCTGCCTGGGAGCTTCGCTCCTCCTCTGCCCCCACCCTCACCTGCTTGTGACTCCCTTGCTCTTCTAAACATCCTCACCTTTCTCTCTTGCTGCCCCAGTGCCTGGAACTCCCTCGCTCGACACATTCCTTCTGCTTCCTCCCTTCAACTTCCAAATCCCTCCTGAAAACCTGCCTCTTCTGTTAGGCCTTCCCTAGCTCATCATGAGTGAAATTGTGCCCTCTTCCCTCCTCACTCAGAATCTCTTCCCTGCAACTAAGTTACTAAGTAGGTTAGTTCCCTGTAACCAAGTTAAGGACATATACCTGCAACTTCTCAACCTCATGAATGTATGCTTATCTCCCCTGATGTTCACCTTTCCCTTGTCTCCCTTAGATTGTAGGCCCCTGGGGTAGAGACCTGTCTGTAACTATTGATTGTACAGTGCCAGGTACACTGCTGGTGCTATATAAACAATACAAATAATATTAAAGGTGCTGGTTTTAACCTTTTAAAGCCCTGAATGACCTGGACCCCACATATCTAAGAGCCCGCCTTTCCTCCCATGCTCCGTTGAGACCGCAGTGGTCGTCCAGGAGTGCTCTCCTGTGGCTGCCACCTGCTAACTTTGTTCACACAACAAGGGCCCACAGAGAGGTGTTCTCAGTTGCTGCCTCTATGTTATGGAATTCCCTTCCCCCTGGAGGTCCATCGGAGCCTGAGCCTGAGCATTTTCTGGAGGCAGTGTAAAACTTTTCTTTTGGTAAAGCATTTGGCGTGTGGGGTTAGGGGATGAGGGTGGATTTTAATGAGTTTTTTTTCTTGGAGTTTTATTGTACTTTCTGTATGTTTTTATTATTTAAGCTGGTAAATCCAACAACAACTGTACACCAAGGCAAATAAACTCCACAGAAAAAAGTCACAACCAAAAAATGGATATAAGCAAGCACAGTGGCAAGTACAAATTGCCAACACTTTATATAAATAAACAACAAGTTTACTGATGTCCAAAAACAAGCATACCAAAAGGTGCAAACATAACAAATGTATCAAAGTAGGTATAAACCTAATGCCGATAGACGGAGAAACCACCAGGGACTGAAAAGGAAACTAGTCCCCACAACTTCAGTGGAATGTAAGATCTAAAGGGTGGAGCCTAAAAGGTCTCGTTTGCCCCAAAATGTGAAGCAGGAAAGAAAAGTCCAAAACTGCCTGAAGGGATCTATTCTGATGTTTCGCTGATGCCAGTGTTTCAAGCAGCAAGCCCCAAGCAAGCAGCCACTTAGAGACATTCCCAAAAATTAGGAAGCAAGAGGTGTAAGCAAACTGCCACAAGAAAAAGAGGAGCTATATAATGGCTAGTGGCATCAGTTGATTGCTACGCGCTTGAATAAAAGGGTGACCCAGCCCCGCTTCTAAGTATTGCAAGACCTTGGCAAACATTCCATGAAGTTTTCTACACTCCCTGGAACAAGCAGGATTTTCATCTCTGATGAAGCTGGCATGAGTGAAACGCCAGAATAGATCCCTTCAGTGCAGTTTTTGACTTTTCCTTCCTGCTTCACATTTTGGGACAAACGGGCTCCACCCCTTAGATCTTACATTCCAGTGTAGTTGTGGGGACTAGTTTCCTTTTCAGTCCCTGGTGGTTTCTCTGTCTATCGGCATTAGGTTTACACCTACTTTGATACATTTGTTTTGTTTGCACCTTTTGGTATGCTTGTTTTTGGACATCAGTAAACTTGTTGTTTATTTATATAAAGTGTTGGCAATTTGTACTTGCCACTGTGCTTGTTTGTATCCATTTTTTGGTTGTGATTTTTTTCTGTGGAGTTGATTTGCCTTAGTGTACAGTTGTTGTTGGATTTACCTATTATTGATTTATCTGTACCATCATACCTTTTGTGATTACATTGTTTATTATGTAAGCTGCCTTGAGCATTAGGGGAAAGGTGGAGTAAAAAAAAATCAAATCAATAAATTAAATAGTGTTGGACACTGTTGTGTAGCCAACTCCATTAGCACTGAGTTTGAAAAAACAGATTGACTCCAATAAGGCAAATAATGTGCTTCTACAGTTAAGTGCCTGCAGGACTTTCCTGGGTCCTGGTATCATCTCCCTCTACTAGTCCAGAAGGAATTCTCTCACATCCCAGCCTTCTTCATTCTCTGCTGCAACCAAAGCTGCTGGTAACAATATTTGCAAAGAACTTTGCATATTCAAGCTACTAGGTAAGTGCTGAGTAACAAACCAGCATACACGAGCCCTGGTGAATAGGTCAGAGCCATTGTGGCACCGTGCCATCATCATCCTTTAAGCCTCCTTAATCAAGGAGAGGGCTAAAATGATGTGTCTGCTAGTATTTCCTTGGGTTGGCACAAATGACTTTCTGAATTTCTCTGCATGTTCATTAGTGCAGTGTCAACAGCAGGAGGAGAAGGAGATATTGTTTATCAGTGTGTTCCAGGAACACGCCGTCTCTAATTTTTCATCAACACACCAATGCCTCTGTGTATGACTGAAAGGACATTGCTGAGCTATGCCCAATATTCCCATTGCCCCAAAGCAATTCAGATGAAGTGTGGCATTCCTGGTTAGACATACTCCTGTATCTTAGCCTGTGATTAAATTATACTGGGGCACAGCTCTTCCCTCATTTCAAACATCTGTCCGCTATCTTCTCAGCAGCACAGACTCTGCACTCACATAGGATATCAGATAAAGAAGTGGAATCCTCACTGGCTTAGTGGGGGAGCAGATGTTCTTTGGGGTCTGGGTTAAGTCTGGATTTCTCCTTAGCATCTTCCGGTGATCATGTAAGGCCTGTTCATTTGGCCAGGCATTTAACAGGTGGGGATAGGGCTTGGGAGTGGCTTTATTGGAATTTTATAGAGTTTAATATTCTTATTGGTTTGTATTTTTGTACATTTTGTGTCTTTCTATATAATATATACACATTGTAAGCCACCCTGAGCCTCCGGGAAAGAGTGGTATAGAAATTTCAATAAATAAACTCTACAAGACAATTTTTGACAATTTTCAAGATCTAGCAGATGTTAGATTGCAACATACTCTGGGACAGCTGTTCTACGTCTATCCTCATATTCAGTGGCGAAACTGAGTTCATTCATCCAGTATTCCCTAATGTTCAAATGAGCACTTCTCTCCTACCAACTGGAGTGGCACTGTGCTGAGTTAGAAAAAGGGTGTCTGTTTCAGAAGGTAAATAATGTCACCATAAAAATAACTTTTCATTGTAGCCAGGGATGCTATTCAGGGAGGTCTGGGAACACAACTGGTGCTTAGATCTTGGTCCCACCCACAGGATCATCTCCGTGTTGCTTCCCTGAATTCTGGAGAAGAATGACCACTGGGTGTTGACAGACATAACATGAAACATTGGAAATTATTATTATTTAGTATGATTTTCTTAAACATATTTATAAGGAGTCAGCAATGTCCCTGGCACTGAACAATTATTAGATACTGGTCCCTGCTGCAAGGGGCTTATAAGCAAGAGACAAGGAAGGGGAGACCAGGGAGAGGGAGAAAAAGAGGGACACATTCACAAAGTTGAGAGTCACAGATAGATGTCCTTGGCTTAGTTACAGAAAAGGGGACCCTGAATGAAAGGACAACAGAAGGAGAATTGGTGCGCAGTCTATGGGGATGAGGAGCTAGGGAAAGCCTGATGAAAGAGAGAGGTTGTTAGAAGGATTTGAAGGTGGGGAGGGAAGGAGGGAGCAGAATTAATGTGTTCAGGGAGATGCTCCATGCATACAGGGCACCAAGGGAGAAGGGGTGAAGACAGTTAATAGAGGAGGAAACTTGAGGGTGGGTGATGTGTGGCAGTTCCTGGGTGGGAATGTAGTGGAAAATAAGTGCAGAAGGATGCGGGGCAGTGGGTTGGGGGACAACAAGGTCATGAAGAACCTTGAAGGTAAAGACAAGGAGCTTGCACTGAATGCGAAGTGGGAGAGGGAGCAGAATGTTTCCAATCCTGGGTTCCTAGATGGTTGCCCAGACATACATTGGGTAGCTGCTGCATTAGTTAGGCCTGATGTACAGAGAGAACTGTCAGATTCATCCTCCTAGGCAGCCTGTGCGCACACAATGGGATTCTAATGTATGGATGATGGAATGTAGACACCGTGCAACCCTGCTGCAGTTCCAAGTTCAGCAGAATGGAAGAGTGGGACTCCCAGATGAGATGAGTGTGGGATGTGATTGAGACCACAACATTTCTGGATGTTTGTGTACTGTCAGAAGTAGGGAAGTCACTAATAGAAGCTGGACCTTCCCTGCTGTTTTCCCTCATCACTGCCCTAATGACAGCAAGAGGATACCCACGTGGCCACCGGGTGTGCCTCCATCAGATGGCGGAGATGAATCTCTTGGGGGAAACAAGTGACTTGGGGTACAGGGAATGTGAACCGACCGAAGGAGAGTTTGTTGCCGTAGATGAGGTTTGGACACTTGAAGGAGTGCAGGTGCCCTCATGAGCAGGGATGTTTTCTGCCCTAACTGTATGGTAATGCAGAAGTTGCTAGAGGGGGCACAAGAGGTGCATGTTTGACTGGGGGTTTTGTGCCAACTGAGAGGGATTTCCAACAGCCTGATGGGCAAGACCCCAATAAAACTGTGAGTTGCTACCTGCCAGGACATCACTGTGAGACATGAATGAGAGAAACCAGGTACAGGTAGTGACAACATGCAAAGAATGATTGCTTTTGATTTCAATTTTTACTTTTGCTTTCAGTTTTCACTGTAGGAACTCAATAACATATGCAATTTGGTCAATAAACTCAGCATTATGTGCATAGCAAACAGTTATTTCTAGCCACTAAGTGCTGGCAGGTATAAGCCCAGGTGTAAACCTGTGTGCACGGGTGAGGATAGCAGGTACTGGACTGCTTCCTGGAATCATTGCCCCAAAGAAAAAACAGCTGGTTCAGGTTCTTCTTCCCAGGGTTTGCTGTGGCTGGATACTGAGAAGGGGCTGTTGTGGGAAGCGCAGTGGGGAAGAACGCCCGCCCGTGTATTAGGCTTGTTGTCACGCTAAACCTGTGAGTAAGGGGGCTGCCAGAATTCGCAAGAAATACACACAGGGGGCTGCTTGTTTATTATGCTCTAGACGCTAAACATGAGTGGAGGCTACACAGACCAAACCCAGACTCCGGGGGCCTATCGTCTTGTTTAACATCCTCTGTCATGTGTTCCTAGCCCCTTCCTGTCATAGGGACACAGGTGAGGCCCCAGCAACCTGCTGGCCAATCCCAGCCAACTCACATCATCCTCCACCCCCCTCGGACACAATTTTGTCCCCTACACACATTTTTTCTGAAATGACATCACAGTACTCCAAGGATTGCTTCTGGGTTATCCGATTTCTCCATGAGCCCATTCAGGATTCCTTCCCATCTCTGCCCTTTTCTGTTTCTGGAAGTACAGCCTAGTTAGCCACTTCTTAATCCAACTCGCCAAGCTTTGATCTCTCTCCATGTTTGTCTTTCTCATGACAGCAGCACCCATGAAACATGCCCCTTTCCTGGAAATTCATCACTTGGGATGCATTTGTGTGGTCTGGCTGATGTCATTTCTAAATCAAAGTGATTCATTGACATTTTCTTCATGGTTGGGTTTTCTGTTGTAGAATCCCACAGTCTCAGTGCCTGGAAAACAATGAAATAAGTGGACAAACAGTTGCTTCTGTAAGTTGTTGTTTTTTTTAAAAAAAGAACTAGATGAGACGACATGGAAATGCTTTGCTAAGTCTGTGAGAAGTATTCAGTTGTACAGCCGGAATGAGATTTCCAAAGCTATCCAGAGCCAGCATTAGGCAGGAGGGCAGCAGGATCCTATGCCCTTGGCCCTGCATCAAAGACTCTGTACCCCAGAAACTCCCAGTAAGGGCTGCAAGGTCCTGGGAGTTTCAGGAGCAAAGGTGGTAGTAGGAGTGGTAGCAGTATTCCTGCCACTCCAGAAACTTCCAGTGCAGGCACCTCAGTGCCCCTGCCCTGCTAACTATGTCCCAGGATCCACCACGTCTAGGGCCAGCTCTGAAGCTACCAAAGACATTTGGATGCCAAAGTCTCGATGTCACAAAGCCACGTACGTGCACCTGGGACCTCGCATCTTCATGAATGTTATCCTCCTTGTCTCTCCCTCTGTTCTTCATCCTTCATCTTCCCCCCCACCCCCATCTCTCAGATTGTAAACCCTAGGGCAGGGACCGTGTCTATTCCATTACTTTGTAAAGCACCAGGTACATTGCTTGTGCTATATAAATGCTTGCTAATAATTAATAATAATAATAATTAATAAATGGCTGAGGCATAAAAATAATCTTTTGAGATCTTCCCTTCCAAATTCCAGCCACCTACATTTCCAGATTTACATGCACTGTGCTGTAAAATTAAACTTTCAAGTGACCAAACATATTCTCCCAACATTTCAAATGGCCAAAGAAGGAACAAGCCTTGCCCTCTCCACTGTTAAAGTCCACATCTCAGTTAATAATCCCTGCCCACTTGAAAAGCCAGATTTGAAACCCTGCTGCCGTTTCAGGTAGTGACAATACTGGGCAAAGATGGACCATTGATCTGACTCAGTTAGGCAGCTCCTTATATCACTCATCCAGTTACACGCACACCCATTGTGGGGGTAAAATCACAAAACAGTACACCCCACTCTGAGAGAAAACTCCTAGAAATACAGGGAGTATGGATTTGCTTTTCTTTCATATGTTGTAGCAGCACAGTAGGCAACAGTTGTAAAATAATAACAATCCAGAGATCCTTCAGCTATGGCTTATACTCCATGACAGCTCATAGTAATTTTGACACATGATAGGACCTGAGCCAGCGTCCACACAAGTCATAGTCAATGGGAATCTTGGCTTAGACCTTTAATAAGAAGTGGAAAAACAGGAGATGCAGCAGAAAGCAAAGCACACTTAAAAAGTGCTATCACATTAACATTCATTTTAAAGCTGGCTCCCTCCCAGACCCATGATGACTGTAGCTTTCAGTTCAAGCACTGTAAGCTTCAGACTCCTTCATGGGCTTAACTATGCAGTGTAGCCTGTATTCATTTGGAAAAACTTTCAGTACACAGCAAAGTGCTCCCAGTGCATCAGTCTGTGCTTAGCTTTAGGCACGGGGGCAGTTTCATTGTCTTCACATGAATATTGCTTCTTTGCAGGATTGAGTTCCATGTTGCATGCCCTGAAGACATGCCAGAAATTCTGCTACTACCTTTGTAGTCACTGACAAAATTTCCCTTTCTTTGCTTCTCCCTAGTGGGGAACCTTTCCCCTCCTGCAGACCAATTTGAACACTAGTACAAACTTCCCAGGCCAGCCAGGAGTCAGGGAGCACTGGTGTGTGTGCTCAGGATGGAGGAAGGAAGGGGAGGTTCCAGATTATGAATCTCTGCCGTGATTCCACCCCTTAGCCTCAAGTGCATACCCTCATCTCTGCTCCCTTCCCCTGAGCTCATGCCTCATTCTTTAATGTTTGAAGGTAGGAACTCAATCCACAGAGCAGATCCAGAAACTGGAAAGGGGTCAAGTAAAAGAAAGAGTCTCATGCGCCAGATTTAGCCCACAGGGCCGGAGGTTCTCCACTCTGGTCTAGACCGATGGCTAGAAAAACACCAGTGGGAATTTTCTCAACAATGTCAACAATAGCTAGATTAGCTAGCTAGGGACCCAATTTGCAAGTGTACCCATTGTTTTCATGCCTGCTTGATTTTCACATGTTTAATTAGGAATAAGTGCTTTGGGGATTGAGGCACAGCTGTTTCCCCCATGTTCAGGCTTGTGGTGTCTGATACTCCTTCAACGGAAATAGATTGAAGCCCCCCATTCACACTTAATACAAATACTTTATGTTGCTATAAAATGACTCACACCACATTACCAAATATAAACACACAGTACAAAAAAATCTCCTCTCAAAACTTGTGTCTTTTAAAGTGTTGGTTTAAAAAGATTAAACTTTGTAAACTTTCCTGAGAAATCTAACTAATCGGTTTTTATTTACTTCTATAACCAAGAAAAACCCCGCTGTCACAGCATTATACAGCCTGACAGGAAGTTCATAAGTAGTTGAGAGATATCACCCTATCGCCACAGAACCATGAGTTCCCCTTGGTACCCACAGCCCAGTTGGCAGGATGCCCACTTCCTGAGAAGCCTGGGCATAGCCCTCAAAGGATCCTTCCCCCATATCAGTAGGGTCTTTTCATGACTGTAAACCCCTGCTGAGATAGGCTATCTCTGTTTTCAAAGCAATGCAGTAACTCTGGACAAAAATAACCCAAAAATTCACAACAGGAAACATTAACAATGACAGGGTCTGACTATCACTTCACAGAAAATAAATCCACTGTTGAGAGGGAGCTCAGGGAAAAGCAGCAGAATGATCAGGGACTGGAGAGATTGATTTTGAAGGAACGACTCAATGAACTGTTTGATGACTGAAGCAGGAGCGTGATATCCATCAACAAGCATATGAAAGGAGTAAGCAGCACCAAGCAGGTGAGACAATTACTTTAGGTGCTGCAAATAAGGTATATTGAAATGCAATTTTAAAAATGAGGAAATCTGAATCAGACAGGAGAGACTTGGATATACTTAGGGTTGCCAATGCAGGCAATGTGCCAATTCAGGTCCTGCAATGTGTATTTTTCATGTGTCATGGAAAAATGTACATATCTGGCAACCCTAGATATATTGCATTATTTATTACTAGTATTATTATTATTAATCATTATTATTTAAATAGCACTTTCAGTGCTCAAAGTTCTTAACAATCCTTATCTAGTTCACTTTCACAACAATCCTGTGAGGTCGGTCATTATTACTCCCATTTTACAGTTGAGGAGCTAAGGCTGAGAGATAGTGGCCATTTTTACATGGACTGCAAGGCGGGGCGGGGGCGGCGGTCTGTGTATGCACCACTGCAGGAGATGTCAAAGGGGCCACACACCCGTCTCTACCCACCTCCACACACAGAGCAACCCAGCTTTTCGTCAGTTGCTCCATGCATGGAGATGGGTGGAGGTGGGTGAAGATGGGTGGGTTTCAGGAGTCCGTGCCCACCCACCCCCATGTGTCCACTGGGTGGACACACGGGGGAGCATCTCATGTAAAAACGGTCAGTGACTTGCTCCTAGTGTAAGGCCACCTAGGGAAATCATGGCTAAGACAAGATTTGAACCCTTGTCTCTTTGCAAAACATCAGTGATCCCATTATTTGACTCAATGTTATGACAGACAAAGGACACAACCCTGACTCCACTTAAGTCAATAGCTAAACCCCCATTGGTGGCAATGGAGTCAGGACTGCACCGAAGGTGCTGGAAAGTGTAGCATAAGGATCACCTGTGACCTGACAGAGGGATGGTCTTCCTAGTATGAGGCTTCTTTCATTTCTAATCCTTGTGGCTCTAAAAGAAAGAAATCCAAGTTGTACACGCAGGTAACCCTGCAAACTGTAGACTGCAGTACGTGGTAGCCTTAGTATTGCCCTCCAAAGAACTGACACACACAAAGCCCTGCAATAGCTGGTGGTAGTTAGTTTTACAGCAGAGGATGGAAAGCTCCAGCCTCTGGGCCATTTCCGCACCCCCCTTTTAATTTGGTCTGCCACAGCTGCTCTCTTGGCAGGCCTGCAGAAGGCTCACCTGGACCCACTCTAGGGAATCAGCAAGTGCTGCCACAAAGTGTAGGTCTATGGGGCAGACTCCTATGTTCCTGGACTCTGCCAACCAGGAAGCATTCCCACAGAGCATCCCTTCCCTCTGGGCAGATTTCTGCTACTCTGGAGGCAGGCCAGGATGGAGGGAGGGTGTGTGCAACGCTCTCTTCATTTGGTGTTTTTTGGTCCGGCTCACTGGACTTGGTGGGTCAGGGGGGTTTGCCACTCATTCCCTCAGTGTCCCTGCCCACACACATAGTTTTGGGGAAAGTTACACCACTGGTTGGACTCAAGGGTAGAGCAGTCATGGCAAGTGTGGAAAATGGTGCTGTCTGGGCTGGGCCCCAGTGTAATGATCCACCATCCTGGGCAGGGGCAGATCCTCAGAAATGTCAGGAACACCCAAGTCAGCACAAGCCAAAGAGGCATTGTACCACACACCTTCCTGTTGCTGCTGGAGTCAACTGACATCTACTCAGGCATAGGGATGGGTGAACGCGGTTCGGAAGTTCGGAGTTCGGACCAAACTCGACTAGTTCGGCCGATCGAACCGAACTCAACTTTCGAACCGAACTCAATTTCCGAACTCGGGTCTGTTCGCCCATCCCTAAAAGATAATAGTCGATTTAGTTCAATGGGGTTTGAATTTCTGAACTTTGTTCGGAAGTTTGGAGTTCAGACCGAACTCGAATAGTTCAGTCGACCGAACTCGAATAGTTCGGTCGACCGAACCGAACTTCTGAACTGAACCAAATTTCCAAACTCGGCTCTGTTCACCCATCCCTAAAAGATAATATTCCATTTAGTTCAATGGGGTTTGAATTTCTGAACTTTGTTCGGAAGTTTGGAGTTCAGACTGAACTCAAATAGTTCGGTCGACTGAATCGAACTTCCGAACAAAGTTCAGAAATTCAAACCCCATTGAACTAAATCGAATATTATCTTTTAGGGATGGGCGAACAGACCCGAGTTCGGAAATTGAGTTCGGTTCGAAAGTTGAGTTCGGTTCGATCGGCCGAACTAGTCGAGTTTGGTCCGAACTCCGAACTTCCGAACCGCGTTCACCCATCCCTATGCCTGAGTAGATGTCAGTTGACTCCAGCAGCAACAGGAAGGTGTGTGGTTATTATTGATTAGCATCAATAGCATCAGCCTGACATTGGGTAGTCAATGACTAGAGACCGATCCCTTCCCCAGGGGGTTATAATCTAGGATAGACAAAGCAGGGGAGACAATAGGGAGCATGGGCATAATTAGGTTGGAATGAAGCCTGGCGCAAAAGATGGGGCCCCTTGGCAAGGGATCCAACTATACCAAGGAACATGGGGCCCCTTGGCAAGGGATGCAGCTATACCAAGGAACATGGGTCCCCAGGCTTGTGGGTCCCAGTGTAGCTCCATCACCTGTCCCTCTATTATAGCTACGCCCTTGTGGGGAGGGGTACAGGACTAATGACGGGGACGCATTCATGAAGGTGAGAAGTTGCAGGTATATGTGCATGGTTTAGTTACAAGGAAAAGAGGAAGATTCTGAAAGGTAAGATAATATAGAGAGAAGCACCTGAGAGCAATCTGTGGGAGTGAGGCGCTAGGGAAAGCCTGACTAGTAGAGGTATATTTTAGGAGGGGTTTGAAGTGAGGAAGGGGGCAGAGTGAATGTATTCAGGGAGGGAGTTCCAGACACTGGGAGTAGCATGAGTGAGTGAAGGGGCAAAGATGGTGTAGGGGGCAGGAAACTCTTGGGCAGGTAAGGCTGGTGGCACTTTTCTCCTTACTAGGAGATGGGGTTTCCTTTATAAGAATTTTACCAATCAGGGTCTGAATCTACTGCCACAGATTTTTTTGCATTTAAATAATTGTCTGTCATTGTTGGGTCTTAAGCAGGTATTCCTTGCCCCGCTCTCATACCCCAAATCTGGCAAGATTTCGGTTTTTAGCAAGCTTTACAAGTCACCTCTTCAGTGGAACCATCGTCTTTCCAGGGGTGGGTAACCTTCTCAGTCTGGGGCCAAATGCAGCCTGCAGCTAACCTTTGTTTGGCCCCTTTCCAGTTCTTGGATCTGGCCTTTAGATCCAGTTCCTACCTTCTAGCAATGACTGAGCTCAGGGGATGGGAGCAGTGATGAGGGTATGTATGCCCACAAGGACAGATCCATGGCACAGATCCATGAATTTCTTTGTCTTTAGTTTTAATGCAATAATCCTGATGTTACTCACAACCTTTCAATTCATGATTAAAACCCTTGATAGCTGCTTCGATCAATTCAGAACTCAAATTTTCAGTACAGTGATAGTGGACAAAATGCCATGTTCAAACCTTACTTTTAGCAACTCTTGCTTTCAGCAGCTTTGATTAATCTATACTCCCTGAACATGTTGTGGAATGTTATGGGAGAGAGAGTTACATTGGCTGCTAGTGCAGTTCAGAAAGTTCCTGACCTCTTACTGTTTTTTTTGTATAGTCCTTTGACTTTGGGTCAGACTTTCCATAACTGCCAAATAACAGGGATGAGTTCCGTTATTTTCTTCTTCCTGAAAATGTAGCCACAAACAATTATCACAGCACGTACATTACATTACACTCATTGAAAACACTTCCTCTTTTTAAGATCAGTTTTCAAAACAATACGAATTCATACGCGCGGGTCAAGTGTACCTCGGCAACCAGACGATGGAGCCGAGGCACCAGACTGTGGGTGAGAGTGGGGCAAGAGGTGAGCCAGCCCCTGGGCGGGGCGATAACCCAAGGGGACACGAGCGCCTGGGGAGCTGAGACCGCTACACCAGCAATCCCAGCTGGCAGGTGGTGAGTGAGGACACGTCCATAACATCCCCAGTGTCTATTCAAGCTCTGAATCTGTCGCAGTCCTCCACCCCTCAGGCAGGTATTCCTGACTCGGAAAGTCCCGCTACCCAAGACCAGTAAGCAGGGTTAGGGTGTACCTGATTTCTCCCCTCAGCTGTTGTTTTATAAGTCTTTTCTGGCTTTCACTCCTTATCCTGGCAACAAAACCCTGTGTCCCTTCTCCCTTGCTGCCCCGCACGCCTGGAACTCCCATCCTGCCCTCGTCCACCTAGTCCCCATCCTCCACACCTTCAAGTCGCAGAATGCGGCGGCCCGTCTTCTTTCGGGGATGGGTCGCCGGGAGCACATAACACCAGCGCTCCAGGCTCTGCACTGGCTGCCGATAGCGTACCGAGCCAGATTCAAGGTGTTGGTATTGATTTCCAAAGCCCTGCACGGTCTCGGCCCCTCATACCTCAGGGACCGCCTCGCCCTCCGCGCTCCGGAGCGACTCCTGCGGTCTGCCAGGGGTGCCTTCCTGGAGGTCCCCTGCATTAAGCAGGGGGCCACAATGGAGAGGGCATTCTCGGTGGCCAGGCCGCGTCTCTGGAACTCCCTGCCGGAGGAGGCCCACCTGGCCCCAAGCCTTTTAGTATTTCGGCGAAGATGCAAGACCTGGTTGTTCGCCCGGGCCCTTGGGGAGGGGGGTGGTAGTTGGGTTTTATTCCCCCTATCCCCAGTAATTTATGGCCCAGGCCCTGTTTATATGTTGTTTTATATGTTTTAAATTGTTATATATGCCATTTTAGGTTTTGCATTGTTTTTATGATATTTTATGATTGTAAGCTGCGCCGAGCTGGGTTCAGGATGGGGCGGGGTATAAGTTTAATAAATAAATAAATAAAGTCCCTCCTCAAAACCCACCTCTTCTGCTCTGCCCAGGATTATCCCCCACCTGTTATCTGCAAACTCCCAATTTACTGTAACCAAGCCAAGAACGTGTACCTGAGCTCCCGCATTCTCATGAACGTTGTATCCCTTGTCTCTCCCTCTGTTCTTCCCTCCCTGTCTCCCTTCCCCCTGTCTTTAGATTGTAAGCTCTTGGGCAGGGACTGTCTCTCTCTTATTCTTTGTAATGTGCCAGGTACATTGCTCGTGCTATATAAATGCTTATAATAATAATAATAATAAATTAATAATTGTAATTAACTTATTTCTATAGAGGCTCCCACAGTGCTTCATGTTCTTTTTTACAGGAACTTCAGAAGTGGCATTTTTGTTTTGTGCCTGTCCTTCTTGCACTTTAGGAGAAAGTAAGAACATAAGAGCATAAGAAGTGCCATACTGAGTCAGACCAATGGTCCATCAAGCCCACATCCTGTCCTCCAACAGTGGCCAATCTCAATCACATGGGAGAAGAACCAACAGTCACAATGAGCAATCCATTCCCCGTTGTTCACTCCCAGCTCCCGACAGTAAGAAGTTCATCCCGTAAGCTACTTGGTTAATAGCCATTAATGGACCTACTCTCGAAGAACTTATCCAGTCCTTATTAAAACCCAGCTATACTACTGGCCTTGACAATGTCCTCTGGCAACAAATTCCAGAAGTTAATTATGTGTTGAGTGAAAAAGTACTTCCTTTTATTTGTTTTAAATCTGCCGCCAGCTAGTTTCATGGAGTGTCCCCTAGTTCTAGTACTATTTGAGAGGGTAAATAACTATTCCCTATCTACTCATTCCACACCACTCAAGATTTTATAAACCTCTGTCATGTACTAATGGCAGGACTGTAATTTGGTCCTGCAAGTTAACTGCATGTGTGAAAGCACTGTTCTGCCTTCAGGCGAGTTATACCGTGAGTGCTTGCGTATTACCAGGCTCTGAAATCCTAGGCCTTTTTTACATGGCCCCCGCAGAGTGTGTGTGTGTGGGGTTGTCCATGGGCACACCAGTGCATGTGTGGTGGGTGGGCAGGGCATGCATATGGGCACACACGCATCCCCATGCACCCCTGACTCATCCCCGCCCATGGAGCAACCACCATTCCCCCCAGTTGCTCCATGCATGGGGATGAGGGGGCGCATGGGGGATGCATGTTAGGTGGGAGTATACATGCACCCCTGCTCACTGTGCACACCCTTCACATGGGCCTCTCCCAGATTTCTTCATATTCATGGGTGGGAGAGCCCTGTGTAAAAAGGGGTCTACTTTTACAGTGATGGGTGTTATGGTTGCACAAAATTGAGAATACCTATTGGTATTACAAATCACGGGATAGCAGGTGTGAAACCAGTAGGACTGAGCTGTGGTTTGCTCCCAGCTAGTTAACTTCAGATGGCTTGTTAATTTCACCTTGCTCTGCCATCGGCTTGTTAATTTCATCCAGCTCTGATGCCAGTTTGTTATTCGCTGTGGGCTTTTGGGTTTCAGCCCTGGTCTGAGGTCAGTTGGGCACAAGGGGGACATGAAAACTGTGCAAAATTTGCACTCATGAGAATGGTAGATTCCCCCTGATTAGTGACCAATGTAAAACACGCAAAGAAAAAAAAATTGCAGGAGACATGTCTCGTGAGAAGGGTGCCCAGAAAATAAGGTTGCTTTCACACAAGATGATTTTTCACACAAATTTAATCATACTGCAAGTTTCATGCTTGTGTGAATGCATGTTTTCATATCCTTCACAAGAGCGCAGGTAACTGTAATCATGGCTGTCAGGGTGGGAAAATCCTATTTTTACAGTGACGGGAGTTAATCTGCTCAGAAATCTGGAACATAGGAATGCAGTGTTTGTGATGGGTATTACAATGACATGAAATCTGTAATGTGGGAATACTTGTATTGTGATATTTCCGGATTTGGACATCACTTAACTCTTGCACAAGAACACTTGGTCAAAATTTGAAACGTGAGAAAGGTGTATAGTGTTGTTCTTTTTATGGAATTGGTGATGTGTTCACAGCAATCATGGGGAATACCTCCCAAGAACAGGTACTGACTGTCTCCTCCCACAATTGGTGATGTCACAGGCCACTTTCACACACATCTCGGCTCTATTAGTGCACCTGGGAATGCACTATTCCTCTTTTATCCTAGGAGAACATCCATCATTGTAAAAGCTACACTGGGGGACCTGGTGATGCTATGCAAGTGTTCTTGCAGAATAGCACATGCCCATGTCTGCTAATTCCTGTGAGAATAGAGCTGTGATTGCATGCATTGTGGTCACAATATTCATTGTGAATATATTGCATGCACAAAATGCATGCAAAGTGACCACAACAGACATCACAGAAGTTAACCCTGAGAAAGCTGCATTTATCATGTGATTTTAAGATGAAGGAACAAGAAAAACAGGGGAGACACCATTTCATGTGAGAGCAGCCAAGCGCTTCTCCCACATTACAGCCAGTACATCTTCCCTCATAAATCGTTCACACGATCAACATTAAGGCGGGGGAAGTACTTTCGGCCCAGCTAACTATCTCGTGTGAATGCAGCCAGTGTCTCTCCTAAATAGGAACTGCTGGGAGGTGTATTGGGAACTACTCTAGCCACTTGTTTGCATGGTCCAGGCCGTAGGCAGCTGCAGGACTGTTTGGGAAGCCCAGGCCCCTGCGGGATGCCTGCTAGCAGGTGTGAGAGGCGCGGCACCTCGTTTTTGGCTGTGCTGGGGCAGACGGCTCCCTGCGGCGCTCATTGGCTCCTCATAACGCAGGCCGGTAATGAATGGCCCCGGCCAGCCAACGGCATTACTCATGCTGCTGCGCTGGGCTGAGGCGCTAGCTGCAAAGTCAGCCAGCTGCGCCCAGCGGTGGCGGCCGGGAGCGCAGCAGCAGCGGCGGCGGCGGCAGGAGAAGGAGGAGCGGGAGGAGGACTGGGGGCAGCGGCCTCGGCAGCCTCTCAAGCGCTGAGCCGGGGAGCAGTAGCCGCAGATCTCCCGCCTCACCGAACCATGAGCCGGCGCCGCCGCCGCCGCCTGTGACCCCCGGCGCCGCCCGAACCTCCTCGCCCCAGGTAAGCGCTGCCCAAGATCCGCTAGGCGGGAGCATCTCCCTCCCTCCAGCTGTGCAGCGGCAGCGGCTGCCGCCCGGGCTCCCGCTCCCCGCAGCCTCCGGGCGGGCAGCCGCAGAGACTCGGGCCGTAATAGCATCGCCCCCAGGCCGGGCACAGCGATGGGAGTGGGACCGCGAGCCGGAGCCCGGAGGCCCTTCCTTCCCCTGAAACGCCAGGGGTCAGAGAGCCATTTTTGTCCGCCCCCGCCCCCGCCCGGGACAGGGGCTGGGAGCTGCCCTTTTGTTAATAAGGGAAGGAAGGGGCGGCTAGCGGCGCTGGCTCCTCCAAGAAGCGGCTGAGCACAGGGAGTCGATTGGGTCCGACAGGGTTAGAGGGGACAACGAGCGTGATTCTGTCCCCAGCCTTTCATGTTAGTTTGGCATCTAGCTCCCTGGGCAGTGCCCATTCCTTGCCGATCCTGCCGTAGCCCTGGGAAAGCCCAACTTTCCTCTGCTGGGAAGCCGGGACACGGTAAAAGTTGCCCTGCAGTCGATGGAGCTGCCAGCAAGTGAACACCCAGTGCTGGAACTTGTAGAGCAAAGTTTTACCGGTGTGACCCCATTCTGAGATTTAACTATAATCCCGTGTGACCTCAGCCAGCAGTCCAGAGAGAGATTGTGGTTGCCTGTTGGTCCCAAGTGACAGAGATGGAGACAAAGTACTTGGAATGGTGTCTTTTATTGCACATTTCCACCAACAATAGTTGGTCCAATAAAAGATATCATTCAAACTACTTTGTCTTCATCTAGCAGTAGAGACGTGGGGCTGATCCCATGCCCTGTGCAGATCCCACACGATCCCGTTTGGGATTGCAGCCATTCAGAATATATCAGATACCAATCAGGATTGGATTCCCATTCATGGATGGTGTTTCCCCACAGCTCAGAGTTTGGGAACACTTGCTATAGAGATGCTGAATGTTTGGTTTTCTCTTTAGAGTAACAATACACATGAGTTTCCATCACAGAAGCAGCCATGTAGGGAAACAGGAGGGGAAGGGAAACAGTAGCAGTTCTGAGTGTAAAAATGGCACATTTTCTTATTCTCATTCTTGTAGCCTGCAAAGAATTCAGATCCACAGCTAGAGGGAAAAGTTTTAAAGATGGTAAAAATAATAAAGGGAAGGTTAGTAGCAGTACTACATTGATCAGTATTTCTAATACTGCTGATGTGAACAGAATGACACAAGGATTATTCTGGTTCTCTCCAAGCTTATCAGGAATTTATGAAAAAAGGGGCTTAGTAATGGATTTTATCAGCTGTCCTGAAAATCTGGGTCTTGAAAAGTGCATTATATACTGAAAATTTTAAAGGCACATATTTCTGTCTTCTTGCGAAGGCATGCTTTGTTATATGTGTACTTTGACAATCTGCAAGAAAGTACAAACATGATGAGAAACAAGGGTAATTACAGGTAATTTAAAGGCTGAAATTGCATAGTTCTGCTTTTTTCTCTTTTTAAAAATCAAATCTACCCTGATTAAGTTAGTTTTAAGAAAATCATTTGTTATGCTGCAGCATGATGGACTCTTCTTTCCTTTTTAAAGAAACATAATTTTATTCCGCTAACTGGGTCGAGCTAACCAAGCAAATTCAAAGCACATGAAAGCCTGCCAAATATACTTTATAACATTTAGTTCCATTAGACAGAAAATGGTCAAAATTGAGTTTTTTTTAATCTCCCAAGCAAGGACTTGAGTTATAGCTATTTTGCTGGGTTTTCTTTTCTGTTTGGGAAATGTACTTCATTTAGCAACAGACATAACTTTAAGAGTAAGAACCCGTAGGAGACACAGGAAGAAAGGCTTTTTAAAAAATCCATGTAAAAGGTTGGGCATGTAAATGCTCTGTGCTGTTTGAATTCAGTGACATATATACAGAGCATTGTCTAGCTTTGTTTTAATTTTATTTTTGCACCTGATTCTTCCAGTTCTTTTTGAATTTTTTGTTCCTGCTTCTTCTGCTGAACTTTGAATTAGAAGGATCCTTCTGCCATTGAAAATTCCCATTGATATCAAGGCAGGATGAAGCCCTAGGAGTAGAGAGTGCTGAGTATCTCAGTAAGGCTGGACTCTATCTTTCTGTGTATTTGGTGCCAGTAGCAACTTGCTTAGTTGCAAACAAGACTAAATTTTTCCACTGAAGTGAATCATAAAGGTCCAGATGAGTACCCGAGGTTTTTCAATTATTTCCTTTCCAATTTTTGTCAGGTTATTTATCCTGCCTGTATCCTGTTAGTGTGTTGCTATTTTTGCTTGCTCTTTCTGCATGTCTGAATGTCTAAAACCAGCTTTCGGGCTGCTTATCTGCAATTTTAGGTTGAACAATAGCATTATTGCAGGGGGTGCACCCCCTGCTGAAGAAACCATCTTTGGACGTGGATGCACTCGCCAGCTATTGACCTGTCTCTAACCTTCCCTTTTTAGGGAAGGTTACTGAGTGGGCGGTGGCAATCCAGCTCCAGGTGCATCTAGATGGCATTGGTTTCCTGGACCCTTTTCAATCTGGGTTCCGCCCCGGCTATGGCACTGAGACAGCACTGGTGGCCTTGGTCGACAATCTCCGCCGGGAGATGGATGCAGGATATTCAACATTTCTCATCCTGCTAGATCTCTCGGCCGCTTTTGACACCGTGGACCACGGCTGCGTGACCTGGGGGGCCTGGACGGGACTGTTCTTGAATGGTTCCGCTCATTCCTCTCTGGGAGAAGCCAGCGGGTGGTGTTAGGGGCTGAGACATCTTGTCCCCGCACTTTATCCTGCGGCGTTTCGCAGGGTTCCATTCTGTTTCCATTGTTATTTAATGTATATATGCAGCCCTTGGGGGAGGTCGTGAGAGGGTTTGGGGTGCGATGTCACCAATATGCTGATGATACTCAGCTGTACCTCTCTTTTTCAACTGACCTAGACCCTGCTGTCTCGGTGCTGTCCCCTGTCTCTTATACACATCTAGATGTGTATAAGAGACAGACCCTGATAAGACGGAGGTGATGTTGGTGGGGAGAGCGAGGGAGGTGTCGGTCCCCCTGATTGGGGGGGGGGTTTCGCCCTCCTGTAGCTCAGCAGGTTCAGAGTCTGGGGGTGATACTGGACGCAGATCTCCGCCTGGAGCGACAGGTGGAGGCAGTGGCGAAGGCCGCTTTCCGCCAGTTGTATCTGGTGCAGAGGCTGCGTCTGTACGTCTCCGGCCCAGACCTGGCCTCCCTCATCCATGCCTTCGTCACCTCGAGGCTGGACTACTGCAACGCGCTCTACGTGGGGCTGCCCTTGTTCCTGGTGCGGAGGCTGCAGCTAGTGCAGAATGCGGTGGCCTGGCTCCTTTCGGGGATGGGTCGTCGGGAGCACACAACACCTGTGCTCCAGACTCTGCACTGGTTGCCAATAGCGAGCCGAGCCAGGTTCAAGGTTTTGGTATTGATCTATAAGGCCCTTCATGGTCTGGGCCTCTCATACCTCAGGGACCACCTCACCCTCCATGCCCCAGAGCGGCTTCTTCGGTCTGCCGGGGGTGCCTTCTTGGAGGTCCCCTGTGTTAAGTGGGGGGCCACAATGGAGAGGGCATTCTCGGTGGCTGCGCTGCGCCTTTGGAACTCCCTCCTGGAGGAAGCTCGCCTGGCCCCAAGCCTTTTAACATTCCGGCGAATTTGCAAAACCTGGCTGTTCGCCCAGGCCTTTGGGGAGGGGGGGAGTGTTTTTTTTATCCCCCTCCACCCTTATTTATTATATATTTATTTTTATGTTCCCTGGTCCTGTTTTAATTGTTGTAATTTTATGAGTGTTTAAAAATATTTTATAGTTGTATTTTTATATTTTGTGGAGATTGTAACCCTGCCCGAGCTGTTTCAGGAGGGGCAGGGTATAAAAGTGAATAAATAAAATAAATAAATTAAATAAATAAATTATTTACAAGTGAGATTTTATAAATGTAAATTTCTTTACAGCATCCCAGTGTACTATTCACAGTGTAGTATTTGAGACCTGTTTTTTCTGATTCTTTAAAAAGAAGGAAATCAGCCAGGATCTGTTTGAGTTTGTTCACAAAACAACTTTCTTGGGTGCTCATCTCCTGAAAATTGGGCCCTTTTAAGGTGTCTCATGTTGGGCTGCCAAAATTTAGGCACTAGTGACTTCTGGTACATTTTGGCCATGATGCACAAACCACTTGTTTCGATGTGACTACTCTGGAGTGAGTGATTTCTGGTGTGTGCATTGGGGTGGGGTGGGGAGGCTAAGCTCTAGTAAACAACATTAGGGTTAAGCAGCGCCATTTGTCCTTGTAAATACATTGCCTGGAAGCAGAGGTGAAAGTGGATTTATTAATTTTTTTAAAAGAGGGGATTGTGCACCCTGACCCCTGGAAATCCCATCCCCTACCTCTTTCCAAGAGTGGGCTGTGCCCCTCTCCTGCCTTTGCTTCTCCTTTCCTGCCAAAGTCTAGCACCTGCTGTGCTGAGAAGAGCACAGATGGCAGCGGGAGCAGTGGTGAGGTGGGAGAAGGGGCCCTCAGAACCAGTACTCCCTTTCCCGGCTCTAGAACACACAGCCCTTTCCTCCCCAAGATGGCACTGCTCCCACTGCCACACTGCCTCTCCCTGCATTTTCCTCCTCCCCACTCTGGGTGTTGCTTTCTACCTGACCAGGGCATTCCTGTCAAGTGCAAGGCCAAGGCAGAGGGAGCTTAGCACTGTGGGAAGAGGTGACAAGGGAGGAAGGAGGGGAGAGTGGCAGCAAAATGTTGCTTGACTAGGGACGAGAGCCATGGACCACCAGCTGGAGAGAAAAGAGAGAGAAGGTGTGTGAGTGTGTGCTGCTGTGGATTGTGTATGAATGTGGACAAGCCCTAGGACTGCTTCCTTCTACTTGTGTCCCTGCAAGGCTGGAATTGCTGGCAAGGCAGAAGCTCGTGTCTCCCTTACACGTGGCGAACCCATTCATAACCCTGGGACGGCACTGATTGGTTCTGGAGCACAGATTCTCAAACTATGATTGAGTCCTGACATCAAGTGCAGTAGCGATCCCAACTGATGTGAGAGATATTTTGCATGTCTTTGTTGCTGTTTGGGGTCATGGGATTATATTTAAGCCTTTAAATGGGGTCACACAGGCAAAACGCTTGGGAATCACTGCTTCAGAAGGAGTAAAACCCAGGCTTCCTTAATTGGAACCTCATGTTTGAAACAGTATGGCCCTCAATGCCGCTGAACCATAAACCTCCCCTTACCTCCCTCCCTCCTTAATTGGAATGACTGACCTTCCTGACCCAGCAATTTTGAATGAAAAATGGGGATAAAAAGATGTTCATGGGGTGGGAAATTCAAAAGGAGGGAGGTATTTAATTCCAGACATGTGATACCCTGAAAGCTTCTATGATTTCTCCTTAACTCCTCTGTTGTAAGGTCTTGTAATGCAATGCCTGATCCCTGGGTACTTAATGCAGAGTTCATAAGGAGCTTTGAATCGTTTTGCTTTTGTGGGTTTATTAGGTCTTCAGGAAGAAAAAAAATAGTTCACCTTTTTGGGCAGGAGGTAGCCCCACTAAAGGGAGCTTTCACCTCAGGAAAAGACAAGCAGCTCTGCTGCGAGAGCCTTTCCACAGAAATCATTTTAAAACTCTGCCTAGAACGCCATAGCCTGTCCAGTAACATCATGAATCAGCTCATCTCTGCTGTAATCTTGCATCTGAATGCTTGGCGCACGCACACAGATGGCCAGCAATACAATAAATTCTAAACCTGTGGCATTGGAACAAAGATGTCAGCTTAATTATACAGCACCATTCATTCTTATTTAAAACTTTACTAGGAAACAATCTTTTATACTGTCTCTGGAAAGTGTGTTAGGATCTGCTTGAAGATCCTGGGGAGGGACTACATGGATTCAAGAAATGTTTTGATGTGATCAGAGCTTTAAAAAGGAATGATTTAGTGCCATCTTAGTGGACATACAGTTTTCCTAAACTTAAAAGGCCCTGGCTGCTCAAGTGCTGATTTGAGAGAGTTTTGCCATAAGCAAATCCACCTCATGATTTCTCTTCTTTGCCAACATAACGAATTTGGATGTTTTAGACTACTTTAACAGAGTTTACTGGAATTTAATCTCTTTCATTTTTCTGTTTATTTCTTTTTTTTAAAGTGAGGCAAATCCCTGAGGATGTTAGAGTGCCCCTACCGTGCTCAAGAGCTCTCTAGAATTAATGAAAGCTCACACGGTTGCACTGGCTTTTATCGAAATAATAATAAATTATTTGCTCTTCTGGTATGTCACTAAGGGTCTACTTGTGTTCCCACTGAAATTCGTTGAAGTCTTACTATTGACTTAGGGTTTTTATAAACGAGATGCTAGCCCACTCCTGGAGCCTGTGTTCACTGCCTGTTTATTAGGAGGCTGGAAGATGTAGACTCCTGTGCATCACCGAGCCTCCGTGGAACCTCCACTCACGACGGAGTCCTGGGGCATCGTGGGCCAATCCGGGGCAATGTTCACCCACATGTCCACACCCATCTATTAGGGTGTGTGCAGCCTCCATGTGGGCAAAGCACCTAGGGTGGACCCAGCGGTCGAAGCAGCAAGCATGACTTCTAGTGCTTAGCTTCACTTTGGACTGCTCAAAAACGGCATTCCAAAAGGCAGAACCCCCCCTACCCCCAAAACCCTCCAGGAAGCAAACAGCAGGGGGAGCTTCCTGGATCCAGAATTCCTGTGAATGTAAGTCATGAGGGAGGGGTGGTGGTGGGTGGAGGGCGGCACCTGCCCATGTATTGGCTTTTCCTGCGTAAAACCTCTTGAGTGGGGGCTGTCCGGACCGAACATAGAACATCCCAAGGATTATTTTCATCCTTGGGAGCAAGACTTGTCCTGTGTGCCTACTTAAAATTTCAGGAGCATGTAGCAATCCACAGGAAAGAACGGCAATGCTAACATATCTTTCCTTTTTCAGAGCAATGGTGGGGTAGTTTTTCCTTTCCAGGGGCCACTTTGAAGATTAGTACAAAATTCGAGGGCCGCATAGACATTGGGGGTGGGAGAGTTTAAGGGATACGGTCAGGAAGAAGAGGGACCAGATCGTGCATCTGTGCCATGGATCTGTCCCCTGTCATATATGCATGCCTTCATCTCCACTCCTTTACCCTTAGCTCAGACTTTTAAGCTCAGGGATAGGAACTGGATCCGGAGGCCAGAATAGGGCACTGGAAAGAGGACAAATAAAAACTAGCCATAGACTGCATTTACCCTCCTCTCCTGGTTCCCCAGTGGCCTGAGGTTCCCCACCCCTGGCCTAGTGTTTATGAGGGATCCACTCCATGATCCTAGCCGGTATGTAAGAATACCCTTTGTTGATGGCAGATCCAGACTATCCCATTCCAAGTTTGGTGAAAAAGGAAAAATTGTTTTAAAAAATGTTGTGCCCTAGTGTAATGTAGGTACTTCAGTGATGAACAACACAGGGTAGAAATGAACATCATGGTGGTGGCCCAACCTGGCCTACCGGGAGGAAAACTATGGTGGACATGGGTCGGGTCATGGTGCCGAACAAATGTGCCCACTGTCCCACCACCTGCATGGCCTGTGGTGGGTGGAGAGAACCACAAATGAGTGGCCATGCGGCTCTGCTGCTACACTGCGTCCTGCTCCACCTCCTGCCATGATGGGTAGCCATGAAAGAAACAAATTGACTGCTTCAAAAGATCAAAAGTTCAACAATTTTTATACACAATCAACAAACATGCCAACATTAAAGACAGAGGGTGAAAACCAAATATCAGAAATATATTAACAAAAACCCAACGTTTCGCCAAAGTCTGGCTTCTTCAGGGTTTACTGATGTTTTCTTTCCGCTCTTCTCCCAAATTCCCCTTTCTCCATGCAGCTGTCAAGCAAGACTGACAGAGAACTGCGAAAGCTAAGCAACAGGAAATTTACATTGGAAAAAGGGAAAAGGCAAGCGAAGCTGATCTAGCCTGGTGTGAGGGTAGCTGGTGGCACCCCGTGTAGAACAGCTGGGATCATGGGTTACCATGGCAGTGCTGACCCGGGCTGGTATGCTGGCCCAGGAACAGATGTGATAGCCTACTGTGGCCCGCCTTGGCCCGGATGGGCAGACCTTCGCCCAGGCTGTGACCTCACAGGTTTTCTGAGGTCACATTCCAGGCTAGTCGCCAACATGGTCTGGGACAATCCTACAAACGTGCAGGTGAGGTCTGGGACAAAGCGTGCTATTGTCATGTTTGTTTTTACCTACGGTCTTCTTAAAACAGGCAGGCAACTTTCTGCTGTTTGCAATTCAACACAGCTTGGTTCACTCCTGCCTATTTCAAGACCACCCCTACTCCCCAGTCAAATGTGAAACCTGGGATGGGCTAGTCTGGCTCTCTCATAAACATTACACGTGGTGCCTTTTGTGATCTGCCTCCTCCGTTTGTGTGATGCCCAGAAGGGCAAGGTGTAGGACAAATACAGTCTCTCTCACGCACCCAAGGTTTCCTGGGTGTCGACCGTGAGTAGGGTGTTCTTGGTGGCTGCTCCGCGGCTGTGGAACTCCGGGAGTACTTCTCCTCTTTCTGTAGACTTCGTAAGACCTGGCTGTTCTGCCGGGCCTTTGCCGAGGGAGATGGGGGTGGGTGGGTTGGGTTAGGGTGGGGGTTTTATTGTTGGGTTACTTTAATGTGCGGTTAAATGTTGATTTTTTTTTTTTTTAAATGTGTGTTTTAAAATGCTGTCAGCCGCTCCGAGATGCTTGTGCAGGAGGGGGCGACATATAAATGCAAGGAAATAAATAACTAAAATAGGAGAGAGACTCTTAGGAAACCTATTCAGAAAGCCCTGATGTGAAATGTACTTTGATTTTAAAAGAGTATTTTCATGATACTCTAATTCATTCCATATCACACAGGATCAAATGCATTCATGTTTGCTGTAGTAGTCAGAATCTCAAACAAGAAATGCCTTTACCTTTTAGAGTTGTGGTTTGCACTGTGGTGCTGAGTTGAGAGTCCTAGGAAGAATTCACAGTGGAGTCACTTGTGTTAAGTGGATCACATATCATAGCTAGTCATAATAACATTTATTTCCCCCTTAATTTAGAAATGGGATATTAAAATTAAGATATCAAGTGACATCTTGGCTTCACTGTAGCTAATGGGAATTTTGTCATTAACTGGAGCCAAGATTTCTCCCATTGTCATCTAGACCCACTGTCTAGAAAACTAACAACCATGCTCTATTTTATTTTGGTAGGCTGTATTGATTTTTAAAGAACTGAATACTGTATAAATTAGCCTGTTTAGTAATTCCCCGATCAATCACGACTCTAAAATGGGCTCTACATTTATTTTATCCTCTGTCCTGCAAATTCTAGAAAGTTTTTTTTTTTTTACACACATACTCTAACAAGGAAAACATAGGCTATCCACTTCTAGCTGAAAATAACCTTACATTTATCCAGGTGAATTGAGACTATTTTATAAGACTACTTCACACTGTAAAAAGCCCCTTTATGCACCATGCAAGTATGAGCAGAATAGATCCTTTATATGAAGAAGCCAAAAATCATGAAAACTGTGACTTTTTAATTTTCTTTGGCTCCATTGCAATGTGTTTTTAACTACCATTTCATAGGATGGAACTGCTTGAGACTCCAAATGAATCCCTTTAAGTATTTTATGTTTCCTGAGACAGTTATGACAGATTAACATTTTAATTGCATCAGTGCATTTTTTTTTTTAGTGATTTTAAGTTTATGGGTAATGAGCAGTTAGACCCCTGTATATTTCTTAATCAATCAGTTGCATAATTTACTATGCAACATTTTATTGTCTTTGGAATAGCTGACTCTTCCTAATTGTCTTCATTATGTGATGATTAGCACAATCCAGTGAGGTTTGCCCTGCAGAACGCTCTAAAGATTGGACCTTCTTTTATTTAAATGGGCATCTCTTTAATAAAGCATCTTGACTAAACTTTTGTTTCTTTCACTCAGTCATGATGTTGGACTTCTTAAAATATCTCTTTTTGGATATTGCTTCTTAGTCCTTTAGTTTAATTTTGAGCATTTATTAATGGAACTGTTGGCTGCATAATTGTGCTTACTCTAGTCAGCAGGTACCATGGACTAGAAAGCTTTCATGTAGTTAAACAGTTAGTAAAACAACATCATTGGTTAGGATCCAACTGGTTAGGACTGATGGATTTTTTGTTGGGGCAGTTTAGGTAATAATGAATCCTGCATTCGTGCAGGAGGTTGGACTAGATGATCCGTCAAGGCACTTCCTGCCCTTTAACTCTGTGATCCTAATTCAGGGGTATTGCATAGAACAGGGGTGGGAAACCTTGCCAAATGTTGCCCTCAAGTTGTTTTTATGTGGCCCTTTCCCAGTTCCTGGATCTGGCCCCTGGATCCAGTTCCTACTCCCAAGCACAGAAAGATTGAGCTCAGGGGAAGGGAGGAAAGATGAAGGAATGCACGCAAGGATAGGAGACAGATCCATGACCTGGACCATCCTCTTCCTGAGCAGACCCCCTTAAACATCTCACCACAACTTCTATCTGGCCCTTGGAGCTAATTAACTTTCAAAGTCACCCCTGGGAGAGAAAAGGTTAAGAACATAAGTGCCATATTCGATCAGAGCAGTGGTCCAGCAAGGCTAGCACCTGTCTCCAGCAGCGGCCAACCTCGGTCACTTCGAAGGAGTACTCAACAGGTCACAACGGGGCAATTCATCCAAGCTCCCTGGCTAATAGCTACTATCCTCCAGAAACTTGTCCAATCCTTTTTTAAACTGAGCTGTACTACTTGCCTTAACCACATCTTCTGACAACAAATTCCACAACTTAATTGTAAGTTGGGTGAAAAAAAGACTTGCTTTTATTTGTTTTAAATCTGCTACATGTTAGTTTCATGGGATGTCCTCTAGTTCTAGAGTATTTGAGAGGGTAAATAACCGTTCCCTATTTACTCATTTCACACAACTCCTGATTTTATAAACTTCCATCAGATCCCCTCTGTCATCTCTTCTCCAAGCTGAAGAGCCCTAACCTATTTAGCCTTTCTTCATAGGGGAGCTGTTCCATACCCTTTTATCATTTTTGTTGCCCTTCTCTGTACCTTTTCTATTTCTATTCTGTCTTTTTTGAGATGAGGTGACCAGAACTGCACACAATACTCACGGTGCGGTTGCACCATAGATTTATAGAGGCATTATGATATTTTCAGTTTTATACTTTATTCTCTTACGAATAATTCCTAACATTCTGTTTGCTTTTTTGACGTCCACCACACACTGAGCTGAGGATTTCAGTGTATTGTCCACAGTGGCTCCAAGGTCCTTTTCCTGAGTGATAACTCCTGATTTAGAACCCAGCATTGTGTACATATATGGTTTGGATTATTTTTCCCTATGTGCATCACTTTGCACTTGTCCACATTAAATTTCATCTATCATTTAGATGCCCAGCCACCCAGTCTTGCAAGATCCTCCTGCAATTCTTCACAGTTACGCAGTTACGCATGTTTACCTTGAATAACTTTGTGTCATCTGCAGATTTGATCAGCTCGCTCCTTACTCCCTTTTCCAAATCATTAATGAATACATTAAACAACACCAGTCCCAGTACAGATCCCTGGTGCACTCCACTATTTACTTCTCTCCATTGCGAAAACTGACCATTTAACTGACTACTGTTTGTTTCCTATTCTTTAACCAGGTACCAATCCAGAATAGGACACTCCCTCCTATCCCATGAATTGTCTCTGATGAGGGACCTTATCGAACACTTTCTGAAAATCCAGATACACAATGGGTATTTTCAGACTGCGGTGTCATGCTTTGATCCCTCCGGCAGAATTCGGCTTGCACTGAACAGATGTGTCAGTGGCCAAGGGCAGGCGATGTGAGGACATGGGTTTGCACAGCTCTGCCCCCCGTGCTGCTGAATGCATCCTACCCTCCTCACTAAAGGGGGTCACAGTGGCCTATGAGGCTGCTGCACCCACCCAGAACAGCCCCGACTGGGGTCAGGTAGACTCGACCATCAAACATGACGGCCTGCTCTACCCCAGTCCAGAGTTGCATTGTGCGGGCTGTGGCAGCACTTAGCCTGGGCTGTGCTTTGGTGATGTGCCTTAGTCAGAGCCCAGGCTAAAAACCGCCACAGCCAGGGAAACATCTGGAGGACCTTTTCAAACGTGACGGGACCACAGGTGGCCATGCGGGTCAAAGTATGGCCACCCATGGCACTGTCACATTTGAAAACGCCCTATGTCAACCAGCTCACCGCTATCCGCATGCTTAGTTACACCCTCAAAAGATTCCAATAGATTAATGAAACATGACTTCCCCATGCTAAATCCATGCTGACTCTCCTCCACTAAGCCATGTTTATCAATATGTCCAGTAATTCTGTTCTTAATAATTGTTTCCACCATTTTGCCCAGCACAGAAATCTGGCTCACCAGTCTATAGTTTCCAGGATCCCCTCTAGAGCCCTTTTAAAATATCAGTGTTACATTCGCTACTCTCCAGTCCTCAGGTACAGTGGCAGATTTTAGCGATAGGTTACAAATTACCAATAGTAGGTCTGCATTTTCATATGCGAGTTCCTTTAGAACTCTGGGCTGAATACCATCTGGTCCTGGTGATTTGTTACTACAAGAGCACCATAGAAGAATCAGTTCCGCTTAGATTTCTCTACAGTTTTCAGTTTCGTACTCAAGAACCAATGATACCACAAGTGCTTAAAATAAAACTAGAAGCATTTTCTTGTATTTCATCCCCTGGTTTTGGTGTTTATAATAGGTTGCTATCCAACCAACATACGCATGTAGTGCTGCTTGTTTGTATGGTGCTTGGCAGAAGAAATAAAAATGCAGGTTAAGGCTTTCCAGAGTTGCTAACAATACTGCAAACACCTTACAGAGACTGGATTTTCCAGAGTATTTTGCTCAACACTTTCTCAGTAAGACTCTTTTTACATGAGACGCCCCCATGCAATGCACACACGGGTGCCTGTGTATGTATGCGTGGGGGAGTCCCATGTAAACACCGCAGGGCGTGTGTGTGTGTGTGCCTTAACGCCCATCTCCACCCATCCCCCATGCATGGAGCAACTGGTGAAAATGGCAGTTGCTCCGTGCGTGGGGGATAGGTGGAGATGGGTGTGTGCCCATGTAACTGCCACCCACATGCCGTACACCTACCGCAGCGCACACTTATTCCCCCTGCACTGCGGCCCGTTTGAAAAGGGCCTCAGTTACCCAAAACACCGCTAATCCTGAAGCTTATAGTTTTTTACATGAAGGCATAGGAGGATTTTTTTTATGATTATTTTTTTTTAATGTTTGTTTAGTTCTTTATTTTATTTTATTTTTCAAATGTATTATTCCGCCCCTCCTGCCTCAGGCAGCTTGGGGCGGCTCACATCATACAAAATATAAAAACACTTAAAACAACTTTAAACAACTTTTAAAGGAGGTAACAGATTCCCCGCCCACCCCACCCAAACCCAAACCTCCACCCATCACCCATCTCCCTTGCCAAACGCCTGGCGGAACAGCCAGGTCTTACAACTTCATTGAAACAAGGGGAGGTCAGTGGCCAGCAGGGCCCCCAGTGATAGGGAGTTCCACAGCCATGGTGCGACCACCGAGAACGCCCTCTCCTGTGTGGCCCCCCGGAAGACTCGGGGGACCTCGAGCAAGGTGCCCCCGGATGACCACAGGGGCTGATCCAAAGCCCGGGGGTGAGGCAGTCCTGCAGATATGCAGGGCCTAGGCCATTTAGGGCTTTATAGGCCAATACCAACACCTTGAATTGGGCCCAGAAAACCACTGACAGCCAGTGCAGAGAACAGAGTACCGGTGTAATGTGCTACCAGTGGCCTAGCCCTACCAAAAGCCAGGTTGCCGCATTCTGCACCAGCTGCAACTTCTGAGCCGTCACCATGGGTAGCCCCACGTAGAGTGCGTTACAATAGTCCAACCTGTAGGTGATGAAAGCATGGATGATGGTGGCCAGGTCAGAGTCCGAGACGTATGGCCGAAGCCATTGCACCAGGTGTAGTTGGCGAAAAGCACTCCTTGCCACAGCCTCCACCAGGATATCCAGGCAGAGCTGCGCGTCGAAGAGCACCCCCAGACTTTGAATCTGGGAAACCAACGGGGGACAGATCCCATCAATGATGGGAGCTGCCATCTCCATCGGCTTACCCACCAACATCACCTCTGTCTTGTCAGGATTCAGCCTCAGTCGGTTTGCCCTCATCCAGTCCCCCACAGCCGTCAGACACCGGGTCAGCACCGAGACTGCCGGGCCTGGGTCTGTTGAAAAAGAGAGGTATAGCTGGGTGTCATCAGCATATTGACACCACACGCCAAACCTCCTGATCACCTTGCCGAGTGGCTGCATATACACGTTGAACAGGAAAGGGGACAAAACAAAATCCTGCGGGACTCCACACAAGAGGTCTCGGTACAATGAAAAATATTCCCCGAGCACCACACACTGAGTTCTTCCAGTCAGGAATGAGCGGAACCATTCTAGAACAGTCCTGCCCACCCCTGCACAGTCCCGCAGGCACGTCACCAACATCTCGTGATCAATGGTATCAAATGCAGCCGATAGATCTAATAAGATCAACAGGGTCGAATGGCCCTGTTCCCGGCACAGATCATCCACCAAAGCCACAAGCGCAGTCTCGGTGCCATGACCCGGTCAAAATCCTGACAGAGGGATCAAGAAACTGACACGATCAAGATGCCTCTGCAGCTGCTGGGCCACAGCCCATTCAATAACCTTCCCTAAAAAGGGAAGATTGGAGACAGGCTGATAGCTGGCGGGGGAGTCAGCGTCAAGCGATGGTTTCTTGAGCAGAGGCTGCACCACTGCCTCCTTGAGACAGCCCGGCACTCTGCCCTCCCGAAGGGAGGCTTTGACCACACCAGCCAGCAACGGCCCCTTTGTCTCCCGGCAAGATTTAATCAGCCAAGATGAGCACGGATCTAACTCACAAGAGGTGGCCCAGAGGTGTTCATGGATTCTGGCATGTATCTCAGGAGATAAGGGCCCTACCCTACTGTGTAAAGGTCTAATCTTGCAGTTCTTACTTGGTCAAAATCATCATTACAGTCACTGGGTGTTTTTAGACAAGCGTGTCCCCACTCATCACCCACCCATTATGCATGTTGCAGGGCTGCATAGGGCACCAATGCGGCCCTGCAACATACATGATGGGTGGGTGATGGGTGGGGAGGTGCTTTGTCTAAAAATGCCCAGTGAGGTAAGTTTCTTCATTATGTGTCTGAAACCTGACCTGCAAGAACCTTCAGTCTCTGGGTCAGCCAGTAATTCACACTACAGGACAATTTTGTTCCCTCTGTAGATTGCCAACTAGCACCGATTGCAATATTGTGGGGGAGGTAGTTTTTATAACATTACTTATAATTGCACTCAATTATCAGAACAGTTTTCAGTCATTGCCAACTCTGACTGGATTCCATCCAGAGAGCTGAGGAACATGAATATTAGATAGCAGTGGTATAAAATTTTTCCTCCAGAGATTCCTCAGCATTTTATAAAGAAGAACAAACGTAATTATGCTGATTTTACAGATAGTGAAACTGAGGTATGAAATAACCATCTGCTGATCACACAGTATTCTGTGGTAAATAATTCTAGAACTAGGCCTATAGCTTCTGACATCTGCTCCATTGCCTTGCTCTCAGGGCCACACTGGCCCTTTTCATCCTGTCCTCCCAGCGTTAAGGAAATATATTTCCAGTATTTTGCTTTGAAACATATTAAGGACACAGTAAATATGTAGTTTAAAGAATGCCTGATTTGTGATAGTAAAGAAATTTTAAAACCTATTTTTACAAGTCTTCCAGCTCCTTCAGTGTGAGTTTACGATTGAGCAGTTTGTATTCCTTGTTCCTAAACACAGATTTTTTACTGTGAATTTTTCAACAAAACAAAGTATAGCTCACTAAAAATGCCCAGAAAAGCTGGCCAAAAGTGCAGCTGCTTTTAAAGAGGCGGTATTTATCTGAGTCTTTTTCCCAACCCACAGTGAACAACTGCAGTGCCAAAGCTTAAAAAGGAATGTTTCATTTAGTTTGTATCCTACTGAAGAGGTGGCTCTCCCAGGTCATGACCATGATCAGAGAAACGGGGGGTCAAGGATATGCACTCTTCATAATAAGTGCTTCTTTATTCTCTCACAAACACAAAAAGGTGTACAGTTCTCAAAACCAGCACTGCATAAACCAGGGATGGGGAACCTCAGGCCTGGGAACCAAGGGCGGCCTAGAACTAGTTTTAATTTGGCCCTTTTCCAGTTCCTTCCTCCAAGCACACTGAAAGACTGAGCTCAAGGTAAGGGAGCAGATATGAGGGCATGCACAAAAGAGGTGGGGATGAAGCCATGGAGCAGAGCCATGATCTGGCCCCTCCTCTTCTTAAGTGCACCTCTTAAGCACCCCCACTCCTAACTTCTATGTAGTCTTTGGAGTTTGTGCCAATTTTCAAAAATGGCCCCTGGAAGGAGAAAGGTTGCCCCCCTGCTGGCATAAACAGTTCCTTGGGCTCCCAACCCCTTCCCTTCAGAAGCCCCTTCCTGAGACTGTGGGGAACTGTGGCACTACCATGATCACTACATTTCCCCCATTACTGCCAATGGGGAAAATGCAGTGAACACAGGTCCCCATTAATCAATTGTGCTACAGTGGTGCCCAGAAACATCAAAGAGGTTCAGGATCATGGCTCCATTGTGCTGGACAAATAAATAATAAAATGTTTTCCACAACAGAAATGCAAGTCACTTGGATTTTGTGCATAGGCTATAATCAAACTTGGTTATAACAGGTCCAGCCTCTGAAACTCCCCACCAGTGCAGTGGTATGCCTGGTGGGGGTGGGAAAGGACTAGCTGGATTGCAACTAGCATGCTGATGAGGCATCACAAATAGAAAAACAAGTCCATAATAATAATATAATTAATATTAAGGGAAAAATCCAATCTGGAAACTCTTGTAGAAAAAATTCAGTACTGTCACCAATGCGTTTCGTAAAGACCTTCCTCCGGGCTTCATCAGTAGTTTAATATGCTTGAACTTTATACTGTTTATACAGAAATGAATTATCATGAAAATATCACAAACTGTAACAAAAACTCCACAGGAGCAGGCATAGTAGAAAGCCTGCAGACCCCGTTGTAAACACAACTTCCATTTTAAATCTAACTTGGAAAGGCAAGTTTGTCTTACCTATAGAAAAAAACCTATTTTATTGGAAGGATGTACAGCCTGAAAAAGGCAAACATACTAATAATCCTCCCCAATAATCCTCCTATTAGATCTCTCAGCTGCATTTGATACTGTTGATCATGAGTTGTTGGTGACTCGGCTGCGGGACCAGACAGGGATTGACGGGACTGTTCTTAAACAGCTGTTTGCAGGAGGGGCGGGATATAAATATATTACATAAAATAAGTAAATAAATTAAATAAAATGGTTCCACTCTTTCCTGGCCGGGAGAACCCAATGTGTGGTGCTGGGGGAGTTTTCATCTCCCCCCCCCCCCCCCTGGGCCTCACATGTGGAGTACCGCAGGGTTCCATCTTTTCCCCTCTCTTGTTCAATGTGTATATGCAACCTCTGGGAAAGGTTGTTAGGGAGTATGGAGTGAGCTGTCATCAATATGCTGATGACACCCAGCTATAGCTCTCATTTTCCTCCAACTCAGGCCCGGCAGTCTCGGTGCTTACCCGGTGTTTGTCTGCTGCGGGGGATTGGATGAGGGCGAGCCGCCTGAGGCTTAATTTTGCAAAACGGAGGTGATGGTTGTGGGGAGGGCCAAGGGAGTGGTGGCCCCCATCATTGATAGGGTCTGCCCTCCCCTGGTTTCTCAGGTCCGGAGTCTGGGGTTGCTCCTGGACCCACAGTTCTGCCTGGATGCCCAGGTGGTGGCTGTGGTGAAGGGAGCATTTTGCCAGTTACACCTGGTGCGTCGCCTTAGGCCATATGTCTCGGACTCGGATCTGGCCACAGTCATCCATGCTTTTATTACCTCAAGACTGGATTACTGCAACGTGCTCTACGTGGGGCTACCCTTGGTGCTGGTTTGGAAGCTGCAGCTGGTGCAGAATGCGGCGGCCCGTCTTTTGACTGGGACAAGCCAATGCGAGCATATTAAACTGGTGCTTCGCTTTCTGCACTGGCTGCGAGTAGGTTTCCGGGCCCAATTCAAGGTGTTGGTGCTGACCTTTAAAGCCCTAAACGGCTTGGGCCCCACCTATCTGCAGGATCACTTCACCCTCCAGGTCCTGGAGCAACCCCTGTGGTCGGCTGGGAGCACCCTCCTCAAGGTCCCCCAGATTTCCTGAATGTCCACTATGAGGAGGGCATTCGCTGCGGCTGTGGAACTCCCTCCCATCAGAGATTTGCTTGGCAGCCAGCCTCCCCTCTTTCTGCAGACATTGTAAGACCTGGCTGTTCCGCCAGGCCTTTCCCAAGGGAGATGGGGTGGGTGGGTTGCGTTATGGTAGGGTAGGGGGTGATGGGGTTTTATATTGTTTTTAATTGAATTATTACTGTTTATTTTAATGTTTTAAAATGTTTTAAATATGCTGTGAGCCGCTCTGAGATGTCTGAGGCAGAAGGGGGGGCGGCATAAAAAATTTAATATAAATAGATAAATAAATAAATAAAGTAAAAGCAGTCTCATAAAGTCAATCTCATGGAAGGGTTTGGTGATGGTAAGATATAATCTGCCTCAATAGATAATGCACCTATAAAATAATAATATAATATTATGAAAGTGCAAATATATATTTTTTATTTATTTATTTATTTATTTAAAACTTATATCCTGCCCCTCCTGCCCAAAGGCAGCTCGGGGGGCCGAACAACACACACACACACACACAAAATTCAACAATAAAACATTTTAAAACAAATCCACAAATTTTAAAACAAATCATAAAAACTCACCGTCCCTCCCAAACCCCACCTCCCCCACCCTCGCCAAAGGCCTGGCGGAACAGCCAGGTCTTACAGAAACGTAGAAACGACAGGAGGGTGGGGGCCAACTGAGCCTCCTCCGGGAGTGAATTCCACAGCACGGGGCAGCCACCGAAAAAGATCTCACATCAGTGGCCACCCGTCTCGCCCGGGGGACCTCCAAAAAGGCCCCCACGGATGAACTCAGGGGTCACACGGGCACATGGGGAGTAAGGCGATCCCGCAGATAGGCAGGGCCCAGGCCATGAATGGTTTTGAAGGTCAAAACCAGCACCTTGAACCTAGCTCGGTGCTTTATAGGCAGCCAGTGCAGAGCCCGGAGCACAGGTGTCATGTGCTCCCTGTGGCCCGCCCCAGTAAGGAGACGGGCCGCGGCATTCTGCACCAGCTGCAGCCTCCGGACCAGCTTCTCGGGCACCCCACGTAGAGTGCGTTGCAGTAATCCAGCCTCGAGGTGATGAAGACATGGATGACAGTGGCAAGGTCAGAGTCTGAGAGATACGGCCGAAGCCGCCAGACAAGATGTAACTGCTGAAACGCACTCCCCGTCATGGCCACAACCTGAGATTCCAGGTTGAGTCGCGAAACAAGGAACACACCCAGACTCCGCACTTGAGACACCATGAGGGGGCGAACCCCCCAACAAGAGGAAATTCAACCACTCCCAGGCCCCCAAAACCCTCACCCACCAACATACCTCCGTCTTGTCAGGATTCAGGTGCAGATGGCTCAACCTCATCCAAGCCCCCACAGCTGACAGGCACTGGGAAAATAAGGAGACTGCATGGCCTGAAACCCCCTCACAATCTCCCCTAACGGCTGCATATAGATGTTAAACAAGAGGGGGGACAGAATGGCACCCTGAGGGACTCCACACGGGAGGTCCCGGGGGGAAGATGTACACTCCCCAAGACTACCTGGTGAGTTCTCCCAGCCAGGAAAGAATGAAACCAGTCCAAGACCATCCCGCCAATCCCGGCACGGTCCCACAGGCAGGTCACCAACACCTCATGATCGACTGTGTCGAATGCAGCCTAAAGGTCTAGCAGGACCAGTAAGGTCTGATGACCCTGGTCCAATGCCAGACGGAGATCGTCAACCAAGGTCACCAATGCAGTCTCTGTACCATACCCAGGCCGAAACCCGGACTGAGAGGGGTCAAGGAAACCGGTGCGGTCCAGATGTTCTTGGAGCTGCCATGCCACAGCCCATTCAATAACCTTCCCTAAAAAGGGAAGGTTAGAGACTGGCCGATAACTGGCAGCAGCATCAGCGTCAAGAGATGGTTTGTTGAGCCGGGGCCTAACCACAGCCTCCTTCAGGCATTCAGGCACCCTGCCCTCCTGAAGGGAAGCACTAACCACCCCAGCCAGCAACGGCCGTAATGTCTCCTGGCTGGCTTTCACCAGCCAGGATGGGCAAGGATCTTGTTCACAAGTGGTGGCATGAACAGATCCCAACAAGGATTCCACATTGGCAGGCGACACCATCTGAAACCGATCCCACAAAACAGGACAGGATGGAGCATCCATAGCCCCAAGATGATCTTCTGCAATAACTGCAGAACCGAAATCGTGGCGGATGCGAGCGATCTTATCTACAAAGTACTCGATAAACCAGTCACAGCAGTCACTGGATTGCTCCAGGTCCAGGCAGAGACAGGCAGGACTGACCAAACCTTTCACCACCCAGAAAAGCTCCGCTGGACATGACTTTGCAGATGCAATAAGGGCAGCAAAGAACTGCTTCTTTACTGCCTGCACCGCCACAGCATAGGCCTTTAAACTGCTCTTATGCTGCAATCGATCATACTCATTGCAAGTCTGGTGCCACCATTGCTCCAACCGCCTGCTCTCCCGCTTCAAGCACGGCAGGCCCTCAGTAAACCAAGGAGACCTGCGAGAGACTCGGGAGGGCAGCGGACGCCTGGGAGCCACTCTGTCAATGGTCTCGGTTAACAAGGTGTTCCAGAAGGCTACGAGATCATTGACCAAGCGGGTGTCAAGGTCCAGGGGAAACTCCCCCAGAGCATTCTGGAACCAATCCAGTTCCATAAGTCTCTGGGGGTGGACCAATCAATTAAGTCCTGCACCCCGTTGGTGGCTGACACGCGCCAGGATGCACGCCTTAAGGAGGTAATGGTCAGACCATGACAAAGGCTCCATCCCCCTGACTTCTACTAACTGACCCCCCGCCTCAAGGCTGGTGCAGAAAACCAAATCCAGTGTATGTCCCTCCTCATGTGTGGGGCCACAGATGATTTGGGACAGGCCCATGGTTGTCATGGAGGCCAAGAACTCATGCCTCGCTCCTCCAAGATTGGTGTCCATGTGGATGTTAAAATCCTCCAGGACCACTAATTTCGGGGTCCGGAGGATCACATCAGACACCAAATCAGCAAGAGCATGTAGGGATGCCGCCAGGCAATTGGGTGCACAGTACACCAGCAGCACCCCTAATCTGTCCCCAGCCAAATCTAACACAAGATGGAGGCACTCAACACCTGGTGGAGCCTGCACCGGATACCTCCTAAAAGACAGTGCATCCTTGATAACAATAGCTGCACCGCGCCCCACCCCACCCCCCGTCCCTCCAGCCGAGGCTAAGGCTGCACAGAGAACCCAGTCGGAACAAGATCGGCCAGAATAGGTCCCGATTCATTGTCCAGCCAGGTCTCTCTAATACACGCAAGGTAGGCGTCCCACTCTGGGATTAACTCCCGAATGGTAGATGACTTATTAACCACCGACCTCGCATTTAGCAGCACCAGGCCAAGGCCTGGAATCTCTTGGGCCTTGACCCACAACCTTCCCACATGGGGGTTGAGGGGGGAATGGGCACAAGGCACCGCTCCCTCCTCACTGATGAAATACCCCTCCCCTTTGGACCATATCTCCCCTGACCTGTAACAACCCCGAAAGCTGTGGAAGCCCTCCCATCGTCAGAGAACCCTGTTCAACACTCATTCTCTATGGGCTGCCCCGACAGGCCAGCGAGAGGGACTCCACCCCCAACCCCCCCTCCCCAGGACTTCCTCTCTCACAGGGAGTCCCCCTTCCCCATCATATGGGAGGTGCCCCCCTGTCTCACCGGGGGGCCCCACCCACCCTCCCCAAGGGCCACCTCCCCTCCTCTCACCAGGGGGATTGGCCCTATCCTCCCTAACCCATTCCCCAAACCCCCACCCTCAAGCCCCACCTGCCTCATCCCCCCCAAAACCCCTTAAAACCACGAAATAAAAACAAAACAGCGCATCCAGCGGTGGCAGCAACAGGGATGAGCTATAAATTCCTCTTCTGGAACAGCAGGAGAAGAAAATGGGAGGGCGGGCACCACGGTCTCGCGAACGGCCCAGCTAATGGCCGACACCCTTTGGGTGGCGACCAAGGGCTGGTGCCCACAGGGCCCCATCCTGGCAGTTGTTACCTAGGGGAGGGGAAAGCAGAGTGGCAGGCAGCTCCTTCAATCCACACAGCCCCCTTTCCCCACAGCAGCGGACACTACTTGCAGCTTCCCACAGGGCCCTCTCCTTCACAAACGCAAGTGATACTATTGGTAATGCAGCTGCAGGCTTATCTACATAGCTCACCAGGTGTATTAGCTTTTACAAATTAAGACTGACAGAGAAACAGACTTACAGTTACTCTACCTCTGACTGCAGGTCAAGCCAACCATGTATCTCCTTCACTTCAGGAGTGTTAGAAACCAGCTTATCTTGTTTCCTTAACTTGGTTCTCAACACATTGCAGACTAGATCAGAGACACAGTGTTCCCTACAAAAGCTACACTCAAACATTACACAGAGGAAGAAGTTTTTGCAAGCTGTGACACAGTGCTACACTCTCAGGAGTGTGCAGTGTAATGCTTTATGTAAAGCAGGGATGGGGGAACCTTTGAAAATTAGGAAAAGCTCCAAGGGCCACATAGAAGTTGGGGGTGTTTAAGGGGTGTGTCCAGGAAGAGGAGGGGACCTGGCTCTGTCCCCTATCCTTGTGTGCATGCCCTCATCTCTGCTTCCTTACCCTGAACTCAGTCTTTCGGTGCTTGGGGGTAGAAACCAGAGCCACAAACTGGAAAGGTGCCAAATAAAAATTAGTCGTGGGCTGCATTAGGCCATTTGACCTGACGTTCTCCACTCCTGCAGTATCCCCTGGTACGCTGAATGTAACTGCTTACATCAGGTCACAGATCCGTTGCTGCTCACAGTTAAATGTGCTTTGCCCCATTTCTTTATTGAAGATGAAAGTTCTGTAAATGATATGTGGGAACCAACCCAGAGTCCTGCTTGCAGTGGTTTTCCCAAAAGGCCCTTCATGATTTATGCTAACACGTGCAGTATGCTTAAGACAGAACTGCAAAGAACACTCTGTTTGCCTATCCCAGCATTTTCCTTCATCAGCAGAACTCCTGGCAATCCCCCAGGGTTATCAAAATCACAGTCTTCATTCAGCCCTATCCCTGCCATGCTCCTCCCCTCCTACACTGTTGTACTGTGAGTCTTGTTTCTGGTTAGAGCTTGAGCCTGTGTCTAATGGCAAAAATCTTCTCACATGAGTGAGGCAGGAAGAGGTCATAAATTAGCATCCTCGGTATATTTCAGGTGCCGTGACACACCTTCAAGAAGTGACATTGCCCCATCATTTAACATCAGTGTTGAGTCAGAACGGGAAAATGTATTGATGCAGAGCGGTTCATTTTTTATCTTGTGTCCTCTTCTTAAATAAACATTTGGAGCTTCCATATTGTACCTTTTAAAATTAGTTACTTATATCTGCAGTCTTAAGTTACTGTCACCACTACCCTTGTCATGCCCCTTCTTGCTTCCATTGTCTTTTGTCCGCAGTTAGACAATAGGCTTTTGAGGGATGGGGGACCAGATTACCCGATATAGGCTATTTGTACAGCATCCAGCACAGAGAGACCCTGGTCCTGATTTGGGCACTTGGGTTACTGTAATCCAAATAATAAATGTGTCACTGTTTCTCTTGATTTCTCTTAGTCTGCAGGATGGAAAAAATAGGTGCGATCTCCACCTCTAGTGACACATTCTGCTATTTGGCAGCTAGGTTACTTTTTCAGTGGTAAATCCCATTCCAATGAGAATAATTGGATAAAAACAGATGTGCAGGTGGCACAGCGGCTCCCTGGCCCAGGAAACAGCAGCCACCCCTCCCCGGGTTGGGGAGGGGCACTGAACACACGTGCCTATGGCCAGAGAGCAGTCCAGCCACCTGCATGTCCTGGGTAGGGAGGGGAGCTCAACAAACGTGCAGTCAGCTGGCCGCGCTCCCAGTGCCCCGCCCCCTACCATGACAGACAGCCATGGGGGCTATGGGCCAGCCATAGTGGCAGTGCCGAACAAACGTGCTGGCCTGCATGTGCGGCCCTTGGCCCAGGATGGGCACTGGGAATTTGGCCCAAGGCACATCCTGGACCAGCTACCTACCCGCCCTAGGGCAGAAGCAGGCCCACAGCTGGTGTTGCATGAACACATGCCAGTGGGTCCTGGGCCACAGTAGGCCAATGCAGCCTGCAGTGAACCACCGTTACATCTGTTACTACCCACTGTGTAAGGCCTAGCTTCTCAAACCAGGTTGTGTGGGGCCCCAGGGGTTGGCAGATATCTAGACCACACTCTGGCTGAGCTAAGAGGAATCTTCAAAATAATGGGGTGGTGAGGGGGAGAGAGAGAGTCAAAGAAAAATGGGGAGAGGGCGGGGAAGCAATAGGAGGGTGGGAAGAGGTAAGAAAGAAAGGGAGCAAGGAGTATGCATGTGTGTGTGTAGTGGAGGAGGGGCCTCAGCTACTACAGAAAAGTGGATGGGGGTGTGTTTCAAAAAGGTTTGCACACCACTAGAGTAAGGCACAGAAAGCAGTAGAAATGCTATTTTCCTACTGTGTGTATGGGGACACTGTCAAGGGGCACTGCTCAACAGCAATATGGTGGCAAGAAAAGCGGCAGGGGGAAACTGGGGCACATAGCTTGGACCATGGGTTTACAAATGATATCAATCCACTGCCCAACATCCCTGCTTTTAGTAGTATGGTCAGCAGCAGCAACAGCAGCATGACCTATTGTATAATCTGTAAACTGCAATAGTTCTCCTGGAGCAACACTTGTTTCGAGAAAGGAGTTTCCATCCTTTCATTTGGCCCCAGCACCTGAGGTTCTCCATCCCTGGTGTAGAGGAATCAGTGGAGGTGAGAGCCAAACTTAAAATCACCTGTGCCTCATTTGAGAGATACGCCTCATGGTTACAGGAGATTAGTGCCTGGAACGCTCTGGATGCTTTTACACGTGACGGATCCTGCCACGGCTATGGACTGCTCCAAGCTGTGACAGGAGCTGATCCATGACTCTGAGCTGGACTCAGCCCATCTGCCAAAGAAAAGTGATGGGGGCGCAGGCTGGGGAAGGGGCAGGGAGGTGCACAGATATGCATCCACCCATCCCCACCCCTGCACTGCATGAAATGCCCCTCCCCCCAGCTGACAGTCGGCCATGATGGCCAGTGATCTCCATGATGCCCGACGGCCACCGCCGCTCTGGACCACGGTGAGTGAAGCTGGCTAACAGATGTAATAGTCTGCTTTACTCCAGGTCCCCCAGCTGGCTCCCGACTGGTGTTGCTTAGCCTGGGCTGTCACTTGGGGATTCCCCCGGGTGACAGTCCGGGCTAAACTCCACCATGGTTGGGAGCCAGACCATGGAAACATCTGATGGCCATTTTCTAACGTGATGCTGGCATCCAGATTAATCCACATTAAAGCAGTTTAGTCCATGCCAATGTCACGTCTGAAAACACCATCTGTCACCCTACCAAAGCGCTGTGCAGGGTGGGGCATCCATGCTTCTACCAGGAGGATTGCCAAAATTAAGGCTAGGACTGTTCCTGGTGCCGAACAAACCTGGTGTTCTCTCTCCACCTGCTTAAACATTTACACCAGGAGTGACTGGAAACCCCTTCCCAACCCTTAATTACCTCACTCTAATCTCCAGTAACCTCACTGAGTCCTTAGCCCTGCTGCCCCCCAAACGTATTATGCAAGTTGTTAGGACTTTGACAAATTCCTGCATATCCTGGAATGTACGTCATCTAGATCTCCTGATTTGTAAAGCAGAACCAAGTTTCCATTTGGCAGCATAGACAGAAACCCTCATCACTTCCTATCTGTCAATACCACTTTTCTTTAATGCTGTTGATGAAGGCTAATTGGAAAAGGGCAGGGCAGTTCAGCAGTGCAGCTGCTATAAAATCAGCCTTTGATTTAATCTCTTCTCGTTTATTAAGGAGTCTTCCTTTCCAACAGTGCCTTTCCTCCACCTCACTCTCCTCTTGACTCCTTTAAAAGTAGCATTACACCTTTTGCTGCTCCTGCTGGGTCAGTAAGGACCAATTCCTCTGCTGGTGTAAATACATGAAACTTCACTGAAGCCAACAGAGCTTGGCCTATATAATGCAGAAGGAATTTGGCCCTTTTTGTTATTGATTTCCTCTAGCCTCCCACCCCTGCCTGTACAAGTCTATTTGTTATCTCCTGATATATAAGTGTTCCTTCAGAAAACCCCATTGGACTTTAGACTCTTCCTTTTTCCATGCATTATCCTTTTTCCATACGGTCCCCAGGATTTTTTTTCTCTACACTTATAAATTCTAATATTTCATCCCTTTGCACTAGACTCACAGTTGTAATTTCCCTGTTTTTAAATGGTTTGAAATTTATCCCAGCAGCCTTCTTCACCTGTTGGTTTTTACCCATTTTCCTTTGGCAAACACTGATTGATTGATTGATTGATTGATTGATTATTTATTATAGCATAGCTTTCGCCATATGCAACATATAAAATAACAAATACTAACAAAAATACAAATATATACAATAGTAATAAATAAGATAATAAGTAAAACATAAAATATCACATAAAACATAAAAATATTGTAGCCTGATCAGTATCAATGCATTGGTATGATTAACAACCATCCTCTGTATCCCCGTATCCCCATATCTGGCACAGCCAACAGTCCACAACTATTACTCCATCCTACCATTTAATTCAATTGGCCTCGAATGCTAACCCTCTTTTTAGAGGCCAACAAAACAAAGGTTGCCAGAGCTATAATGGCCTCCCTCTGTGTAAGCTTAAGGAGGTCAACATAGCAGCCATCTGAATCAAATGTTTTACCCAAAAGTAAGTGTGGGGCCAACCATACCGACCTTAAGGAGGAATACTGAGGACATTCCAATAGAAAATGTTGAGCAGTATAAAAGACCTCCCTCTGCATGGTGGCAGAACAACAGGTATTCTTCAGTCTTACGGTATTCTCTGGCCTTCCAGAAGAACTGTAAAACATGACTGTTCCGTCAGGCATTTGGCGAGGAGTAGGGTGGAGTGGGTAGGGATGAGGGTTGGGGGTGAGGGGTAGGGTTGGGTGGGGGAGGATGTGTTTTTATGATGTTTTAAACTGTTCAATTGATTTTATATTGTCATTTTTATCATTTTGTTAGCCGCTCTGAGCCACTGAGATGGGGAGAGCAGGATAAACATTTGTTAAATAAATACATAAATTACGCAGTAGCCTTTCCCCCTCTAATTGCCTAGAGTGGAAGATGCAGAGGGAGAGAAAGAGAGCAAAAATTGTATTCAAGAAGTTCATTATTTAGAATTCTAAGACCCATCTACACCAAGCTCATTGCAACATGTAATGTAGGTCAAATTCTAGGCCTAAACCACTGAATATCATTCCTTTTAGTCATAACTATCAGTGCAACTGAGCTGATGTCACTGGGTAGAACTACAAGTAATAGCAACTGAGATTCTGGCCCATAAGTTTGGACTTCATTCTTAATATCTCACTTCTCTTAAATAAAAACATGCATAAAGCTGCTTTGGTTGGCATTGCCTTAAAACAATGGTTTTCCCAGTTGTTGTTTGTATATGTGTGTGTGTGTGTGTGTGAGAGAGAGAGAGAGAGGGGGGGGGCGAGGGGACTTTGCCCCACTTTGAGCCTTCAATATAATTTCATGACTCTGGACAGCAACAAAGACATGCAATATAGATGAAATACCAGTTGGGAATGTGACCCTACTTGAGGTCCTGCCCTATAATTTGGGAACCTCTGCCATGTGTTAAAATGGGCTGCTAGTCTGTTATAACATGTTTAAACCAAGGACCTGTGTTCACTACCTTTCCCCCCACTGACACAGCAAACATGGGCCCCTGGTTTAAACCTATGGACTGAACGTGAAGCACTTCACCTGGCAAAGGTCTTGTCACATTGGATTGGAAATGATCTGCCAATGAATTGCTGCTGAGTGTATCAATTCTGCAGGGCTGGATTCCTTTTGCAGGATGAAAGAGCTTCTAGCAAGTGCTTTGGAAACAATATGGATACAGAGAATGTGATACATGTATTCAATGGAGAAACTCTCGACAACCATAGAAGGCAACTACCAAACATTAGCCACAAAATGGTTCTCATGCATCGAGTGCGTACAGGGGTTCACATTGCCTACCGAGAGTAAATCCTATATACAGGACTATGCTATTTAAAACATTTCAGAAAAGGATGTCACCACATCAAATGAAACCATAAACTGGGACAACTGAGCAAAATTATATGTTAAGTTTTGTTATGTTCAAAGTTGTGTAATACTTAAACTCTGCTGATCACAAATTTCTACATAGGATACTTATGTATAAGCATTGTATGTCATAAAATGAAATTCAATAAAAAAAATTAATTAAAAAAAAAAATTAAAAAAAATAGTCTGGCCTCTCAGCACCTTTGGAGTTGCCTGCTTGCCGGATTCCAAGGAATCTGTTTGCTAACAGAGCTTCAAGCCTGACATGAAGAAGAAGCTACTTTATAAAAGAACCAGTGAAGAAAAAAACATTGCCACACAGCTTTATGTAGCCATTTTTCATGCTTGTCATTCAACTTTGCACTGTTGAAAACACCTACCCCCTCCCCCCCCCCCCCCCCCGCATTTCTGACTAGTTTCTGATGTGCCTGTTGGTGCCACAAAGTGAGCATCTAATTAGAAAGAAAAGTTGGTCTTCCTTAACAGATGGCCAAAAAAAAAAAAAAATTAGCTCAGGCAACCATTCGGTTGTGGCCAGTCTGTATCTGAACTTTTCTGTAAATACTCCATGTTTTTCTGGGTTAAAAATATTGAAAGCAAAAAGGTACAGAAGTAAAAAAAGTCTTCTGCGGACAGAAGACACCCGAACCAATTCCAGCTCTGCATAAGAATCTGCCATTATTGAACCGTAGATCATTCACAAACACAGCACGTACATGCACACACATGATTGAGATTCAGATCCTTCCATCACTAATGTTGGCCCCAAAGGTGGAAATTATCCTCATCCATTTCTCTCTTTCATTTGCTGCTGCTTTCGTCCGCTTCGTGGTGCTGAGACCGACTGCTTAAGGTTTCTGTTGGATGACCTTATTCTCTCAATGCCTTTCCAATGTGCACTACAGCACACACCTGAGCCTATTAAGCTGATTTCAGAGGTGGCGTGGAATCCCAAAGCCAGGTAGCGACTTGTCTGGTCTGGTGATCATGGAATTCCTGGTAGTGGCAGAAGCACTCTTGCATGCCGTTTGCCACACAAGCTGATAACATTATCCACTGACAGTGCGTATCACTGTCGAAGCAGAGTTTCTGCTGTACAAGGGGAGTCCACATGCATCCCATCCCATACCTCCCTGAATAGTGGCAAGTATAACACTTTTATGCCTTAGTTGGCTGCATTCTGACATGGGAAGGTAAGTGGAAGACTGTTGGCTACAAGTGGTAACCAACCAAACAAGGTTTGTTGGCATTGGTGTGGCAGCAATAATTCTCATGGTTTGATTAAGCTGTGATCCACTAATGTGATGTGGGCAGAGTTTATCCACGCTATTTTCCAGCTAAGTAGCCAAGAGCAAGCCTCAAACTATGCAGTGGTTGTGCACTGGCTCCCCAGAGAAAGCCTATCAGTTTGATCAGCAGGATGTTGCTTTAGTGAGATGACATTTGTATGCAAGAGTATCATCTAGGACTGTCAGGCTTCGCGGGTGTTTTCAGCGCCCTGGAAAGCCTGGAAGCCTGCAAGCTCCCAAAAGACCACAAAACTTGCAAGGCGTGAGGGATTCCATGAGCCTGGAGGCACAAGACGCGGCCGCAGGGCCGTCAGCAGGGCAAGGGAGCTTCTCGGCAGAACTGGAAGTAGGAGGAGTGGTTGCGGCACCACCGACAAGGCAGCTGGTCACCAGGGAAACCAGAGCTGAAAACGCAGCTCCCTCTGCACTGTCACCAGCGCAAGCAGGCTCATCTTCAGAGAGCGTCGTGGTGTTGCCTGGACAACCCCAACACTCAGTGCAGCTCCGGGAGAAACACACCCAAAGGGGTGGGGCTTAACGTTGAAATATAGAGCACAGCTTTTCCTCTTTGCTGGTAATCAGTTGCCGAGAGGCTGGCCCCCTGCGTGTGTGAAAGCCAGGGGCGTAGCTACCGTGGCGCGGGGGGGGGGGGCTCAGTTGCACCTGGGCCCGTTCATGTGGGGGTCCACGGCCGGCCCAAGCATCATGGCCCTGCAGCGAGGGGGCCCACCCACCACCGCCGCCGTACGGAGTCAGGACAGTGTGCCCAGGGTCGCCCTGGGAGCAGCGTCCCCACTCTGCATGGTGGCAGGGGGCCCCGCACTGAGGGGGGCATGATACCTTGGGCCAGCCCTCCCTGCCACGCCACCCTTGAGTTGCTGCCTGCCGCTTCCCCCCCTCTGCAGCTCCTAGAGTGGCGAGGCAAGCAGCAGGCGGTAAGGAAACTTATTTTTTTCTTTTACATTGCCCGTGCTGAGTCCTGGTCCCTGGGGAGGGAAAGCAGTGCACCACTGCAGCTCTCCTCCTCTCCCTCCCTGGCCAGGCTAGGATGCAGCACGGGCAATTAAAAAAAACAACCCAACTGCCCGCAGACTCTCCGCGGTGGCATTGCTCCAGGGACTCATGCTGCCTCCCTGTGTGCCCGCAAACCCAGTCTGTGCGGACTCTGCAGGGACTGGGTTTGCGGGCGCAGGGAGGCAGTACGCGAGTCCCTGGAGGAGCAACGCTGCTGCCGCGCAACAATGGGGACCCCTGGGCCCAGCCTCAGGTTAGTGGCATGTCCCCCCCCGCCTGCCCCCGTGCCCCCATCCCCCTTCCCTCCTGTCCCACCCTCAGCCTGCCCCATCCCCCTTCCCTCCTGCCCCCCAGCCTGCCCCCACCCCCTCCCAGCCTGCCCCCCAGCCTGCCCCAATCCCCCTCCCAGCCTGCCCCTTCCCTCCTGCCCTCCCAGCCTG
>QEPC01005825.1:1806593-1866950 GCA_003113815.1 Sphenodon punctatus
GAGAGAGAGAGAGTTGTCCTACTGGAGTCCCATCCACTTACTGGATGAGATGCTAGTAGGAGGGTTCTCTGTCTCCAAGTGGCAGGGTTTTACTCAGCAGCAAGGATTTCCCAGTGTAAACTAATGTTCTGCCCATCACATCTTAATGCTGAAAACTCTTTGTTGCTGGATTTTTGGAGGCTCCGCCTACAATGTACAAGCCCCTCCCTAGAACTCTGCCAGCCATAAGGTTCCGTGTGGCACTGAGACGGATGCCAGGGATGGGCAGGCCCCTCCCCCTCCCTTAAGCCCCACCCACTTTGGGTTTTCAGAGCGCGCGTTTGCACGCGCGCACATGAGGGGCCCATAACTAAGGCTTGAGCCCAGGCCCTTCTCAACCTTGCTACGCCCTGAAAGCTAAGTATCGTCGAGTCTTTTGGTGTTATTGCGAGGTTACATATCCTAGGTTATTGCTCCTAGTATCCCTTCTTTCCCCTTCCCTTCTCCCTGGAGTGAGTGGGTGTGTGACTGTTTAGTGGGATTTGTGGTGCAAGTATGTGGGTGTTGGCTGTTAGGGAGTTCCCTCTTTCCCTCCTGGGCATCTCTCCCCTTATGGTTAGTAAGCTTGTACCCTACTCCTACTGCCACATACCCAGGACCCCCCTCCTGGTTCTCCCCACCTTGTGGCATGCCGGTTCATCCTTCCCTTTCCCTTTGAGTGTGGTTACACGTATGGAGTGAAAGCTGGAACTGTGTGGGCTTCTCCTCTGGGCACTGTGCCTAATGATGATAGGGGCTTGATTCCCCAGGAATCCTGTGGCCACAATCCTATCCTGAAGGGTTGTTTTCCACCGGTGCAAGAACCAGGGGAGATTAGAGTGAGAGTGAGCGTGAGAAGCCTCTATCCTTGCCTTTGCTCCCCCTCCCCTGTCACAAGGACAAACCCTAAACACAATGGCTTTGGATCTTCTGCCAACCATTGACGGTTCATTAAGACATTAAGCAGGTGGTGCCCAACCTTTTGGCCTGGTGACTCCATTTGGAGTCTTTAAGTATAATGCTGTGACCCCAGACAACAAAGACATGCACAGTATATGAAGTCCAGTGAAGATGGAGATGTCATTTTCTGATGGCATGACCCCACTTGGGGTCCCAACCCAGTTTTGGAACATCTATGGTTCCCAAGTAAGGCGTAGGCAGAAGCATGTTGAGATGGTCTTTGTTATGCTGTTTCAGTCTTCATTTCTGTGGCAAAGTGGTCTGACCCCAGTCCATAGTCTTTGCAGGATTGGGTCCTGCTTCTATTCACATTTTTGGCCCCTTCTGGCTTCTCCAACTCCATTTTTTTGTTCACTTTGGGAACGTGGTTTACCTGAGTGCAGCAGCCTCATGGGCCTCTGCCAGCCTGTAGTGTAGTATTCTCTGCAGGCTTCCCACCCCACCCCACCCATGTTCCCTCACTCAGGCGTTGTTCTGAGGAGTACAGTTCAAGTCTGTAGCCCCTCTTCTGAAGGGTCCTTGTAGTGCTCTCTGGGGGTTCCTGGCATCTCTCGAGTATCTGGCTCCAGGTCTTTGCAGCTCAGGGTATACAAGACCCCTTGGATCTTTCAAATCTTGGTGTACTCCCTTCCCTGAGTCTTTTCCACTCCAACCTACTCAGCCCCCAAGTAGCCCCCAAGGCTGCATTGGAGTCAATGCAGCACTGCAACCTGTATTTCTCATAAATGTCCTCTAAAGATTTGCATATATGGCAACCCTACTCTGAGTTGCAAATGTACTTACCCCTTGCAACTTGGCTTTTCCCTCTTGCCCCAAGTCATGACCTTAACTGCTGGTGTGCCAGTGCTGCCCTTCCTGAGTTGCCACCTCTGTTGCCCTCTTGCAGCTCTGAGGTTACTAACTCGGTCGCCCCCCTGCAAGTCCCCTATGGCCCTAGTGACTGGGTGACAGTGTGCTGAATCTGCTTGGGCCTGGGCCTGCAAGGATTTACCTAAGCATATTGTCACAATTTCCAAAAACAGCAGGTTGGGGCAGACACATCTCTGCTGAACTTCTCTTCAGTGTTTAGAAGTCACTGTCCCTTGAAGCCAAACAGCTGTTGTAGGCACATGTGAACGGCAGGGGCATAGCTAGGTTGGAATTGGCCCTGGTTCAGAAGAGGGAATGCCCTCCCCCGCCCCCTCCTCCCAGCTGCAGTAGACAGAGCTGCACCAGGGAGCATGCACCTTCCAGGCTTGTGGGCCCCAGTGTGGCTGCACTGATCATCCATATTATAGCTACGCCCTAGATGAACTGTCTAGGGATGGAGTTTGGTAGGTCATTGGTGAATACATTAAATAAAGCTGTTGCCATCACTGAGCCTTGTGAAAGTCTGTTTTCTGGAATCGTAGACGCTGGTTTTGTGGCCCACTGCCACCTGAACATGTCTACTTCAGTTCAGTTGCCACGACAACCTAATCTAGGAAGGACTCTTGACATCTTATACGGCAGACTAGTGTGCCAGATTTCAGCTGGAAATAAAGAAACGAGAGTAGTTTTCCTAGCTGTGGCCATAAAATAGTGTAAATATGGCACTGAAGAAAAGCCAATTCATGTCTTATACTTTGGCTCTTATTCAAGAATATTTCCTGTGTGTGACTCTATGAATCCTGTAATATTGCCAGCTCTGAGATAGCTACAGTGCAGAGCTCTGCTGAATAAGTGCTGTCCATGTAATTTAAAGCAACAAGGGGCAGCTTTAATTTCTAGGATCATTTTTTTCACTGTGGTATGGTTTTTTTTTTAAGTGAGAGAACAGAAAGCTTCTGCATTAGTCAAGAGCATTGACTCTTCCTACATTGAAAATGTACATTTCCCAGCTGGCTGGAGCTGCTGAGGTTTTGAGTTGAGCATGCAAATATTCCAGTGGACACCACTGACTGTCTGTAATTTGATAAAGACCAGTGTGTGCTACCATCACTACTACAACCTGCTGAGCAAAAGGAGAGGCTGATTGGCAGGAGTGCTACATAATAAGAGCATAAGAATTGCCAACTGAGTCAGACCAATGGTCCATCAAGCCCAGCATCCTGTCCTCCGACCGTGGCCAATCTCGATCGTGTGGGAGAAGAACCAATAGTCACAATGGGAAATCGATTCCCCATTGTTCACTCCCAGCTCCTGACAGTAAGAAATTCATCCCGTAAGCTACTTGGTTAATAGCCATTAATGGACTTACTCTCCAAGAACCTATCCAGTCCTTTTTAAAACCCAGCTATACTACTGACCTTGACAACGTCCTCTCACAACAAATTCCATAAGTTATGCGTTGAGTGAAAAAGTACTTCCTTTTATTTGTTTTAAATCTGCATGCAGCTAGTTTCATGGAGTGTCCCCTACTTCTAGTACTATTTGGGAGGGTAAATAACCGTTCCCTATCTACTCGTTTCATACAGCTCAGGATTTTATAAACCTCTATCATGTCCCCTCTCAGTCTTCTCTAAGCTGAAGTCCCCCCGGTATGCCGGGTGGCGACGGCGGAGAGTTCTCGGCAGCTGCACCTCGGCTGTGGAACTCCCTCCTGTTGGAGGCCCGTTTATCCCCGGACCTCCCCTCTTTCCGTAGATGTTGTAAGACCTGGCTGTTCCACCAGGCCTTCGGGGAGGGGGGGTGATTATTCTTATTTGAAACCGTCATGTCCATTTTATATTTTTTATATTTTGTAATATTTTAGATGGTTTATTACTGTTGTTTTATAACTGTATTGTACGTTGCCTCGAGCTGCCATTGTGCAGGAGGGAGTGGGCTACAAATGCACGTAATAAATAAATAAATTAAATAAATACATTTGTACGGAAGCCATTCCATACCCTTTATCATTCTCATTGCCCTTCTCTGTACCTTTTCTAGTTCAGCTATGTCTTTTTTGAGATGGGGCGACAACTGCACACAATATTCCAAGTGCGGTTGCACCATTGATTTGTATAGAGGCATTATGACATCCTCAGTTTTATTCTCTATCCCTTTGTGAATAACGCCTAACATTCTGTTTGCTTTTTTGACTGCTGCTGCGCACTGGGCTGAGGATTTCAGTGTACTGTTCACAATCACTCCCAGATCCTTTTCCTGAGTGGTAACACCTAGCTTAATACCCAGCATTGTGTGCGCATAGTTTGGATTATTTTTCCCTACGTGCATCACTTTGCACTTGTCCACATTAAATCTCATCTGCAATGTAGATGCCCAGGCACCCAGTCTCATAAGAACCTGTTGCAGTTCTTCACAATCTGTTTGTGTTTTAACTACCTTGAATAACTGGGTGTCATCTGCAAATTTGATCACCTCACTCTTAACACCCTTTCCCAGTTCGTTAATGAATACATTAAACAGCACCAGTCCCAATACAGATTGTTGCGGCACACCACTTTTTACATTTCTCCATTGTGAAAACTGACCATTCAGTCCTACTCTTTGCTTCCTATCCTTTAACCAATTACTGATCCATAGTAAGACACTACCGCCTATCCTATGACATTTTAATTTTCTCAAGCGTCTTTTATGTGGGACCTTATCAAATGCTTTCTGGAAATCCAGGTACACTATATCTATCAGGTCTCCCTTGTTCACATGCTTATTTACACCCTCAAAGAATTCCAACAGATTAGTGAGGCATGATTTACGTTTGCTAAATCCACGTTGACTCTTCCCCATTAAGCCATGTTTATCAACATACCCAGCGATTCTGTTCTTAATGATAGTTTCCACCATTTTGCCTGGCACAGATGTCAAGCTTACTGGTCTGTAGTTTCCAAGATCACCTGTGGATCCCTTTTTAAATATTAGGGTTACATTTGCCACCCTCCAATGCTCCGTTACAGTGGCAGATTTTAGCAACAGGTTACAAATTACTAATTCATCACCTACAAAGTAAGGTTTCAGCATGGGTATCTCTCCAACATCCTCTGCAGTGAAGACTGAAGCAAAGAGCTCATTCAGCTTCTCTGCAGTGTCCTTTTCCTCCCTAAGCACCCCTTTCACTCTCTGGTCATCTAACGGCCCAACTGACTCTCTAACAGGCTTACTGCTTCTGATGTACTTGAACAAGTTTTTATTTGTCGTTTTAGCATCTTTAGCAAGTTGCTCCTCAAATTCCTTTTTGGCCTGCCTTATTAGGTTAGATAGACCATTGATCTAACCATTGATTAAATCATTAGATCACTGATTTTTAATAAGGCTTTGTGAAGTGGTGTACTCGCTGATATCTTATCCGGGCTGAAGGACTGAGGAAGACAATACATTTACAGCACTAGCCCTTACAGAGTGTCATTGGCCCAAAGATCTCCAAGCATCGTATGATAATTTAATGAATTTACCCTTGTGAAGTACCTACTCTTATTTTTAGAAAATGGAGACAAAAGGACCATATTCCCTGGTTGGGCTGAGTCAGATTTCAAGCAAGCAGGACTTTAGGATAACTTTGTACTTACTATCCGCACCCAAGGCTGCCAGGTAACAGTCTAGTCCCTCCCTGGCACTAATAATTTTTTTGGTTGCTCTTTTTACACACTATTGATCAAAGTCAAGTGCAGGAGCTAGAGATGCTAGGGTCCTGGGCATGCATTATTTTCCCCGGATATTTCCACTGTGATGAGGAACAGTAAGTGACCAAGTGCCAACTACAACAGCCCTAAAGCTCTGGAGAAATCCTGTTTACATGGAGAACCCTTCACTGCCTGGATCCAGTAATAAAAACTAGTTCTGTTCCTCAAATGGAATATAGGAACCAATGCAGCATAGAATTTCTTTTGGTGCTTACCTTTAAGCAGGTGAGCTGTTGTGTAGACAATAACACTTTGCTGAATAGGAACCATTATCTTTTTTAAAAAAAATAATACCATAACTAAACTGGCATGATTATTGTTTTTAAAAGGAACACTCTTTGTGGAAGAGATGTGGTGACTGCTTTCACTATGCTTTCCATATCCATTCTTGATGAGCCAGCCTAGCCTAGAGTTTTAATTGAGCTCTGGGATGCAGATGTATTGTGTCCTGCTTTGCCCTAACAAATAATAATAATGAAAATAGAAACAAAAATGACTTTTTGTTTTTGAAATAAAGGGACAAAACTGGAAAATGGATTTCTGGCTATAACTTCTTTTATTCTTATTCAATTCTGTTTAAACTTGGGGAGATCATACCCCAAATGGAAGGCACTATGTGTACTAATATTTGAAATGATTAGATAAAGGGAACCGAGTTTAGAAGCAATTGAATGTTGTGATTTTAGAAAAAGCTCCATACACATTCATGGCTACAACTTCTTTATCTTCAATCCAATTTACATGAAGCCTGAGAATGTCCTTCCACAAGCTTAACACTCCTGCCAATTTTCAGAAAGGTTGAATAAAGGGTCCTGATGGTATAAGACTTTAACTTGAAACTACATTTCCAGCTGTAGCATTTTTATATTCCATCCTGTGTACAAGACATTTGGGAATGTATCACATACCTTCTCTGTCATCTCTGCCAAACTACAGAACAATTTGATAAAGGGACCCAATTATATAAGCAATTGAAGTTGTCTCCTTGAAGACCATTATTCAGATAAATAGCAGCACATGCAGTGCCAGTCAGAGGCAGGCACTGGGCATGGCAGGGGGTGGGGGGAGGGGAAAGGCTGTAGGAGGGAGGATGTGGAGCAAACCAAAAGACTGACACAGACAATCACTGGGCAATTACTGCCTGTTTCCAGCTTTACAGGACCAATCGGTAATGGCTTCGAGGCGGGCATAGGGAGTGGCCCTGAGGCGGGCATAGAAGGGACATAACTGGGACTTTGGGGATAGCATCCCAGCAAACAGGAGACATGATTTACATACCCAGGCTGGCCAATTATCATCACAATCACATCTTGCAGCACTGTGACAGAGCACGTAAGAGAATCTCTATTGGCTCTTTCCTAAACAGATGCTTCTGACTTGCCAGTAACAAGTGGGGGAGAGATGTTAGGATGGTCACAGCACAGAATGAGAATATTTGGTTGACATTTCTGCTGGCCAGTTGGCATCACAAACCAATCTTATACCACAGTGACGCTTAAGAGAATCCCTGGCATAGGCTCCTTTCTCTGCATATGTTGTGCAGGCATATAAAATTGGGACCCTTTATCACATCTTTCTGATATTTGGCAGAGATGATCATGAATGTGCGATATACAGCTCTGCCAAATTTCATGTACACTGGTTAGACTACAAAGATGTTACAGTCAGACATACATTTATAAGTTAAGTGCTTATACCACCTGGACCCTTTATCCAATCCTTCTGAAAGTTGGTATAGATAGTAAACATAGGAAGGGGTATAAGATTGCCAAGTTTCATCTACATTAAATTTGAGGCAAAGAAGTTACAGCTAAGAATGTATATGAAGATTTTTGCAAAATAATTTAATTCAACTGCTTATAAAATTAGATTTCTTTATCCACTCTTTTTGGAATTTGGTACACTTAATGCCTTCCATTGGAGGTACAATCCCTCCAAGTTTTAACCAAATATAATGGGGGGGGGGGGGAAATGGTATCACCAAAAATGTGTTTTCTATTGAAAGCAATGGAAAACTAAAATGAAAGCAAACATGAAAATGTGATGTTTATGAAAACAAAAATGACAGATTTCAATAATGAAAACAAAGAACGAAAACAAAAAACAACATGGGCCCCTGGTGCACACCCCTATTTTACATTATACATGCTAATGTAAGCCCACATAGCTGAGAACAGGGTAAAGCCCTTGACCTGCAAACAATGACTGTTGTCTGGTTTAAAGGAAATGGTTCATCCATCTGCACAGGAATCCTAAGGGTTTCAAAGAATCTAAATATTCTACAAAAATGCTGGGCTTGGTTAGGATCCCAGCACAAGCAACTATTACACTGCTGCTAAACAATGATCAGTGGGCACAGTCCAGGGCTTCATCATGGCCTTGGTTACTACAGCTGGGATTTTCAAAGTCAAATGCCTGATTTTAGGTGCCTTTACTGGTATCTTGTTTTTGAGGGGTATTCCTCTGCTGAAGGCAATGGGAAGCAATTTGGGGATGTCTTTCCCTACATGACAGGAAGCTTCTTCCTTTTCCCTTGCTCTTCCATGGTTCTTAGGATCCACAGCACTATTCTGCTTGGGAAGAGAGAGAGAGAGAGAAGAATCATGAAAAGTTGTCAGTGGGTGAATGGGAGCTTATGGCCACTCATTGCTTGCACTGGATCACTTAACCACTCAGACTAGAGATTGGATGTGTCCAGGGAAAATAAATGACTCTAAAAGGTCAAGTTGTTGTCTCTTTATTTTCTTTCCCAATGAGTCATGTGAAATGGAGGGGGATAGCATGAAGCATCTTTATTTCACTGATTCATGTGGAATGGAGCCTTTTTTGGAATGGACTGAAAAGACTAACCTCTTGCCCTGCTTGACTGTCTTTCAGAGCCATGATTCCTGTCACTGAATTTCGTCAGTTCTCTGAGCAGCAGCCAGCTTTCCGGGTACTGAAGCCATGGTGGGATGTGTTCACAGACTATCTCTCGGTAGCCATGCTGATGATTGGCGTGTTTGGATGTACGTTACAGGTAAATTAACAGCACTGTAATATAAATAGTCTGTCAGGGATCTTCAGATAACAACATGAGATACAATCCTCATTCGAGACTACTGTAATCATTGCCAGGCAGCAATACAAAAAACGGCTGGCCAAAAAAGAATAGTTTTTTCGGACAGTGTAGTAAAATATTTGGGGGATGGAATAAACTGACATGACAGCCAAAGGCCCCTTTCAAACGGGCCGCGGTGGATGGGGGGATGGGTGTGCACTCGTGGTGGGTGGAGCTGGGTGGGTGGCCGTTCCCACGGGCGCACACCCATCTCCACCCACGGAGCAACCAGCATTGGAGCCTGTTGCTCTGTGCGTGGGTGATGGGCGGAGATGGGTGGAGCCACTCGCGGTGTTTCCACGGGCGCCCCCCCCACACACACACATGTGCAGTGGGGCGCCCGTGTGAAAAGACCCAAAGACATGATGCCAAACATGCCAGCTGTTCTTCAGGCACCATTTAAATTATGCTCAGTCATTTTAGCAAAGGAAGGAGAAGCTGTGTTTTTATTATTTTCTTCCTAGCCTGATAAATTTTCTGGCCACTTTTGCAAAACAAACCCAAATCTTGATTTGAATTCCTGTTTTCCAGCCTCTGTGGTGTGATACTTTCCTCAAAGGCTTGTGTTTTTGCCCTTTTTTTCCCCCTTTGGCAGACTCTGATCTTATTTTTCACCCTGTGTTTTGATTAGCAATGGAATGAACATGTTGTATTTGATTCAACAACACCCGTAACTAATAACTGTTCCTTAAATGCCAGGAAATCTTTGAGGAGGCTTTGCTTGGTGCATAAACAATTGATGTTAGTACCATTCTGGGTTAGTAAAATATTGCAACAGCACCACAGTCACAGGAAGCACTGTTTATGGGAGACTCCATTAAAAAAATTGAACTTGTGGAACTACAGTATAACCTCTCTAGCCCCAACCACCCATGTCTGGATCCTTCCCTATCCCAGAACAACTTTATGCTCCCTGCTGTTTTTGAAGAAGAAAAAGTATGTTGAGATAGCGAAGCCCTGAAAAGCTGACAGGCTCTATCCATGCTCAGCTGCTGATCAGCACTGCACCCCAGCATATCCCGATACCTATTATGTCCAGTCAAATAGCCTGTCCCCTGAGGTGTCCAGCTACGAGCGTTTAGCATGTAATTATTTTGGGCAATGAATTTAATTTTAACCCCCAAACGTGAAGGTTCAGCTGTCAGGTTATAACAGTTGGAGGGTAGATGCTGCACCAACATTCACGTTGTCGCTTTCAAATTATAAACTAGGGGCTAAATTGTAGCATTGCCATAAACTTGATGTATGGAGCAATGAGTTACCATTGACTTCTGGCTGTAGGTAGAATAGTGTACTCTCTGTCAAACCTATGCCAGGTGCAACATATTATTATTTATTGCTTGTGTAGTGCCAGTAATATGCCTGGTGTTGAACTGTTGAAATTAGAAACAGGTTTCTACACCAAGAGACTTACAATCTAAGGCTGCATTCCCATCTGCGGTGGCGGCAGAGGAAGCGGCAAAGGAAGACGCGGCAGCGTGGAGGAGCCGGCTGACAGGAAAAGAGCCGGTGTGAATGGGGATCTGCCGTGGCTTCTCTCGTGCATGTCAGGGTGCAGAATCCTTCCTGACATGCGTGAGAGAAGCCGCGGTAGATCCCCGTTCGCACCTTCTCTTTTCCTGCCAGCCGGCTCCTCCGCATTGCTGCGCCTTCCCTCGCTGCTCCCTCTGCCGCCACCGTAGATGGGAATGCAGCCCCAGATAGACAAGAAATGGTACATAGGGAGAGACAGCGATACATTCATTCCCATTTTACAGACAGACAAGCTGAGACAATGATTTGCCTAATGCCATCTAGCAGGTTTATGGCTAACCTGGGATTTGAACCTTGGCCTCCCATGTCAAAATCCAGCCATTTATCCACTAGATTACGCTGGCCTGTTGTGCCAACTCTCCCCTGGTGTGGCCAGGCACCATCCCACCCGCCACCCAGAGAGCAGCAGCTTTGCAGCTGTTGTTTTCCTGCCTCCCTGGCATGCATAGCAGGTCACAGTCTTGCCTGTGTTCTGAACTATGTCATGGATTCACACATTCTGGGCAATACTAATGCCCATGATCAAATCACCCCCATCATATCCAGTGATCTTGCATTCCTTGGGGTACCACAGAGGTGCACTAATGAGTTGAAATTCTCTGCTGAGGTAAACTGGCTGAACTCTATGGCCAGTTTCCACCCACAGAGTGCTTGCTCTAATATTTTAATTGTCACGGTGTAATTTGCAACATGCGGTTTCTTAAGAAGTCTCCTGTTCTATATAGCAAGATATGATGGGCATTTTGAAAAGTTTCCTTCCCAAGGGCACTTTTGGGGCCAGCTGCCAAGCATCTGATGAAGTGACCGAAGCATAGTTGCTGTCACTTACGTACTTAACTGCTTGACTGACCGAACTGAGGGAAATGGTGTGTGAAAGCAATGTAAACTAGACAGACAAATATTTGCATGCCAGTTTATTACAAATGTATAAACCCAGCTGATAGATAACGGGCCAGATTCAGGGCTGCTCATTTCACTGGAGCAGAGCCAGTTCACTCCAGCTGAAGCTCCAGACCTCAGCCTCTAGCATGTCAGGGTTATGATGCTGAATGTACTTTGTTTAGAGGCCCAGTCCTAGGAGGTATCATGCTTCTTGAGATCTTGCTTAAGCCACTGACAGTGGAGGGGCTTCATGTAGGTTCAGTACCCCCTGTGTATGTATGGAGTGGTGATTGAGCTGGATGTTTAATGCTGAATAATGGCATTGGATTAACTGCACTAAGTCTGCAGCCACCTTTGTCCACAAAACAGACGCAACCTGGGCATAGACAGTGAGAGCCTTCTCGCACTATACCTCATCTCTGTCTTGGAAAGAAGACGTTTCTCTGCCCATATGATCCACCCTGTGGATGTTGTGCCATTTCTGATAATGTTTTCATGATGGGGGCACTTGGCCACTGAGAGGGCGAATTAAGAGTTAGAGGCCAACTCTTTGGCCAGCTAGGCTTTTGGACAACTAGGGACCTATATAGAACTATTGATTGTACACTGCCAGGTACACGCTTGTGCTATATAAATAGAATAATAATAATTAATAATTAATTAATAATACATATTGGGTAACTTTTGGCAGCCCAGCATTTGGATGGGTGATCAAGATTCGAAAGCCTCTGCTTCAGGCATTGGCAGAGATAAAATCCTCCTTCTCCTCCCCACCCACCATTTATATATAGCATTGAACCAGGTTGAACGCTCCCTTTTAGAAAGTGAAAGGACTATAAGAATTGTAGTCTACGAGGCCAAGGACTACAATCCTCTGGGAATTGTATTCAGAGAAAATAAGGTAACAGAGTAGCAGACCTGGATAGGGCTTTCAAAGGAGGGCTGGAGAGACAGTGTAGAGAAGACGGATTTGGTTTTGAGTCATGATAGCAGATCCGAGAGACTGGTATGGAAGGACTTATTATTATTATTATTTATTATTGTGGTGGCACAGGTAGTAAGGTGCCAATTCAGACTCTTCACGGGACTTGAGTTCTAGACCCCAGATGCCTGACTGGTCCACAGGATATGAGTTATTCCTTAGTTAGGGGCACTACTGTCTCTACCTTTCAGAAGATATAACAGTTGTGATTATAGACAGGTCCCTGTAATGAAGGGTTTATAAGCCAGACTAGGCAAGGGGGAAGGGAACATAGGGAGAGACAGGGGTACATTTATGAAGGTGAAAAGCAGCACGTGCACTTCTTAGCTTAGTTACGAGGGGGATTATGACAGCAGAGAAGGTGTGCCAGTTGTGGGGTGTCACAATAGGAAGACTTTGAGATTTGCAGAACACCCAGGTAAACGAAGTAAAAACAGATATAGGAAAAGTTAGGTGGGTATATGCTGCCTTTAGGGCCCTGGGGTCAGGAGTCTTCAGCTGTTACTTCGCTGAACTATGTGTGTCAAGAAGAAGGGCTTTGAGTTCCCAAAAGAGAGCTGAGCATGACCCTGGAGTACTGGACTAATGGACTTGGAAATATAAAGACCAGTGTGCCAGTACCCCAAAAGGGGTGATTAAGTAGAATCACATGGCCTGAGAAACATAACAGCCAAAAAACTGTGAAATTGTTGGGCAAGATCCTGAGACTACTTTTTATTTATTCTATTTATTTATTTATTTATTTATTTGGTGCCTGCGATGTACCTGGCACTTTACATCAACAATTATAGACAGGTCCCTGCCTTAGTGGGCTTACAATCTAAGAGAGACAAGGAACGAGGAGGCAAAGGGGAGGGTAACAGAGGGAGAGACTGGAATACATCCAAGAAGTTGTGAAGTTTCAGGTGGACGTGCTTAGCTTAGTTACAGGGGAGAAGGGAATCCTAGGAAAATCAAGCAGGAAAACTGTTGAGATCTTGATCCAGAAAAGACTTATCCTGCAAAGAATCAGTAAGAGTTTCAAGTATATTTTAAAATGATCTTTTTGTGTATATTTCAGGTCATGCAAGACAAGATAATATGCCTTCCAAAAAGAATACAGTCTTCACAGAACCATTCTCACATTCCTAATGCCTCTAATGCTGTCCTCAATGCAACCCTGGTTCCTCCAGCCAAACCATCCACTAGTCCTGTCACAGTTGAAATGAAGGGACTAAAGACTGATTTAGACCTTCAGCAGTATAGCTTTATAAACCAAATGTGCTATGAACGTGCCCTCCACTGGTATGCAAAGTACTTCCCTTACCTTGTCCTTATACACACACTGGTCTTCATGCTGTGTAGTAACTTTTGGTTCAAATTCCCTGGATCAAGCTCAAAAATTGAACATTTTATCTCTATCGTAGGGAAGTGTTTTGACTCTCCCTGGACAACCCGGGCCTTATCTGAGGTATCTGGGGAAGACTCTGAGAATAAAGACAACAGGAAAAACAATATAAGCAGGTCCAATACTATCCAGCCTAGCATAGAAGGCACTTTGGTCAAGACTCAGTCTTTGAAATCGATACCTGAGAAGTTTGTGGTGGATAAAGGAACAGCAGGGGCACTGGATAAAAAGGAAGGAGAACAGGCCAAAGCCTTGTTTGAAAAGGTGAAGAAATTCCGACTGCACGTTGAGGAAAGTGATCTGCTCTATGCTATGTACGTTCGCCAGACTGTGCTTAAAGTAATTAAATTCCTTATCATTATTGCTTATAACAGCGCACTTGTTTCAGAAGTCCAGTTTACAGTTGACTGCAATGTTGACATACAGGACATGACGGGATATAAGAATTTTTCCTGCAATCATACTATGGCACATCTCTTCTCTAAACTTTCTTTCTGCTACCTGGGCTTTGTAAGCATCTACGGACTAACGTGCCTTTACACTTTATACTGGTTGTTCTACCGCTCGCTAAAGGAATATTCTTTTGAATATGTCCGGCAAGAGACTGGAATTGATGACATCCCAGATGTCAAAAATGACTTTGCTTTTATGCTCCACATGATCGATCAGTACGACCCTCTTTATTCAAAGAGATTTGCCGTATTCTTGTCTGAAGTGAGCGAAAACAAACTGAAACAGCTAAACTTAAACAACGAATGGACTGCAGATAAATTGAGACAGAGGCTACAGACAAATGCTCATAATCATTTGGAGCTGCAGCTTTTCATGCTGTCTGGACTTCCAGACACAGTCTTTGAAATCACTGAATTACAGTCCTTAAAACTTGAAATCATTAATAACGTTATGATACCAGCAACCATTGCGCAACTTGACAATCTTCAAGAACTCTCCTTGTACCAGTGCTCTGTGAAGATCCACAGTGCTGCCTTGGCGTTCTTGAAGGAAAATCTGAAGATTCTGAGCGTCAAGTTTGATGACATCCGTGAGCTTCCCCCTTGGATGTATGGGCTCAGAAGTTTGGAAGAGCTATACCTAATTGGCTCTTTAAGTCATGATGTTTCAAAAAATATCACATTAGAGTCCTTTCGGGAACTTAAAAGCCTTAAAGTTCTGTACATTAAAAGCAATCTGGCCAAAATTCCACAATCTGCCGTTGATGTTTCAAGTCATCTTCAAAAACTGTGTATCCAGAACGATGGCACCAAACTAGTGATGTTGAACAACCTGAAAAAGATGGTTAATGTGACTGAGTTAGAGCTGGTGCACTGTGACTTGGAACGCATACCTCATGCAGTTTTTAGCCTTCTGAGCTTGCAAGAATTAGACTTAAAGGAAAACAACCTCAAATCAATAGAAGAAATACTTAGCTTTCAGCATCTGAGAAAACTGACCGTCCTAAAGTTGTGGTACAACAGCATAACGTATATCCCTGAGCATATAAAGAAGCTCACAAGTCTGGAACGGCTCTCCTTCAGCCATAACAAAATAGAGGTTCTTCCATCCCACCTGTTCCTATGCAACAAAATCAGATACTTAGACTTGTCTTACAATGACATTCTCTTTATACCACCTGAAATAGGAGTGCTACAAAGTTTACAGTATTTTTCCATCACTTGTAACAAAGTGGAGAGCGTGCCAGATGAACTATATTTCTGTAAAAAACTTAAGACTCTGAAGATTGGGAAAAATAACTTGTCAGTTCTTTCACCTAAAATCGGTAATTTAGTATTCCTCTCCTGCTTGGATATTAAAGCCAATCACTTTGAAATTCTCCCGCCTGAACTGGGGGACTGTAGAGCTTTGAAGCGGACTGGTTTGACTGTAGAAGATGCTTTGTTTGAAACTCTGCCTTTAGATGTCAGGGAGCAAATGAAAGCTGAATAATTTCCTTTTACTCAGTCTTACAGAAACACACTTCTACCAAATACAGTATAAATAATTAGCTTTTCCGAATATGCCTTTACTGTTACGTTTATTTTAGTCTTTTTGACACAAAACTATCTGTACAAACAAATTTGCAGTAAGAAGTACATATATTTTTTAAATAAAAAAATGACTTGTATTTTTTCACTGTTTAAAAATATTATTAACTTTATTTTGTCCTGATAGTGAGGGCATCTGTAATATTATTTTGTACTAGTGAAAGAAAATGGTTATATCTTCTATTTTTTACCAGTTTTGGCTATCTCTGATGGAGGATGGCATGTTTCAGGATGTAGCACATTGCTTGGTGTATTTAATACGTGAACCTATTGTCACTGAAGCCATCATAGTCCAGTGAAATCTTCTTTTCTATGGCCTGATCCTGGAACATGGCATGCACCCTCAGCCACCATTTTCCCTCAGCAGGCATTGAGGGTGATCAGCATCTTGGCATGATTTGAATGTCCTTGTGTTGAAACATTACACATACCCACTATCATCTTTAACAATTGTTGTCTATTAAAACATGTTTTTTATGTATAAGGACTGGAATTCTCAAAGAGAAAATAGAATGAAGGGCTCAATTACCATTGACATTCAATGGAAATCAATGGTAACTGGGCACCTTAATACCCTTAGGTCTCTTTGAAAGTCTCAGCCTGCTTTTCCACTTCCCACTGTAGGGAAGTGGAATACATTTCCTATACTATACATTTGCTATACTAGAGTTGGATAGTATAGGATTTGCTATATTATAATTTATTTAAGGATAAGGTTGAGGTTTGTGAAGTAGCAAAGGTAACGGGCCCTATATATTTTGCTGCTCTGGGCAATTTTTGTAGCTGTCTCCCCACCTCCCAAAGTGCAAGTCGCAGCCCAGGGTTTGCAATGCAAGTGGAGGAACAGGAATCTAAAGGCACCTTCCTAGCCTTTTGGAACCAATACTGAGGCATCCGTGGCCCCTTTAGTGTCACCCTGCAGATGACCACCCACCCTGTCCAATGAAGCCATCCACACTGCACATGGAATTCAGTACTGGAAGGACTGGATAAGATTCTCCTCTATTAATCTTACTGATTGTCAGGTGACTAAACTGTAGGGGTGGGCATTTCAGATTCAGATTAATCCATAACAGCCTATAACGGCCCATTACAGATTAATCTGTACCGAACTGCAACAGTGCCAACATGCCCATTGCAGATTTATGGATCCCCGAGTGGTACCCATGTTGCTCATATGCAAAATGACCACCACCCTTAATCAAGATGGCAGTGATGTCATCTGACCACCGCCATTTTGATTAAGGGCAGTGGCCATTTTGCGCTTTTACAAAATAGCGCTCCTGGCCATTTGCACATATGCGCTCCGGAGCTCTGATACGGGCTCAGCCAGTCAGCTTAGATATTGGCACCTTTTTCAAAATTTGGAAAGGCAACTGCCAATTGATGGCATGAGCTTTAGGCAAATGCAGCGTGAGGAGGGAGGAGTGGGGGGAGGCAGAGGCAGGCAGAGGGGCTTTGCTGGCCAATTAGCATCCAAAATAAATAAATAAATAAAACTGGATGGCAATCAGCCAGCGAGAGACAGGGACAGGCTGCTGTACAGGGAGCAAACAGAGTAAACCTCTCTGCCCGGATGGAACTCTGCAGTAATTTTGGGATTGCTTTTGCTACAGTGCCAGGTGGTACAGGCTGCTTCACTGTGCAGTGCCAAGTGTATTTGCCATTGCCCAGCCCCTTCAGCCCCCTTTGCTTTCACCCTCCCAAGCCAAGCCTCCTCCACTGTTCACCTCCTTTCATTCCCCCAACCCCTCCAGCCTCACTCTCTGAAGCCCTCCTTTCTTTCACCCCCAGCTTCCCCTCACTTTGCTGCTTTGAGTTTGTCTTTTGTAGTAGTATTTTATTTGAATGTGTATTATTTGAATTGTCAATTCTGGACTTAAATATTTGTAGTATTTGAATTGCGTGGACTCACTGGACTTGTAGCCCACCCACCATACCTCCTCCCCTTCCTTTTGGAGCAGCCGCCTCCTTCGGGGCAGGCTCCCTCCCACAACCACTCCCCCCAAACCCCATCCTGTTCACTCTCCCAAGTCCCCCCATTAGCCTCCTTTCAACCCCCCAAACCCTCTCCAGTTCACCCTCCCAAGTCCCCCCCCCCCCAGTCCCCTCCTCCTCCTGTGTGGCAGCCTCCTCCTTCAGGGCAGGCTCCCTCCTCCAACCTTCTTCCAGTTCCACCCCTCTAGTCTACTTCCAGACCCCAAGCCCCCTCCTCTGCCATTTGCCCCAGGCCACACTGTTCACTGTGACACTCACCCCTGCTGCGTTCTCCTTCACCGTTCTCCTCTTCCTTTCTTCACCTGCTGTTCTTTTTTTTTCATTGCACAACATTAATTCAGCATGATGAGCGACAGTGAGACCCACCTCCGCCCAAGCAAACTCTCTCTGGACGTGAGGTGATGCCAAAGAAGAGACTGGGAGCAGAGGTTTCCTTCTCACTGTTTGGTGGCAAGAAGAAGGGGCCTTCTTCCTCTGCCACAGTGGCCCATCCCTCTGCCTACACTGCTGCTGCTGCTGCTGCTGCTGTCACCCACAGGTGTCCCAGGGCACCTGCTCTCACTGCTACGCAGTCCAGCGCACCTGCTGTCCAGGCCCCACCCACACGCATCCCAACACACCTGCTATCCCACCCCCAGCCTCCACTGCCACACATCCCAGCATGCCTACTTCGGTCCCCTCTACCACCGCCACGCATCCTAGTGCGCAAACTATTCCACCTGCAGTTCACAGCCAGCACTGCCATAGTATCCTCCCCCATTGGCAGTGGTGCTGCTTCCCTCCTGGAGACCAGCATAAAGAGGATCACATCCAGGGCCCCAAGCCAAATGCAGATCCATGATTCGTGGATTTCCTGCAGAATCTCCCTCCCCCCATGGAATCTCCTGTCCCTCTTCTCCCAGCGCAGAACTTCCAGACTGCACAGGGGAGACTCAGGGCAGGAAATTCCATGGCCCCTCCCAATGGGGCCTCCCAGAGCAGTGCAGCTAAATGACATCATTCAGCTGTGTCGCTCTGGGAGGCCCTGTTGGGAGGGGCCAGGAAGCAGTCAGAAGGGGCAGCTGAAGAGCTCTGAAAAAAGCTGCTGCCTCCACCGCCACCACCACTGCCAGGTGTGTTGATTTGCCAGCCTGGGGGGGGGGAGGGGGAAGAAAGACAAGCCCTGGCAGCCCCCACCCAACGCAGTGAGGCGCAGAACTGGATCCTGAGCCTCCCAGACGCCTGCTGAATTTTAAAAAAAAATTCCACAGGAGATTTGGGGCCCTGATCACATCTAGTGTGTGGTCTAACTTCACACTGGCAGAGGACAATCTCACAACAGCAGTGTGTGTGCACTGCAAGACCCAGGTCAGTCGGGGGAAGAGATCGCAGCCATCTTTCTACCAGAGGCCTAAACAGCCGCTTGGCACAGCATCATGGTGGTGGCCAAGAGGAAGCATAGGGCGGTAGCAGTTGCAGAGGGTGGGGAGGAGGAGGAACCCTCTGCAACTGCTACCCCAGAGGGTTCCTCCTCCTCCCCAACCTCTGCAACTGCTACCCCAGAGCTGGCTGATGCCGGATCTTCCCCTGCTCCCCAGAAGTCTACTTCAAGGAGCACTGGCTCCTCTTCCCCCGCCCTCTCCCAACCATCACGAGTCCTGGTACACCCTCTCAGCCCACTCTGCCAGAGTTGCTGGAGCCCAAGTAGCCGTATGCGCCCAACCATCCTCATGCTGCTGCCATCACCAGGACAATTGGGGAGCTGCCCTGGATGAGGAGCCATTTGGTGTGGTTGTGCAGATTCGGTTGAAGTGCCTGGTTCATCTGCTAGAGCCCAGGTACAGGATTCCCCTCCTGCTAAACCTTCTATACCAAGGTGATCCTATCCCTGTATGGGACTGTGAAGTCCAGACTCTTGGGAGAGTTCTCCCACGTCGAGGGTTGCGTGGTATGCTTAACCACCGACCTGAGGCACTGACCATGCATTCAAGTTCCCAGCAACAGCCAGCAGTAGTGCATGGCCAGTGTCTGCTGGTATAGTGCATACATGCCCAGGTGCTTGATGAGAGACACATGGCAGACAACATCCTCCATGCCATGAATGCAGTGTTGGACCAGTGGATCCGCAGTGCTGAGTCACATGTGGATGTCCATTTCTTTGTAACCAACAATGGCAGCAATTAGGGGCCATGCGCAATGGGGGCCTTTCACCACATTTTTTATTTTATTTTATATAAAAATGTATATCCTGCCCTTCCTGCCCACACGGTGAAGTGTGCCTTGAAAGCAACTGAGAGGTTGATGGAGGTCCTCGGAAAGGTGTGGAAGATCACAGGCCACTTCCATCAGTCCTTCACGGCCAGCGCAGCATTATGCCAGAAACAGCAAGTATTGGGCAAACTGGAGCACTGCTGGAACTCCACATTCCTGATGCTGGAGTGGATCCTGGAGCAGCGGATGACACTACACAACCTGACTCTGCAAGAGGATATTGGAACACAGCTGACCCAGGACAACTGAAATGACATCAGGCAGATGACCCAGGTCCTGCAGTCCTTTCACCTGACTACTAACGATCTTAGCACAGAACGTGCCACGCTCACCCAGGTGATTCCACTGGCTTGAATGCTGGAGAGATGTCTGTGAGTGTTCCTATCCCACATGTACCTGTGGGTAAACACAGCGGTGTTGGCAAGGAGTTTACTCCGAGAGCTGTGGAGCCGCTTCAAAGCCCTGGAAGGAAGGACACCAACACCTATGCCCTTGCCACGTTTCTGGACCCCCATGTCAAGACCACCATCACGGCAGGCTCCACCAGATTCCAGAACACCATGAGCACCCTTCTACAGGAGGTAAGAGCCCAACCCATGAGGAATCCCCTTGTCAGGATGTGGGAGTCTTTGTGTGGTGGACTCACTGGCTCTTGATTCCCCAGATCTTGCAGACACCAATGTCTCACATTATCTGTCAAAGCCACCGATCAAACCGTACTCCAACTCATTGGCTTATTGGTCTAGGAAGAGGGATGTGTGGACCCTGCTTGGGAAAGTGGCTGTGTGCTACGTTTCGTGCCCTCCCACAAGCATACCATGTGACTGAGGGCATCATACCCAGCTGCCACTGCCTTCTCCACCACCACCTCCTGAGGTAACTAAGGTGAGTGTGGCCACGCTAGGACCATCAGGGCCGCAGAAGGGAGTCTGACCGAGGGGCTCTGGAGCACTGGTCCAGGAAAGCACTTCAGTGCAGGACAAGTGGGCACTCCTTGGCCACTGATTCCAGACACAGCATTCTTCATTAGCCCAGTCTCTCCGGCAGCAGTGCCTCCTGTGCGTTCCACTTGCACAGCGCCTCCTGCCGTCTGAGTCTTCCAGTCCCACAGGTAGCACGTCCATACTTCCTTCCCCTCCCCCATCAATTTAGAACTTGAGGGTGGACCAGCCGCCTCATTTTATTTTCCTTTTTAAAAAAAAATGGTTTCTTTTCATTTTTTAAAACCAGGGCGCGTGTGTGCGCCGCTTTCTGTGAGGCACCCCCTCACCTCGCCCCCCTTCCCCCCCAGAAGAGCTTAGTGGACATTAGGAGGGAGGCTGATCTTCTGGGGGATGGGATGGGGCCCTTGCTTCAGCCTGTCAGTGCCACTTTTCTCTTTAACGTTATCTTGATTGATAATTGCCCATATATAGCAAGCACCCCAGCAGGAGAGACCCTGACAAAGTAATCGGGCTCAGTAGCTGTCAGGCTGCCTGTATTGCAAATCCCAGTTGATTGGTGGGGAACAGCAGTGCCAGTTTTTGCAGAAATTGCCTCTGGCAGCACAGAAATATAGTTGGAAGTGGGCAGCTCCATGAGCTCTAGTCAGTTGGATGCCGGCACTGTCAGCTGCCAGTATTCATTCAGGAGCCGTGGCCCTCCTGCCACAGCTGATGAAGCACAGTAACCCATAACTCTCCCCTCTTACCCCTGCCAGAGAGAAGAGTCACCCCACTAAGAGGCCTATTATTTTAGAGGCTGCCATGCTAGCATGACCTGCCCAAGGCACCCAGGGAGCTATTCCCCACCTTAAAGGAAGTTTGTGTGAATGAGCCCTGTGTGTCATGTGAAACCCTCACCTCTTCCTATGCTCCCTGTAGATCCTGTGTTCTCTGCCTCCTGATGGTAAGGGAGGGCATTGAAATACCGACCTTAACCAGAGTTATTCCAGAGTAGGAAGAGAGGTATGGACTCCAGAAACATGAGGAGTACATACTCTCCTTTGCTTTCTACTTTGAAGTAATGGTAATGTGAACCCGCTCAGTGTTTGGGTGGCTGTGCTGTGCCATGCCCATTATGGGGAGACTGAGGAGAAACTGCTTTTGTTTAGAGCTGCAGATTGCAGTGAGAGTGGTAGTGAAGTGGAGTAGCTAGCTACATCGATTTAATTACGTTGCATTAGTCGCCTGTTTAACACTCTTCATGGGAACATGGCTTCAGAAAGCTCCGGGTTAGGGGAGAGGGGCTGGTGTTGGCAAGGGGTGCTGAAGATGTAGATGTTGTTGGGACAGAAATGGGGGACTGGTGCACGCTAGCAGCAGAGCAGAGAAGAGGGGGCTGCTGGGCCGTGCTTTGGGGTGTGTGTGTTGGAGAGTCTCACATCACTGCCCCCCATTTAAAAGTTAAACTCCCACATACCAGAGCTGCCTTGAATTTCACCTTTCTCTTTAAATATATTGGGGATGGGGCTTTCTTTCTGCAGGGTGCAGTGATTAGCAAGTGTGGCAGAGGGTTGGCCAAGGTAAATCCTGGCAGGATTAGCTCCTGGGCCCAGCCACAAGCACAGCTGGGGATAAGGAGGCCCAATTCGGATATATAGCAGGGGTGAGGAACCAGTTCCCTCCTGGGAGCCACTCTGAAAATTAGTACAAGCTCCAAGAGACTCCTAAAAGTGGAGGACGAGAGTGCTTAAGGGCCTGACTTTTAGCAGCATCCATATCTAAAGCTATAAAACAATAGTAAAAGAACATTTTACAAAATCATTGCACATGCACAAAATGGCCACTGGCCCATTCCATGCATGCGTGTCCTTTTCCAAAATGGCAGTGGCAGCGTCGCTACCAGTTTGGAAAAGGGAAGCTAGTCTGCGAATGGTCTCAGTGGTCATTTTGCACATGCACAATGATTTTTAAATTATCTTTTTTTGTAGATTTAAATATGGATGCTGCTAAAAGTCAGGCCCCTTAAACACTCTCACCCCCAGCTTCTAGGAGTCTTTGATTCGGGTCCATAATCCAAACCGTAGAAATTACAGATCCGAATCTGTAATGTCATTTGGACGCCCACCCCTACTAAACCCCTGCCCTGCTTTGAAAATCTCAACTCAAACCTACTAAGTTCGGCAAGGTAGAAATGAAGTGTCCTAGTGTAACAGGGTGGCAGTGCTCTTAGTAAAGTTCTCCATCAACACAGTGACCCTTTTTACATGGGCCGCAGCTACGTGGGGGTGCGCACCGTAGTGTGGCGGGTGCGTGGGTGCCAGTGCACACAGGCGCACACACACACACATGGAGCAACCTCCATTTTCCTGGTTGCTCTGTGCATGGGGATGTGTGTGTGTGGATGCGTGTTTCACAGGAGTGTGCATGCACCCCCACACACGAGATGGTACCACTGTGTGGGCATGAGTGATACCGTCTCGGGTAAAAAGGGCCAGTATCCAAGCCCCTCAGCACCAGGGGGTTAGAAGTGCTCTCCCTTCTGGGCTTCAAGCAGGTCTCACTTGCCTGAGTTCCATGCCTGTCCGTGATTCTCAAGGAAGCAAAGTCCTCTCAGACTAGCCTTCAGTGGTCAGGTCAACTGCCTCCAGGAGCTCCTCACTCCTCAGAGTCTTACTGAGCCCTTCTCTGGCTGACTGAGCCTGAACTATAGCTGGATTAATCTGGCCGTGCCTAGCTCACAGCGAGTTCCTTTTCTTGGCTGGCCAGTGCCACGCCTTTTCCAGTTGTTCCTCCAATCAAGCATGATCCTTTAGTCCAGTCATGCCTAAATCCTTGCTGGCACTACTTTACTGTTAGCACTCATTGTTTTAAAGGGCTAACTGCCCTATTATCCTGCATGCTGCCACACAGCCATTTTTAGACATGCGCAGGGGGCTTGTGCCTGCAAATCATGTGCTGGTGAAGCAGCTTAGATGAGCGGGGATGTGCCTTATGCTTGCGCTTTCTTAAAAGGTGCCTAATTAAAGACCTCGGTGATCGAGGTCTAAAAGCTCTTTCAACCCACCCCCCAGCCAAGGGTCTAGTCTTGAATGGTTCACATTGCTCTCAACTCCCACTCAATACAGTTAGACTAGAGGATTCTTGGCATCTTGCAGGACTGGACTTTAAGCTGCTTGCGATTGATGTTCTCAGTTACCACTGGTGTAAAGCTTTTGGCACGGAAACAAAATTATTTTCAGCAGCTAATAAGCACTGTCTGTGGTGGTTTCAGTAGTGTCTTACAAGGCCTGGCAGCATAATCTCCCAAATGTTTTAGAAAAGAGATTTAAAATGTTGGTTATTAATTAAAGGTTTTATCTTCATGCAGAGACGACATTTATTTTCATTTTTCAGCGAGTAATTAAATTGGAAGCCTGCCTTTTGAAAATAATGTAATTGTCTGTAACACAGTGCTATGTATGTGTATCAGTTTAGGAATGTTATCTGATAAAGCAACGTACAATTATTTTTGACCTACTCCTGCCGTCTGCTTTCCTGGTGGGCAGTTTGGCAGGTATCATCCATTTTAATTTTAGCTGCCCACAAGCTAACTAAATACAATTCCTTTATAGAAGCTATTTCTTGACAGGTCTCTGTTTCCCATACACAATATGTCTGAATTAAGGTGCAGGTCCTAGGTAATTGTTTGGGGCAGATAACTAGAAATATGTACCTTACTCCAAGAACGAAAAAGCTATTTGTGAATTGAAAGTGCTTGTTTTGGAAAGTTATGCACAAGGATTACTAGATGATCATTGAAATGTTTGTCTTCATTGCCAGCGTTGGTCATAAGTCTTGCACTGCAGTTGCTCAAAGTCTTGGGTCTGGGTGGGTACAGAAGCCTGTTGTTGCTCTCAGGGCACGAGTTTACAAGACGAATACACTTCCAAAACCTGTTTTCCCCCAGGTTGTTTTTATTATGGGAATGGATTAGGTCACAGGATGCCTTGGCAAATAATCTGCAACTGTGATAGCACAAACCAAGGTTTAACCATCATGGTATTTTCTTCTTGCACGTTTCTCATAACATGGGAAGGAACACTTCCTGCATTCAGCCCATAGAGAAGGGAAGAAAGAGAAGGCTCCCATCCCTGCTCTAGACAAATAAGGGTGTGCTATTGTATATTCCCAGCCAGCCTGCTTGCTCTCTAGTCAGCCCTTTGTTGCCCAAGCTGAATCTGGCCCCAGACCATGGCTTTAGAGCCAATTAATTAGCAGGGTTTTGCAACTGCAAAACATCATGGGATTGCTAGCAGAGGTAGGGAAATTCCTGGGGCAGGGCAGAATAGAACTGGCTGGGTGCAATGTGGGAATGACGATTATGGGTAATTAACACCCATGGGAAATTCTAATTGGAGGAGAAACCACTTGTGCGAATGCACTCTAGGGCCGCTTTTAGACGATCACGCTGTGCGCTCGCGCGGGGTTTCAAAAACCCCGCGAGGAGAGATTACACATGACGCCACCGGCAATCGCGCGTCTGATACGGCGCCGCACATTCTTTTCAAGCTGCGAATGACCTAAGGCGTTTTTAGATGAGACAAAAAAACGCAGCTGATCCTTTAATCAGCCACCTTACTTTGTTCTCGTCTAAATGCTTCACGCGGTTTGCAGCCGCGTCCTTCCGGTTTGTTTAAATGCTTCACACGGTTTGCAGCCACGTCTTTCGCGCATCAAACCGGCGCTGGAATCCTTTCCCTTCACATCCACATCAGCGACTTGCCATCTCTCAAGGTAGTGAGACGGCTTTTGTGCTGCTCGTTTAAAAGCGCCCCTACCTCGATCAGGCTCCCAGTCAGTTCGCAGCTTGAAAAGAATGCGCGGCGCGCATCAGGCGCGCGATTGCCGGCGGTGTCACGTGTAATCTCTCCTCGCGGGGTTTTTTAAACCCCGCATGAGTGCGCAGCGTGATCGTCTAAAAGCGGTCTAGGAGGCTGGCATAGAGAAATAAGATTTTCTCCATGAATTCGGGGTCAACCATGTTGATCTTAAACTGGCCTACTTGTAGTTCCACAGTCTAATTCGCTGTTTGCTATTGGCAATGTTTTGGAGAAGACACATGTTAATAATGGTGGTTGCGTCAGACATGAAGGAATCAAAACATGTCTTCTTCTTTTTCTTCTTCTTCTTTTTTTAGTGGTTCCGTGGAAAAAGAATAGTCCTATAACTGATGTAGCCATAGCAAGGGCTACTTAAATTCATGCGTGGAATGCACTTATAGCAGCTGCTTGGCAGTATATATGTACTCTAAATGTTCTTCAGAGTTTGTAATATGGGAAGAAAGATGTTTCACTGCTCTTATTAACCTACTTTTGTAAACCAAAGTGCTGTAGTTCCTGATGAATGTAAACTGTATAAATGTCCATGTAATCAGTGACTCTGTAACAAATGTGAGAGTGTCCTTCCTGGCCTTATGATTGTTATTGATTGTCCTTGTGTTATTGTGAACCCTTTACTATAAAGAACAAAAAGCTTTGATCCCAAAGTGGTCTGTTACAGTGAAGGTGAACTGTATTCCAGAAACCTAGTTTAGTTTGTGTTTAATATGGTTTTCCTTGTATTTCGTGCTGTATCCTCTGAATAGGAATTATAGACACCTAGTTTTCAGTGTAAAATACTGTTACTCATTTTTAATCTTATAAAAGAAACTCCGGTAAATAGACTGTTTGGCCTTTCTAAACTTTTTATTAGTATCTGTGCTGAAATCATATTTCAGTGTTTCTTGAAGTTTGCCTATGTAACTGTAAAGGTGCCATTTTTATTCAGTCATTTAGTTACTACTTACTTTACACATATATCACCTGCAACTGACAGTGGAGAGTCTTTTGTGTGAGCTATAGTTATCTGGTATGAGTGCATGGGCTTTTTATTGATAATACTGTAATCATAGGTATCACATCTGTATTGGGCTATATTAAACAGCTGCCTAAATACTAATACAATTCCAGCTTCTAAACAAAGCATTTTTATATCATTGCAAAAATAATCGTGCAAATCATTCTTAGTAATGGGAACAGGAATGACAGTTAGTGGATAAAATATAAGAAAAATATGTTTCCACTTTTACAAAATGACAATAAACTTTAAAAGCAGTTCTGTGTATATATTATCAAAATCTGGATCTATCGATTTCCCCTTTTTCTCATAATCAGGGCACTGTGAATTCTACACTGCTGCAATTGCAGCCATTTTCACAAGATTTTGCATTTGGCCAAATTGTCACAGAAATTGCCTCTGCCAGCAGAGAATTACAGCCCAAGTGGGGAGCCCTATGTGAGCGAGCTGATAAGATGTCAGTGGTGCACTGAGCTAGCTGACAGGGTGCTGGAATCTATTCCAGGGCTATGGGGCCCTGTGACTGAGCTGCTGAAAACAAGCACTCAGTGCACGCTGATGGGGGGGTGGGGGCAGAATACATGGGGCCCTGGTCGTAATTCATGTTAATATTTGTGCTTGTACACAGCCACTCAAACAACATTCCTGATGAAATGTGCTTGTCTGAATCTTGTATCCACTAACATTTATCACCTTTTCACTGATAGAGGTTTATTTTGTGTCAAGATCTACCAAGATTTGTAATATTTGTCAAAGGAAAGTTTTGAAACAAAGGTTTGTTTATTCATCAAGGCTAATCGTGTTCCATGAAACATCTTAATCTGACAACAGGTCTGCTGGATGTTATTTTGCAGGAGGGAGGACACACACAAAACTAAATTAAAAATGTTCTTTTGCAAGATAAGCGCCGAAAGACTGCAGTGGTTTCATTTTGCAAACATTTCTCTTGTTTCCACTTTCACTTGAAGGTCACTAGTCACTTCTCTGGCTTATGATTTTGGGAGAGGGGAAAGTGTGATTTGAAATATATTGACAACAAGTTAAATTTTTTAATCACCTGGTCTGACTTTCTAGATAAAACAAGCCATAGAATCTCTGCCAGTAGCTCTTGCATCAAGCCCAATAACGTGTAACGCTCTATACAAAGATTTCTCATCAGTGACTTTTCCAGGAGCTGTTTTCCTTTTCCCTCACTAAAGTCCAGTAGTGGCTGGGGTTCCCCACTTGCCCAGATTGCCTAGATAATTTCCCCTTTAGAGAATTCTTCACACACACTCTCCTGAACTGTTGTAAAGGGGGTTGTTCAAACAGCCATCTTCTAGTCTACTGTGGCTGTACTTCAGCGATGGGGGGATTGGTCCTTGTCCCCAGTTCATTTTTTAGCGTTTTGATAGTGAGCTAAGGTGCCTGTCCAAGGTTCTGGGTATACACAGAGGTATAGTTAGGGCTCCATGAATTTGGCAAATCTTTGTTCCAAACTCTGCAACCAAGTAACCCAAATTCTGTGAGCAGAATAAATTATACAAAAGGATATTGCATCTGCCTATCCATTTTTTATTCTTTATCCTTTCACTTATAGTGACCATTGCAAAAGCAAAAGCTTTATTCAAAGGGGTGGAGTGGGGGGGCCTTGAACTAAAAAAACTTGGTGAAAAACTGAAAAAGTGTTTTTCCCCACAAAAATTAAAATTGAAAAAGATAAATTTCAACAAATGTCTCACTTGTTCACCTAAATTATTCACTGCAGGGTAGAGTGATGTAGGAGGAAGTGTGGTTTTGTGGGGTGTGTGTGTGTATTTCCTTCCCCTACACATCGGGAGAAGGCAGTAAATGACGTTTCTGAATCACACAGCAGGGAGGGTCTGCTTCACCCTCCATCCAATTCAATCATAATTAGAAGACAGCACGCTTCAGCGGAAGCTGAAACAGGACACTGGCTCCTCATTGTTTTAAATGAGGACTGATTGAATTGATCAGAGGGCGAGGCTGTCAGCCTCACTTCCGCAGCTAAGAGCTATTTCTGCAAAATTCGGTGGAACTGTAGCTGCACAGATTTCACAGGGCCTAGCTACTGTGTGCAGTCACTTTGTAAACCTTGTGGAACGGTGGGCTTGCCTACAAGCTTGCCTTTCTGCATCGCTGAAAACGTTGGTTTAGAAATGGATGCAATGCCTAATGTGGACACAGGCATACTGCTGTAATCACCTCTCTGGTTGTTCTAGAGGATGAGGGTCTCCTGGTGGAAAAAGAGTTTCTAGCAGTAGAACGGTGCCCTTATTAGGGCTTTAACAGGTGGAACTGTCAGCCCAATTCTTAAAGTACTGTGCCAGCACAAGCCCTATTGGGGCTTGCAGAGTGGGTTGAATATTAGAGCCTATATCAGTTAAATACTCTAATACATGAAGTATTGTGTCCAGGTTTAGGTACCTGATTTTATTGACAAATGGGAGTGGATTCAGAGGAGGGCAACAAAGATGATAAGGGGTCTGTCTGGAAAGCAAGTCGTAAGAGGAAAGGCTGAAGGAACTGGGTATGTTTAGCCTAGTGAACAGATGACACTAAGGGGAGATATAACAGTCTTCAAATATCTAAAAGGCTGCCACAAAGAAGATGGCACAGAACTGTTCTTTGTTGCTGCCGAGGCAGGGCAGGATTAGCAATAATGGGGGCAAGCTGCAGGAAGGTAGAATTTGGTTGAATATCAGGGGAAATTTCTGAACAGTAAGAACTCTGCAGCAATGGAACAAATTGCATAGGGAGGTCATAGGCTGTTTTTAAACAGACCGCGGTGGGGGGGGGGATGGGTGTGCGGCTGCGGTGGGGGGAGGTGCCTGTGGGAATGTTCCCACATTTCCACAGCTACACACCCATCTCCACCCACCTCCATTGGAGCCCATTGCCCCATGTGTGGGTGATGGGTGGAGATGGGTGTAGTGCGGGAGCGTGCACCCACAGGGTAGGGTGCCGCCACCCATCTCCATGTAGCGAAACTGTGTGGAGATGGGTGGGGGTGTCTCATGTAAAAAGGGCCATAGGCTCTCCATTGCTGGAGGTTTTTCAGAGGCCGGAAAAGGTGGGACAGCCGTTGCAGTCATCCTGCATCCAAGCAACGGCTTGGACTAGATAACCCTTTAGATCCCTTCCAAATCTATGTTTCTATGAAAAGAAAATCATGTCTCACCGAAATGAGTCTATTGGTGGCAAAACCACACATGCAGCAGGCCTAAGAGAGTCTTGAATTAAAACTTCTAAAAAACATCAGAATTTTAAATTATTTTTGATTCGTATCATTAACTGCTCTTTAAAAAGTTCTCTAGCCATTGTTCTTCTTGTACCCACAAAGATGGCAAGGAAGTAACTAAGGAATGTATGCGCTATCTTAGTCACTCTGCCATTCAAGGAGAGGTATGGAGAAAGCAGAGTTGACCTTGACAGACATTTCTTGCCCCTGTACATGCCTTTCCCTGCATGTACTTAACCATGGGATTGTTAAGTCTTTTAATTTCTGCATGATCTCCTAAACTCTTCCTATCTGAATGAGCAATCTATGCAGAATTCAGTGATGTTGCATGGACTGCAAGAAGCTTTTATTTAATTGATTTATTTATTTATTTATTTATATTTATTTATTGCTACAATTTTATACCCCGCCCCACCTGAAAAAACAGCTCAGGGTGGCTCACAATTTTAAACACAAATAAAAAACATTAAAGCAATTAAGAAATTAATACAAGTATAAAATCTCAACAGGGGAGAGTCAAATTTTTTTTAAAACCTCCCACCCTAACCAGCAATCTTCACCTCCCACCCACCCTACCTGTCCCCCTCGCCAAAAGCCTGATGGAACAGCCAGGTCTTACAAAATAGCCTAAAGGAATAGAAAGTGCGATGTGTCCTAATCATAGCAGTCACTATCAGATTTCCACATAGAAATATGTCTGCCGGTGGGTCCAAGAATCTAAATTCAAATCCTAAGCTTTTTGACAATACTTAAACATATTTTAGTCCAGGTCCAGACTGCATTGAAATGATGGTGATGTGGAAGAGGAAAGGGGGGAGGGGGGATGGTGTTCCTTGAAGGGACCTCCCATGAGAAGTGGGGTAAAGGCTTGTGGGGAGGAAAGGAACTGGAGTGGAGTCTCACTCTCCTGGGTGAGAGCCAGGGGAGTGTTTGTGGGGAGGGGACTTCACTGTTGGTGTTTTTAGACAAGCGTCTCCTTACTCATCACCCGCCCATCATGCATGTTGCATGGCCCCAAGCCAGCCCTGTAATATGCATGTTGGGTGGGGAGACGCTTGTCTAAAAACACCCTTTGTGAGAGGCAAGGGAGTGGAAGGAGTTTTTCCCCATCCATCTGCCTGGCCACTTTGCCAGGCACTCACAAACCAGAGCCAATGTAAGACTTATTTATTTGGTCAGATGTTTGGCAGGTGGGAATAGGATTTGGGGATTTGTTTTTAACTGTTTGGGATTGTTTTTTTTAATGTACTTCTATTTTATTGAGTTTCAAACTTTTAAATATATATTTTGTATTTGCAGTGCTATTTGGGGTATTTTCAGACATGACGCTACCACAGGTGACCACGCTTACCCTGGGGCGTGGCCATCAGTGGTGGTGTCACATGTGTTCCCACCCGCCAGATGTTAACTGTGGGCAGGAGCAAACACTCCCCAGACCGTGGCAAGATTAACTCCAGGTTGTGAGCACGGTTCCCTGCCACCTCACAACCCAGAGTTACCCCGGCCACGGTCCAGGGAAGCCATCCCCAGACCGGAGTACAGCGGACCGTCACGTATGATAGCCTGCTCTACCTAACTCTGGCCAGTGGCCGGAGCTTTTGCAGGCCTACGAGGCTGCTGCACCTGCCCGCCAGGGAGGATGTGTGGACGGGGCCATGTGGACCATGCCTGCATGTTGCCCTGCCTTCTCCCCACCTCTTTCCCAGCCACCGGCACAGTTGTTCAGCAGTGGGGCCAGATCTTGCCCATGTTGAGTTCAAAGCATGGTGGCGACTAGTACCGTCATTCACCTCTGTACCCTTTATCTTGGTAGCTACTCAGAGCCTTTGGGGAAGGGTAGGATAAAAATCTCAATAGATAAATTAAATAAAACTAGGAGAGCCCTCACCAACCTCCTTTCATTTGGCAATAAGTGTTTGCATTTTTCCTCTTTAAACTCAGCATGGTTAAGTTTGTATATGTTTATCTCATCCAATTTTTCTGCAGTGTTTATAAATAGGATAACTCTTGTTAAGCTCTGTCCATTTGGGTCTCTGTTCCATATGTTACTTGTCTGTTTATTTTTGGGGGGGGGGGAATACTGTGCCTGCAAGAACTGTTCTGTTGAATTTGAGCAGGACAAGGAGAATTATGGACATGTTCTCCTTGTATTGGTCTAATATTATTGCATCAGAAATCCCTCAGCTGCTAGGGATCCTTCTGGATGAAGATGTAGCTGGAATTCTGGTGAGGAATTCAAACAGAATGCAAACAAAAGGTCCCAAGCTTCCCTCCACCCACCCAAGCATTTTTCCTGCTTATCCATTTTTCATGCTCTTTTCCTGCTTATCCATTTTTCATGCTCTTTTCCTCCAGAATATGTTAACCTTTTAACACTCGTCAACCATATGGTTAGAAACCGCCAAACAATTCCAACATTTTGTTACGGTCTCTCAACCAAGTTTCATCACATGAGGTGGAACCCAGGACAGCTGAAAGAAGGCATAAAGTTGGATTTATTTTAATGCTCTATTTTGCCGCTGTACATGCCTTTTTCTGCAAGGAACCATAGGATTGTTAAGTCTTTTCCTCTCTGCATCATCTTCTAAACTCTTTCTGTCGGAATGAACAATCTCCAGAATTCAATGAGGTAGTTTTATAGCTCTCTCACCAGCTTGGATCTAATCTTTGGGTATTGGCTGCTTAGATTGCATTCCTTGTTTGTTTGTTTCTGTCACTTGCTGACACTTTGTTTTCAGCGGAACTGGGTAGAAATGGAATTTCTGTCTGTGAGCAGGCCCATGCCACAGGAGCCACCCAGCTTTGAGCCTCAGTTTACCCAAGATAGCTTACTGGCTCAAAGCACCCAACTAAGGTGGCATTTAGACGTGCGTTTAAATCGCACAGCTGCCGCGGCGGCAGCGTGCTATTTAAAGCACCGCGCGCTTCCGCGTTGGTCTGAATGCGGTGAGTGCGCACATTTCAGCCTAACCCGACCTGTTGGAGTGCGGTTTGAAAAGCTGCTCCGAGCAGGTGGCTGTGCGATTTAAACACACGTCTGACTGCGCCCTTAAATTCCACGCTCTCTTGTGAGGACCAGATCCAGGCAAGCACATAATGTGCCTGTTTTCAGACAAATGCTCTAATGCCAGCATTATTTCTAAAACCAGCATTATAGTCACATAGTTTTAATCAGGATTAAGTGTTTGAAATGATCAGAGTCATGTTGATATAAATCATTACCCGATATGGCTGTCTGAATGCTTATGCCGGTATAGGGATTGCTAGGAGGACTCAGTCAGTCCCATGGTTTACTGAAGCTGCCTATCATTTGCTGTCATAAGTCCCTGGAGCAGAGGGAGAGGGAGAGTGCCAGTGCTGGTCGCCAAACCCAGCTAGGAGAAGAGATCCTCATGGAGCACGGGCGCTGCTCAACCCACTCCTGAGACTCCATGAGTGGGGAAGGGAGAGCGCATCTTGTGGGGCTCCTGCCTTGCCGAGGCTCAGAGAGCAGGGAGGAGGCAGAGCCTGTGCAGTAGATGGCTGCCCAGATGCAGCCCACTCAGTTTAAAAACAGCTAAAAAAACAATCTTTAATAAATCTAAAATAAAAGGAAAAGAAATCAGGGAGCAGAGTCCCTGCGTCTCTGGTTTGCTTCCTGCCTGGGTGCCTCTCCTGGCTGCTGTGGGGGCAGCTATGAGCCCCTCTGCTCACAACGTCCTTGCTGCCTGTCACTTGCTGTCATGGGTCCCTGGAACAGATAGGTAGAGCGGATGTAAACTCTACCTCCAAATCTCTATGGTCCCGGGGCTTAATATTGGTTTTGGCCTTCACACGGACATTATTCCGACACTATTTCAATCAGATATAGATAAGACCGTTACATCCAGGTTAAACTATACCGGCATTTAACCAGGATTCAGCCCAGAAGTAGAACTATTTATACTGGTATAGTATGGCTGTTCAGACAATCACCTTCAATCTGGATTTATAGGGAATAATACCGGTATTATGCTTGTCTGAAAACAGCCCATGTGACTGTGCTAGGCTCCCAATATGTAGGGTCCATGAACAAACTTGAAATAACAACATTTCTGGTCTGAGAAGCGCTTACGTGTTACGTCAAAGATGGGTCCACAGAACCTCAAATGCGGGGAGTCTTGGTCTGTGGAGAACACATGCTGATTTAGGAGGGGGCCTCCAAAAACAGGTGGCCCATGAGTAGCATTGCCGTATATGCAAATTTTTAGAGGTCACATATGAGAAATATGGGTTGCAGGGGTTGAGTGGAGCCAATGCAACCCTGCAACCTGTATTCCTTATATGTAGCCTCTAAAAATTTGCATATATGGCAAATATATGGCATTACTACCCATGAGTAAAATAGAAACAACAACATATGCATAACCTACAGGGAGGCAGAGCCCCTGAAAGAGGATATTGTGTTAACAGAACATCAAAAATCAATTGCAGTCACACTTTCCTTTTTCTAATGGGCGAATCTTTGGGTATTTTCAGCCAAGATGCTACCCCGCATGGTCACCCAGGAGCCACGGAGCTGACTGATCATCTGCAGGTGGAGGGGATGCACGTTCCTGAGAGCCTTGGAGCACCCATGCATGGCCACACATGAAGCACTGCCAGGAAATCCAGAGTGCTTCATTGCCGGGCCAGCCAAATAGCTCCATGGCAATGGGCAGCCACGTAGCCCCAGCCATTCATGCCAGTAAACACTAAACAGGTCCATCACTCATAGGCACTGTAGGTGCCAAGCAACTTTTGCAAGTCACAAGAACTGGCTGGGTGTTGGGAAGCCTGGGTTCCCCAGTGCTCTCATTGGGGACACGTCAGCCTGGTGTGCTTCCCCCTCACCCCACGGGGGAGTGGCAGGGGGAGTGTCTGGTGGCTGCCTTTGTGGCCGTGGTAGCCACACTGGGAGCCACCTATCTGAATTCCTCCCCATGCACTCCACCTGCATAGGTGCTCCACGGCAGAGCCACACTGTGGTCACAGACCCACTCCCACAACCATATGCTCAATTAAAAACACCACCACCACTTCCCTGGATCTGGAGCTTTGTATTCCCCAATACGAAGGCACAAGGGGAAGCTAAAAGCTCAGATCCCCTTATCAATAAGAGTCCATGGGGCAGATCTCCTGCTTCTCCTGAGTGTTCAGGCCTAGGAGGTGTGGCACACTAGCATGCCCCATCTCCAGCAGTTCCTTCCCAGCTGGTTATCTTGGCTAAAGCTTCAGCCTCCACTTCTCTCCATCAGCTCCTCCCCCCTGCGGGGCTCATAGGCGACTTGCAAGTAGGATGGCCATACCTCTTCTTTAAAAGAGGACACTTATGCATTGATTCCAGTGCAGCCCAGCACCATGTATTCCCCCCCCCCCCCGTTGCAGCCTGGATCTCTACTTGAGCCCAGGCTTAGTTTCTATAGTCTGATCCAAAGCTGACTTTGTTGAATGGCTAGCAAATGGCTAGGGTACTGACTGAGAGAGGCTTGGATCCTGCAGGTGCAGTACACACCATCACGGCAACAGATCTTGACTTGGATCTAAGACTTCTGTTCATTACAGTGAAGGGTCTGTAGTAGCAACAGGCAAGCAAGGTGCTGGGAAGAAGTAGCCAGGTTCATTTTGGCCAGTGGCCTAGGGGCTGCTATAATGAAGGGGGCAGGTTAGCAAGACGTACTGTCATTAGGACCCAGAGCCAGCCCCCACAGGGACTGATAACAGCTCACTGCCGCACTGTTCCACAGAAATATGTCTGCATTACACTATCGCTTTCAAACTAGGACACAAGAGTTGAAATCGCAATGTTTTCTGCAGTAGGAAAATTCTGTAAATTGGTTTTAGTTGTTGTTTTGGATGTGTCCAAAACAACAACAATAAAAACAAAAACTTTATTTAAAATCCATCATCTGCAAACAAAGCTAGAATTCCATTCTGCCTGCCAGATAAACTGGGGACTAAGCTCTCGCTATGAAAAGAGGTAAAGTAGTAGATATGTCTGCAACTTTCTGTACCACAACTTTCTCTCTAGTCTACTTGTGGGACAGGGAAGGTTCATGCTGCTTCTTACTGCAGGTGTGAAGTTACAATCTCATCCACTGTGAGCAACCATAAATAAATCCCTCTGGCAGCAGTTAGAGCACAGGGCTGGGAGTCAGGAGTTGCAAATTCTATACTCAGCCAGGCAACAGATTTGCTGCAACACGTCAGGTGACACACTTAACTTCAGTGGCTGCGATCCCAAACCTCCTGTGCGTGGGATCCATGTGGGTGCCACGTGGCTTGCACTTGGCACAATGTTCCCGTAATGGGCATGTGCATGTACCACGCGGCGCACGCAAGGCATGGGATCAGCCCCAGTGTCTTCCCATTTCCCCCACCTGTGATTGGAGGGATAGAAGATCTGTTGCGCATGGGTTTTGTAAAGATGAACCCATATTTGCAAAGGGCTTTGAGCTTCCTGGGTGAGAGGCAAGACACGAGTATTATAATTATGTTTATAGCGTCAGATTTTTTACCCCACCTTACAAACCTATATGAAAAAAAGTATTCAGGAAAGTGCTACAATTGTATACCTTGGAGTTTTTGTATCTAAGAGATCATCCCATGGAGCCAGCTGGTAACAGGGGACTAGTTAATGCTGCCTCTGGGCAGGGGTGATGGTTTGGATGATCTCTAGAAACAAGTCCCAGTCATGGGATTACACGGCCTCCTGTTTTGTAAATCAGTTAAAAACAGAGTGCGCTCTCTCTCTCTCTCTGGTTGATTCGACTGACTGAGAGGAAATGTAAAGATCAAAAGTGTGTTTTCTTTTCTTCCCTCCTTTAATCTTCATTCCCTTGCTATCAATTTTTTTTTTGCTGATGTGATTTCATCCTTAGTCATTCTCCTGCCTCTGTGTATGATGCAACTGTTTATATGGTGTCAGCTTCCTCTCCTTTCTCCTGACTTTTTTTTTTTTACAATGTGGTTCTTTTTCTGAAGTTAATTTCTTCATATGCGTACCTGCTAACATTTTGAGGGACCAAAAAAGGCCAAGTCCCAACCCTCATGCCGCCAATAAGCCCCACCCCCTCACGCACGTAGCATATGCGTGTTCACACCTCCCAACATTCCAAGTGCATATAGAGGGACAGAAGCTCTCCTGCTTATCATTCAATCCAGGGTGTTTTTAAACAAGCCAGACTGGGCGGCAGGGGGAAGAGGATGCCTGTGGCCGCTGAGTGACACTGGCAGCTACTCAGGTAGAGTGCGTGGGGATTCTAATGGGCGACTCCCAGGGTGGCCACCACGGCCACACAAGGAGCCTCCATGCACACCCGCAGCCACCCATCAGCCCCGCAAACAACTCACACGGGCAGCCATTCCCCCTCCCCCACCCCCAGCCCAAGCCCCACCCAAGTGCCATGACACNCAAACAACTCACACGGGCAGCCATTCCCCCTCCCCCACCCCCAGCCCAAGCCCCACCCAAGTGCCATGACACACAGCTGTGGGCTGGGCACCATAGAAACATGAAGCTGCAGCAGACATTATCCCCATCCTGCCCATGATCCCAGAAGCCGGTGCGGATGCCGGCAGTTCCAGCCAACCACAGAGACGCATACCAGGCAGAACACACAGGACTACTACCAGGGCCCCGAGTCTCCCGCAGAATTATAGAGGTACGGCAGCGGCAGCGGCTCTAGTAGTTAAATGGGTAGGAGTTCCAATGCAAGTGCCTTCATTCAGTTCCATTGGATTTTTCAGGCTGTTTACTTCAGGGTTGGTGAGGTTTCTTTTGTTGGGGTTTGTCCCTTTCTGGGAGCATGTAAGTTTCCCCAAAGGAGATAATAAATTAAAGGGAGGGGTCCTCTACGTTCTGGTGGATTTTCAGCCATTTTGGTGGGTGAAAACAGAAGTTAAAAATGCCACTTTCAGCTGTGGAGAGAGCAATAACGCGAACGTTCTAAGGCTTTGTTCTAAGGCTCTGCCACCAGCTTGTTGCCTCCAGAGCTGTCTGAAGGGTGAAGGGGGGGCAGGATTGCTGACTGTGGGTCAGGGAGCTAACCCCCCCAGTTCCCTAGGCAGCAGCCTGGATGGGGGTGAGAGGGAGGAACGTATGCCTCTCCCCCACTTGACCACCTGCCTTCCTGCTTGGCTTGGAGACTGCTTGGCTGGGAGAGGTGGACTAACACTGCCCCATGTGCCTGCTGTCCACCGGTATCTTGGGGGACCCCCAGTTCCTCTGGCACCAGCCACTTGTTTGTCTGCTGGTGCAGCTAAAGCCAGAGCCACCGCTGCTAAACCTGGAGCCATCATTTTGAAAGTGCTGGGGCCACAGACTGGGCACATACATGAGGACCCTGGCACTTTCAAAATAACGGCTCCAGCTTTAGCAATGGTGGTGGCTCAGGCGGCGGTGGCTCCCAGCCTCCAGGGCTGGCTATAGTGAGGTGGCAGGGAACCAGTAAGTGTACTCCCTCTTCGGCTGCAGCCTGGTTAGAGAGCTGGGGGGTGGGGGGAGGAAGGAGGAAGTCAGGCCAACCCCACCAGGTGCCCACCTGGCCATGTGCTAGTGTGCAGCTCCAGCACCTTCTTGCTTGGCCTTCCCTCTACCTTTCACAGTTGTAGATCCAGGCTCCCATCGCCATCACCACTGCAACTGTGAAAGCCGCCAGCCCACTCACCTGGTTTCTCCCCACTCGGGCAACATGTTCCTGTCAAAGGCCCTGCGCCACCGCCACGGCACATGCATGTACATTTTGGGAGTGGCGACATGCTCCCTACTACAGCATGCTGGGAAGTGTAGTCCCTGCATGCTGTAATAGGGAACATGGTGCCAACCCCACTGAGCACGTACACACTCCAGGGGTGGCACGGGGCCTCTGAAAGGAACAGCAGCAGCAGCAACGGTGAAAGCAGCATAACCTGAGTGGGGAGCAGCAAGCCAAGTGGACCAGCGGCTTTCACAGTTGCAGTAGCGGAAGCCTGGATCTGGCGCAGCACGATGGTGAGGTGGCAGGGGCTGGGATGGATGATCCTTGGAGGGAAGGGGGGAGGGAGGGGGGAGGAGTGGATGACAAGAGTGTGTGTTGGTGGAAGGGAAGGAGAGTGTGTGTGTGTGTGTGCGTGTGCACGTGTGCTGGGAGGGAGGGAGACGGCCTGTCAGTGACTGTGTGTGTGTGTGTTTTGGGGGGAGGGAGGGAGTGTGTGTATGTAGTGGGAGGGAGGCAGACTGTGTGTGCTGGGGCGGGGAATAGAACAACTCTATTTCCTAGGTGTGAATAGATAGATAGATAGATAGATAGAATTTATTACAGCTTAGCCGTAGGCCATTGCTTAAACATAACATAAACACAATACACATACACAAATTCCTAGAACCCTGTAATATCTCCCTTCTCGAGTTCTAAATTAAGTCTCTAAACTGATTATTTAAAATACCCCCTAAAAATCCTTTAACTAAAATTGCCACATTCAATATACTAGAATTTACCCATAAGCCCACCGACAGTGGACCTACACACAGGGTCCACTGCCATAAGCTCTTCCAGGATGGAGGCCCCTCTAGGAGGAAAGCCCAACTTATTTTTGGCTGCTCCATATTTATCTAGACCGGGTCTCAAAACAATAGGGCATGGCGTCTGGCTCACCTGCCCTACCGGCAGAGAGCCTCTAGGGGTTTTATAGGCTTTGTGAGCCTGGCCAACAGCTTGAGTGCTCCGCGAAATCCGAGAAACTGTCACCACAGAAGAGGGCGTCCCTGGATTAACCGGGGAAGGAGCCCTGGGGGGGATAGGCCGAGGCCACTGTCACACTAGACCCAAAAATTGGAACTGAAGTGACAGGTGCAAAAGGGGCTTCCATTGGACCCAATTTTTTGGGCCCACAGACATAAGGGGTGTCTGGTATAATACTGGACTTCATCCTAGATGAGTAAGACGAATTGAAATTGGGATTGGAATTGGAAGTCCCTCCCCTGGCTACTGAAGTGGTAGACAAAACTTGGGGCATCAAAGGAGCGATTCCTTTCTTGACTTTGGCCACCTGTACCCCCCACAAACTAAAATGATGAGCATTAAGCATTAAGCAAAAGCCACTCAACTATAGTTGGTGAACAAAAATAACTTACTAGCCTTATAACTCTACCCCTAGCTGGTAAATAAAAGGAACGAGTAACATAAGACGGCAAAAACGAACAACCCATAATCACAGATAAATGGTGCGCAATCCAGAATCTTGAGTCCCAAGGAGGGAGAGCTCCAGATGGTAATTTGTAATTTTTATTTTTTTTTTTGTTTGTTTTATTTTTTATTTTTTTTTCCTTGACCATCAGAGGAGAAACCCCTGGGTGAACTGCCCCTTTTGGAGGGGATGTTTGAGATGACCGCTCTACTTTCTGGTGTTCCTGCATGATCTTATTACTTCTCAGGTCTTTGACACAATCCCAGATCCCACTCACTTGCTGCTGGAGGGCCTGTATTTTGAGGTCATTCCCCTCAATTTTTGCTGTTAGTATCCTGAGTGTTTCTGCCTGCACAAGGCAGTCACAGTCCTGGGCCCGGGTTTCCTGGATCTCGGGGGTAATGGACTTTAAATTCGTGATGGCGCCCAATGTGGTAGGTAGGTCCCCCTCCCTCCCTGTAATTCCACAAATAGGAAGTGCCATTTCTTGACATCCCGAGGTTCTAACTGGAGGAGTACTTGTCACACTCAAAGGCACCTTGAGGGGTCTCCCCTTCCCTAGATTGACCTGTCTGGATTGTTTCATTATCCCCTGGGACCTCCTGCACTGATCCGGGGGAGCAGTTAAAGACTTGACAGGGGCACTCAGCAACTCTAAGGCTAAATCCCCCTGCCCGACTGGCCACGGGCCTAGCCGAGGAGTATCCCCTCCCCCTGCCAAGGTGGCTGAAGCCTGGGACTCTTCCTCTTCTACTGGGTCTTGGGGGGCACAATTTCTTCTCTCCTCAAGAGAGGTATGGTGGCCCAGCGCAACCCCAGAATGCCCTCGAGATTTGGCAGCCAAAGCCAGCCACCTCTCTCCCTGCTGTTTGAAGGCCTGGGCGCACCTTAACAGTGAAGGGTCTGTAAACACTGGCCTGGGTAAAGATGGAAGCCCAAGGCCTTCTCCAGGGGTCCCTACCTCCGGTTTCCCGGTGCCTTGTGGTAAAAGGGAAGATGAATTATCCACGTCAATGGCCAAGGGAACCCGTCCTGTTTCGAGAGCAACCATTTCCGGACACGGGGATTCTTGCATCAACCCCTCCTGTTTGGGCCCAGGGGAGGCTATAGCCGAGGTATAGTGCTCCATTAGCTGTTGCTGCCTGGCCCGTGTCCTCGTGACTTCCCCCTGTTTCTTACCCTTTTTTTGGCATTTTCCCTTAAGGAGTAGGTAACTAATACAGGGAGGAAACTAAACATACACACAGCAAATGGATTGGGGCGACTCTTCAACCCTTACCCAAGCACAACCACCCTCCGCAAGACCAGTAACACACAGGGTGCCCTCGCCTGGCCAGCGCCTAAGGCCGTGCACACAAGGGTGCGCCCTTGCGCGCGCTGCCCTTAGGCGCGCTGCCCCGACGCGTGCCTCCAGCGCTGCCAGGCAGCGCAGCAGTTCTTGAAACTCCCGGCGGCTCAGCTCCTCCCAGCTCCCAGCTGTGTCGAGTGGTCAATCAGGTGGGCTAGCGGCAAAACCTGGTACTCTCGGGGATCCTCCAGGATTAGGCTCAAGACCCCATGTCTCCCCCTCAGCTAGCAAACAGTATCCCCGGGCAGCACCTCTGGGGCAAGGACAAGCAGGGCTCCTAGGTGTGAATAAAAAATCCCTACAACAGATGGGGTAACATGCAAGTCAGGACAAAAATACAGTGAGTACTCTGGAATGATTTCCCTTGGTGCCAAACATCCCAGGGTCAGCCCTTCCACTGTCCACCCACTGTAAAACATCCAAGGGCCAGCCCTTCCACTTCCCATTTACACAGGTCAGCATTGTACTGTGGCAGCTAGAGCCATTTTGGCAAGTGCATTACCAATCAAACCCCTTATTGTTTGTAGGCGGCCCCCCCACCCCACGGGGACTCCTACAGGTCGACTCGAAGCACGCCGCAATAAGTGGGCAGACGCAGGAGCTGACAAAGGGATGATCGGGCTGGGAGAAGGGAGGGGCTGTTGCCTCACTGGAGGGCCGAGACGAGGCCCCGCCCTGGCATAAAGCACGCAGGTGTGCGTGCGAGGGTGGAGGTGGTTTGGACTTCACCCTGCACGTAGAAGCGTGGGTCAGGGCGGGGGCCTATAAAAGACGCCGGCAGGGCCTGGAGCCTCCGCCGGTAATCGTACTCGAGAGACTGGCCCCCTGGATTGACTAACTACTTGAAGTCTTTACCATATAACCTTGTTCCCTAGACTGTTCCCTAGACTACCCTTGGTGCGAGTGGAGAGTGCAACTGGTTTCCCTGTGTTCCACCCCCTACTCCCAGAGTGTGATTGTGGTAAGTGTGAGTGACTGTGTTCCCCTTTCTGTTGTTAGTCACGTCTTGTGGAGTGTTACGAGCCTAACCTTCTGGGTAATCCCTGATCCATTTTCCTGTACCCTTGTGGCGAGTTCCTGGGATATTATTGTCCAACACCTCATCTCCTTAAGACTGCAAGTACCTACCCCGCACTCCTTGGCCCCTGTTGTCCCATCCCCTACTCCTTTCCCACTCCCCCATCCCTCTCCCTTTCCTGGGTATTTTCCCTTCCTCTCCTTTCCTCATTTCGCTTCACGGTTTCCTGGGTCCTGCGGATTATTTTGGGTGAGTGGAAACTGTGTCCTTTGTTACCCCTTTTCCCTTTGGGGCAATTGGCTTGCTCTCGCAGTCTCGATGATGATACGGGTTGCCCTCTAATCAAGGGGGAAAGCCCACCTAACACCCTGAGGGACCTTTTTCCACTGGAGGGTACCTTAACCTTGCGAAGCAACCGCCTCAACCTGTGTCAGTGTGTCGGTGTATATATTTCCATCTCGTTCCTCCCTCTCCTTGTACCCCATCCTCCTCCCCTCCGCCCTATATCCGTGACACTTATATTATAAGGTATTCTAAACCTTATCATATGCACACCGCCATTACTTTCCCCCAAACCAATGATATTATCTAACAAAAACTGGTTTAGAAGAAATAATTAAGGCGGGTTCTTCCTACTCAAACAAACCCCCAAAACCAAGGAAACTGATATTTCCTAAGCCTAGCAACCAAAGACAAAATTTGAAACCACAAAAATCAGCCCTGTCTGCATCTGCAAAACTCCCGTTACACCCGCCTTAACGACTATGCAAATGAAAAGCCAAAACCACCAAATGAAACAGTAAGATTAAACAGGTTAATACAGGATATTTTTTGCCCGTCTTCTCAGATACTTAGAAAAATTATCACATTATCAGATAATGAGAGGCAGCACAGACAAAACCCTTAGAGAGGAAAATATATTGACTGTTTCAGAAAAACCAAGCTAACACAATACCACACTGGGGGGGAAAAAACAATTTGGCCAACGAAGAGACTAACAGAACAAGGAAACAACAACAAAAAAGGTGTCTGTGTAAAAAATATCAACAACATACTATCCACATGACAAGACAGCTAGATTGAGGGGAGAATGAAGTTCTGCTTCAAAGAACAGGAAAAAAAAGAAGAATAAACTGATCAAAGCTGTGAAAAACAAGGGAAACCACATTAACTACATGGATCCACTACAAACTACAGTGAGTAGTCTAAAATGTGCAGGTATAATGAACCCAGAAGCTACAGATATATGAAAAACAAGAAAAAAGAACAACACAAGAAGAAGAAAGAAAAAAAACCCACCACCTACAAATAAATAAATAAATAAATAAATGCCATGAGTCTGAAAAAAGGGAGCTAAAATAACATAAACAGTGCACAGGGCCGGCCCTACCATGGGACAGCCGCCCCGGACCCTGATCCTGGGGGGCCCCTGCACTCTGGGTCCCAAGTTCTCAGCCTGATAGTGGCAAATGGCTGGGGACCCTGAGTGCGGGGCCCCCGGCCAAGTCCAACTTGACTCCAACTGACAGGCAGCGGAGGGCACCAGCAGGAGTGAGGGAGAGGCAGAGGCCCCACCTTTTCCTCACTCCGTGGGTGCCTCCCCCTGCCTGTCATTGTCTCAGCTAGGGAAAATGTGGAAGAGGCGGAGTCTCTGCCTCTCCCACATTCCCCCTGGCCGAGACAGCCAAGCAATGGAGGGGGAGGGCAGCAGAACTTCCAGTGGCACCGGCAGGCAGCACGGCAGCAGATCTAATCTGCTGCCGCTGCCCGCTTCACCCGAGGATCCAAGCCTGGTGAGTGACCCAGGCTTGCAGCATTGGCGGATCAGGTAAGTGATCTGATGGCTGGGCTTGGGGATGGGTGGAGGGGAGTAGGGATGTGCGAACAGACCAGAGTTTGGATCTTCAGACGTTCGGACTAACAACTTAGTTCGGGTTCGTGGGTTCGGTCCCGTGGAGTTCAACCCCCCCCCAAATTTGAAGAAAGTTTGGCCATGACAAGAGGTTTGGGGTGCTCCAGGGGTGCCCATGGGGGCATGGCAGGCCATCAGAGACACAGCAGCAGCAGCAGAGCCCAGGAAGGCTTGGGGCTTGGGACCTTGGGTTGCCCGGGCAGGCTGGCTTTGCGCTTGGCCTCCGGGGGTGCCCATGGGGGCATGGCTGGCCATCTGAGACCCAGCGGCAGCAGAAGCAGCAGAGGCTGGGCAGTGCAGGATGCCAGGCATTGGAGGAGCAGTGGCAGAGGCCCGGCCAGGGCTTGGTGGCTGGCACCCCTACTTGGCCGGATGTTGCAGGCTGGCATCGTACTCGTCTGAGCTCAAGAAGCTCTACTGCAAATTGGTCAAGCCTTGCCCGGTGGTGAATCTCATGGACACCCAGCCCCCGCCTGCCGGTGCACTCATCCGAGCTATGCCCATCTACAGAAGGGAGGAGCAAATGACTGACATGCAGTACCAGCAACAGCATCAGACATTGGATTGCCAGGGCACAGTAACTGCAGCTGGCATTGGTGGAGCAACGGCAGAGGCCCAGCCAGGGTTTGGCACCCCAACTTGGTCGGGCGTTGCAGGCTAGCTAGCATCAGTGGAGCATTGGCAGACAGTGAAGTGGAACGACAGCCATTCCTTCCTGGAACGTAGGTCCCAGAACCCTGATGGTGAGTCCTGGAGCTGGAGTGGCTGGCTGTTTCTTGATGCGGTGGAATGATGGCTCCCTGTGAGCGGAATTACTGCCCCAGAACCCTGACGGTGGGTCCTGGGACTAGAGTGTCAGCTTCTGGATGACATGGATGGACAGCCCTCCCTGTGTGGAATGTAGGCTGGCTGGCATCGGTGGAGCATTGGCAGATAGTGAAGTGGAACGACAGCCCTCCCTGCCTGGAATATAGGCCCCAGAACCCTGACGGTGGGTCCTGGGGCTGGAGTGGCTGGCTGTTTCTTGATGTCATGGAATGATGGCTCCCTGTGAACAGAATGATGGCCCCAGAACCCTGATGGTGGGTCCTGGGACTAGAGTNTACAAAACTGAAATGAAACCTAAATCAATCTAATGCTACTCTAAATAAATCCAAAAACAGGGGAAGGGAATCAGGGATGGAATATATACAGGGAGGAGGGAAGGATTCAATGGAGGAGAAAGAACACAGGGAGGGGTAAAAAATAAATATAACACCTAAATCTATCTAATCTAATCTAAATAAATGAAACACTAGGGAGGGAAATGTGTGGAAATGGGTGAAATAGGAGGAGGATGGCAATGGATTGGGAGGAACACAAACTGCTGGGAGAGGAAGAGTTCTGAAAACACCTGCTGAAAGGATCAGTGGCTATCTCAGAACAATATGGAAGGGGGGAGGGCAATTACTTTTGTTGCTTGCTGCGCCCGCCTTACCACAAGCCCCATAGACTCCGTGCAACCTAACCCGTGGCCAATTGCAGACTGCCAAGCCAGTGGTATGAAGAAAAGAGGGATGGTGATTGGGTAGGCTGGCTGCTATTCCAAGCTTCTCTCCACCTCTGGGGCCAGGAAGTCTGCTCCTCAGCTGCCCCCCCCTCCCGGGCCTGCCAACCAGGTTTTTCCCACCCGAATGCACCCGAACTAATCTGAACATGGCCAAACTGTTCGGGGCTTCGGGCATTTGGTTTGACTGTCCAAACTGGCTGAGTTTGGGCCGAACCCCGAACGTCCGAACTGCATTCGCACATCCCTAAAGGGGAGTGCTCCTCTGCCCATCCTCAAGCCCAGGCCCGGGTAGCATGCTGCCCCCAAACCTAGCTGGGGAGTGTCCCCTGAGCTGGGTAGTGCCCCTAGGCCCACCGGTGGAAGAATAGGACCCCACCTTTGTTCCCCGCCCTGTGGCCCGCATACCCTAAGGCTGGCCCTGACAGTGCAAACACGATGCATAGTTGTTAAGGCAGGTGTAACAGGAGTTTTGGAGATGCAGACAGGGCTGCTTTTTGTGGTTTAGAATTTTGTCTTTGGTTGCTGGGCTTAGGAATATCAATTTCCTTGGTTTGAAGTAGGAAGATCCTGCCTTAACTATTTCTTCTAAACCAGTAGGGTTTTTTGTTAGATTTTTTTTTTTTTAAAGTCCGTGGGAGTCTGAGAGACTCAGGGCCTGATTCTGTGCCTCACCGCGCTGGGCTCTCCAGCTTTCCAGATGCAATACAAGGCTGGCTGCCCCTCCCACCCCCAGGCTTCCCCTCCCCCCAAGGCTGTGTTGGGTGAGGGGGCACCAGGGATTACCTCCCCCCACCCACTCTTCAGAGTCTAGCAAATAAACCGGTCTGCATCAGCAGCAGTGGCTCCATTCAGTTCTCATGTGGTTCCTCCTAGCCACTTCCTGGCCCCTCCCAACCAGGCCTCCTAGAGCGACATAGCCAGATGACATCATCTGTCCACGTCACTCTGGGAGGCCCTGCTGGGAGGATCCAGGAAGTGGCTAAGAGGAACTGCATGGAGCTGCTGCCACTACTGCTGCCCATTTCACAGTTAATTTACCAGGCTGTGAAGGGTGTGGGGGGGGGGAGGTGAGCCCTGGCAGCCCCTCCCACCCAATGCAGCCTGGGGGAGGGAAGGGAAGAAGAGGGAAAGTGAAGCCCTGAGGCTTTCTTCATCCCCCTCCCCCCGTGGAATCTTTTGCCCCGTTTCTCCTCAACGCAGGCTGGAAATTCTGTGCTAGGAGAAGCGGGGCAGGAGATTCCATGGGGGGAGGAGGATTCTGCAGGAAATCTGTGAATCGTGGACCCGCATTTGACTCGGTGCCCTGACTACTACTAAATCCAGCACCTTATCCACTACACCACACTGGCTCTCTAACCAGAGTGAATCACAACACACCACTCTTGGAATATGTGTGTCCTTTAAGGGCTCACGGCAGGGCTGCGGCCAGTACTGGGGGGCTGGCCAGGCCACTGATGGCCGCGGTGCCACTTAGGGCTTAGGGGCAGCGATCCTCCATTGTACTGGTGGACTTCTGCTGGCATGGGTGGCTGCCCCAGTTCATACGGGCGGGGAATGTCTGGGAATCCATTGCCACCCACTTTTTTTGACTTGCTCCACAGGTGTTTTTAGACAAGTGCCTCCCCATCCATCACTCACCTATCATGCATGTTGCAGGGCTGCATTGGTGCCCCATGCACTCCTGCAACATGCATGTTGGGTGGGTAATTGGTAGGTAATGGGTAGGGAGGCGCTGGTCTAAAAACACCCCACATGGCACTCTTCTGTGCCCCTTGAGTTGGTGCTGAGTGGCTCACAGATGCGTGCAGCCCACTGCACCACCTTCAGATGGACAGTTGGATTAGTGGCTCCTGGGTGGCCTTGCATGGCAGCATCTTGTTTAAAAACACCCTTTGGTTCTTGTAAGTCCATCATCTCTCCAGTGTCCTTTCAAGGGATCTTCTTGAGAGGTGACCAGGAAAGTCTCTTTCCTGGTCACCTCTCAAGAAGATCCCTTGAAAGGACACTGGAGAGATGAGAGTGGCCTTTTTGTCTCAACTGAAAGAGGGGACTGTGGGATTCAGCACTCAAAGAGGGACTTTCCCTCCATAGGGACTGTTGGGAGATATGCATAAATCTTTCCATGGCCTTTAATAAACCTAAGGATAATCCTAGCGAGCCAAGGGGTTGGTGGCCACTGCTTAAGAAATGTTACAGGAAGCAGTGTATAGTTTGCTGTACTGAGTCCAGCGGAATTCAGCAGTCAAGTTAAATAGCAGCTAGGCAGCCTAGAGCAACACACTGTAGAGCTTTCTCTTCATTTGGGCCAAGACTCCTATCGTCTCTAGTATTTGTGACATGCAGTATGTGAATGCAACAAAAATATGTAGCTAATTCCTAGAGGGGGCATTTATATTCTATACCCCCCACGGCACATGCCTTTCTGTGCATGGAATTGTAATTACAGCCCCAGCAGAGAGGTGGGAATTGGGGAAGGGAGATTATTATCTCAGTGGGAGGGGGGAAAGGATCATTTTTGTTTGTTTGTTAAAGTGATCCTCTCCTTCCTCTACTGGTCTGAGAGCGTTTTCATTTCTTCACTTATTTCCCAGTCATCGCCCCTTTTGCCCTCTCATCAGAGAATGAAGAAAATGTCATGCTCATTTAAAAATAAAGAGCACACAGGAAAAAGTGGGCTATTTTTAAACTTCCTCTATTTAGTTTAATCTCTGATGTTCCCTTCAACATCTAGCAACTGTCTGTTGTGACAGAGCTTCAATAAGCAAGGGCCTGAATATCCCAGAGGCTGAGTACCTCCTGAGTGGTACTGAGCACCCGTAACTCTTTGAAGGCTGGCTGTAGACAGACACCTGTTAGCATGTGAGATCAGGCCCCATGGGTAAAAGATTTTCAACAGCACCTAAATTACATAAGAGTTAGTCCCATTTTGAAAAACGCTTTAAGAACGTAAAGCCTGATACCCCAATCCTCAAACTACTGACTTTAGAGTAGTTCCATTGAAAGCAATAGGACTACTCTGGAGTAACAAGTTTAAGGATTGTAGTTGGTCTCAGGACCCTAAGGGCGCAGCCAGACGTGCGTTTAAATCGCACAGCCGCCGCAGCGGCAGCGTGCGATTTAAAGCACTGCGCACTTCCAGGTTGGTCTGAATGCAACATTTCCGTCTAACCTGACCTGTTGGAGTGCGGTTTGAAAAGCTGCAAGCAGCTTTTCAAACCGCACTCCAACAGTTCGGGTTAGGCTGAAATGTGCGCACTCACCGCATTTAGACGGGCGATTTAAACGCACGTCTAAATGCCGCCTAAGTCACTATGGTACTTTTCAAAATTTCTGCTTATATGAATAAGATTCAGAGTGAAACTTGGAATCAATTGATTTGTGATGAGTTTTCTATTTAACAATACAGAAAGAAACTCCGCCTTCTACATATTTCATCTTTCTGTCTTTTCTTTAAAACACCAAAGATGTCCACCACCGCAGGCTGGCCAATGATGGGAAGTTCTGATGCCAGGGTGCTCTAGAGAATTTTATCTCAGGTATCTGGCTGGTAAGTCCTGCTTCCATGCTCAGGGTCTAACTGATTGCCATATTTGGGGTCAGGAAAGTTTTTTCCCCACATCAGATTAGAAGCTGACTTCGGGGGACTTTTTTTTGCTTTTCCCTGCAGCACGAGGGACTCCCTTGTGTGACTCATCTGGATATAGTTTACACCATTGCTCTCTAGTATTTTAGGGGGGTCGCATGCCCTGGTTAGTCCGGCTTTTTATTTGTGGCAGATTTTATTACACACTCTGTTCTTCAGTTGGGGCAGTTTAGACGCAGGGGGTTAAGTGATGTGACAAGATGTCAGTTATCCCGACCAGGGGAGGGGGAGAGCTTCTCCTGGCCAGGTGCGCTTCAGTCGCAGGAACACGTCCCTCTGGCCTGCTCTGGCAGGGGAGAGGGAGTGGGTAGTGATATGTGGCCACCTGACCATGCCCCTGAACTGTTGCTGTCACCCCGTTCCCCCTGCTATGGCACCTAGCCATGGCAACTCTTCAAGCTGGGAGAAGCCAGGGCTGGGAACACATGTTCCCGCCCAGTTCACCCACTCTGGCCCAGCTGAGCAGCAGCTGGGCACAGACTGTGGGCCTGCTTTGATCCAGGCCCACATTTTTGGCCTGCCTGCCAGAACCACATCTAGTGGGCACGGAACAAATGTACCACCTTGATGCTGACCCAGCTGGACCAAAATGGGTCAGTGTCATGTTTGTAAACAACAGCCAAAATGAGTCCTGCCTCAGGGCAGAGAATTGGACTAGATGACCGGTGAAGTCCCTTCTAGCTGCGTGATTCAACAAAAACTAGATTTGAATGTGTCAGCACTAGTGTCAACATAAAGAGGATTCTGATATACCATGAGGTGTTGGTTTTGTTTACCATAATGGGGCCAGCTTGCTTGCACTGTCTGCTGGGCTCATAAGTGTTAACACTGGGCATGTGTGGGCAAGTAGTTGGACCTTTGCCAATGTGAGGAACAAGGATGTTGAAGTTTAGCTATAAATTTAACTGTTCTCTGTATAATTTCCTGAAAGCCTCTCCTGTTTCTAAAAGCAAAGAAAGCACCTTAATTAGTCAAGAAGATAAACCAGAACAGACTTTATAAATAGTAACTCAATTGCATCACGCCGGTTGGATGGTGCCTCCAAGACTATCCACCCAAAATCTTTAACGTTGTAAGCTGCCACAGGCTGCTTGGAGCAGGAGGGGGACGGGGTAATAAATTATTTTATAAATAAATAAATTAATTAATGAATAAATAAATAAAATCCCAGGCTAATATTAAATAATCTAAATGGATGTAAAGCTCGCCTAAGCCCCCACACTAGTGACTTTCTAAACTAGCAATGTGATCAAAGACTCAACACCTTCTCTAATACTTCTGGGTAATGCACAGTGAGATGCTGGATCACTTTGCTTTTTGTTCCACTACTACTTATCATTTCTATAGAACTACTGAACATACACAGCACCTTACGGTCTCAGATTTGGGAGACAGGTTCCTGCCCAGTGGGCTTACACTCTAAGGTTAGCAAGGGAACACAGGGACAGACGGACACTCCCCCATTTTACAGATGGGAACGGAGGCTGCGAGATTATGACTTGCCCAAGGCCACCCAGTGAGTTCATAGTTAAGACAGGGTTTGAACCCTGGTTTCCCAGGTCCAAGTCCAGCACCTTATCTCTACACAGGCTCTCAAACAACACAGCACTGTCTCTTTAGCCTTTGTTTCTTCTTATTATTTTTTTTTTTTTACTAACAACGCCCCAAAATCTTTTCTTGGTAGGATGTACACTTTAGTGAACATCTCCTGCTTCCTCTGACTTGTCTTCTTTTCTTGCTTGCTTTTGGTGCCTCCGTTCATAAACAATTGTTTCCTTTTACCTCCCTGTGGGACCCAGCAATAGCCGAAGGGAATGCAGGCAAGCATGCAATCTGCTGGAAAGGAAAGGTTTGTGCAAAGACTGCAGCTTGACTCTCAGACGGAACCCAGCTCAAACGAAGCACAGGATGTCAGGATGGCATTAACCCTACAGCCCAGATGTGCCAAGAATGATTAGGAACAGCTGCACCATCCCCAGGAAACTCTTGGAGAAGAGGCTAGGCATATTGGTCAGAATGGATCCTCCAAGAAGCAAGGGTGTCATCTGATAAGACTTAGTGAGAGTAACTGTCCTTCCCTCCTCTGCAGACCATCTCCTGTATTGTTAACCCAGAACGCGCTGAGTTTCCCTTTCGTCCCCCACCCTGGTTTGAGTTTCCACCCTTCTGGGTTTGATCCAGGGTCTCTGAGCTCCATTTGGAACCTCTTACCCAAGGCACTGGGACGTACCTCCCAACAGTCCCTACTTAGGCGGGACAGTCTTTCTTTGGGTGCAGAATCCCACTGTCCCACCGTCCCTCTTTCAGGAGAGTGAGACAAAAGGCTGGAATGACAAGAAACTAAGTGGCATGAGAAGCAGGAGAGGTCCTGTCCCTCTTCAGGCACTTAGAATGTTGGGAGGCCCATGTAAGGGTGTGAGGGGGTGGAGCTTACTTGCTGATGGTTGGTGCTTATTGGCCAAGGGAGTGGGGCTTGTCCCTCAATGGCTGAAAATGTTGGGAGGTTATTGGTGGCGGGGGAGGAGGGAGGGATGTCAGAAAGTTGATGATTCCCCCTTTCCTGGTGTGGCTCTACCCCTTTTCAAGCATTGTGATGTCACTATTTATTTATTTATTTATTTATTACATTTTTACCTCACCCTTCTCCTGAGACTCGTGGTGGCTTACACCATCAAAAATATAAAATATAATAAAATACATGAAAGTCCCTTAAAACCCCAACATCATTCCACCCACCAATCCTCCTCCCCAAACCCCTCTACCCAATCCCACCCAACCCTATTCCTGCCTGCCAGACACCGGGCCAAACAAAAAGGTCTTCCATTCTCCTCTGGAAGATGAACAAGCTCAGGCTTAGGCAGATCTCCAAGGGGCTGGAGATCCATAATTGTGAGGCAGCAATTATGCACACACCCTGCACGCCCTTGCTGTAGCAATTTCATGGGCAGTTGGCACTTGCAAGAGGGTGCCCCCGGCCATCCTCCGAGGTCGCAATGGGACAAAGGTGAAGAGGCGGTCTTTTAGATCCCATACCAAGCCAAGCGCGTGCACCTGGGACCTCGCATCCTCGTGAATGTTACACTCCTTGTCTCTCCCTCTGTTCCCCTTCCTTCGCCCCCCCCCCCCCTCAGATTGTAAGCCCTACGGCAGGGACCGTGTCTATTCAATTACTTTGTAAAGCGCCAGGTACATTGCTTGCGCTATATAAATATTTGCTAATAATACTACTACTAATAATACTAATAAACGGCACAAGCCGTTTAGGGCTTTATAGGTTTAAACAAGCACCAATGGTTTTGGCAATGGTGAAAACAGAACCAGCAATGTTCCAAAGGGGGTGTGGCCACACTGGAAAGGGGGAGGAGAATTGCGTTGCCCCACTCCCTTTGGAGAGTTGTGGCTAGGGTTGCCACCTGAAGAGCTCCACAATAAGGACACTTTGTGAACCCTGAAGAAATTGACATATCACAGGCGTCTGAAAATTAACAGTACTTTGCAAGGACAGTATACTCTAATAATGTATTAAAGCTGATTTTTACAGTTATTGTTATTTATTTATTTATTTGTTTATATAATTTTTTTATCCCGCCCCTCCTGCCCACAGGGTAGCCTGGGGCGGCAAACAACAAGATAGAAGAATAAAACAATAAATCAATTAAAAAAGTTAAAAATTCCTCATATGCAGGGAAAAACAACCCCCCCAACCCTAACCCCCCTCACCGAAAGCCTGGTGGAACAGCCAGGTCTTACATAAACGTTGAAATGACAGGAGGGTGGGGGTCAACCGAGTCTCCTCTGAGAGCAAGTTCCACAGCACAGGGGCAGCCACCGAAAAAGATCTAACATAGGTGGCCACCCACCTCGCCCAGGCAACCTCCCAAAAGGCTCCCCCAGATGATCTCAAAGGGTGCACAGGCACATGGGGAGTGAGGCCGTCCTGTAGATAAACAAGGCACAGGCCGTGAAGGGCTTTAAAGGTTAAAACCAGCACCTTAAACTTAGCCCGGTACTTTATAGGCAGCCAGTGCAAAGCTCGGACCAACTTCTCGGGCAGCCCCACGTAGAACGCGTTGCAGTAATCCAGCCTCGAGGTGATGAAGGCATGGATGACAGTGGCAAGGTCAGAGTCTGAGAGATACAGCCGAAGTCGCCGGACAAGATGTAACTGCCGAAATGCACTCCCCGCCACGGCTGCAACCTGAGATTCCAAGCTGAGCCATGAATCGAGGCGCACACCCAGACTCGGGCGAACCTGCCCCACAAGAGGAGATTCAACCACTCCCAGGTCCCCCAAGCCCTCGCCCATCAACATCACCTCCATCTTGTCAGGATTCAATTGCAGATGGCTTAACCTTATCCAAGCCCCCACAGCCGACAGGCACTGGGAAAATAAGGAGACTGCATGGCCTGGGTCGATGGAAAAGGAGAGGTAGAGCTGAGTGTCATCAGCATACTGCATGCCCTCAAACCCTCTCATGATCTCCCCTAATGGCTGCATATAGATGTTAAACAAGAGGGGGAACAAAATGGCACCCTGTGGGACTCCACACGTGAGATCCCAGGGGGAAGACGTACACTCCTCCAAGACCACCTGGTGAGTTCTCCCGGCCTGGAATGAACAAAACCAGTCCAAGACTGTTCTGTCAATCCTGACATGATCCCGCAGGCAAATCACCAACACCTCATGGTCAACTGTGTCGAATGCAGCCGAAAGGTCTAGCAGGACCAGTAAGGTCTGACGACCCTGGTCCAATGCCAGACGGAGATTGTCAACCAAGGCTACCAATGCAGTCTCCGTACCATACCCAAGCCAAAAACCAGACTGAAAGGGGTCAACAAAACCGGTGCAGTCCAGATGTTCCTGGAGTTGTCGTGCCACAGTCCGTTCAATAACCTTCCCTAAAAAGGGGAGGTTAGAGACCGGCTGATAACAGACAGGAGCATCAGCATCAAGAGATGGTTTCTTGAGCTGGGGCCTAACCACAGCCTCTTTCAGGCATTCAGGCACCCTGCCCTCCTGAAGGGAGGCACTAACCACCCCAGTCAGCAACGGCCATAATGTCTCCTGGCTGGCTTTCACCAACCAGTACGGGCATGGATCTTGTTCACAAGTAGTGGTATGAACAGATCCCAACAAGAACTCCACATCGGCAGGCAACGCCATCTGAAACTGATCCCACAAAACAGGACAGGACAGGGCATCCATAGCCCCAAGATGATCCTCTGCAATAACTGTGGTACCAAAATCGTGGCGCATGCGACCGAGCTTATCTACAAGTACTTAATAAACTGGTCACAGTGGTCAATGGATTGCTCCAGGTCCAGGTGGAGGCAGGCAGGACTGACCAAGCCTCTCACCACCTGGAAAAGCTCTGTTGGACATGACTTTGCAGATGCAATGAGAGCAGCAAAGAACTGCTTCTTTGCTGCCCACACCGCCACAGCATAGGTCTTTAAACTGCTTTTATGCTGCGATCGATCATACTCGTCACGAGTCCGGCACCACCACCGCTTACTCTCCCGCTTCAAACACCACAGGCCCTCAGTAAACCAAGGAGACCTGCGGGAGACTCGGGAGGGCAGCTGATGCCTGGGAGCCACTCTGTCAATGGTCTCGGCCAACAAGGTGTTCCAGAAGGCTACAAGATCATCGACAGAGTGGGTGTCAAGGTCCAGGGGAAACTCCCCCAGAGCATTCCGGAACCAATCTGGGTCCATAAGTCTCCAGGGTCGGACCAATCTAATAGGTCCTTCACCCTGTCAGAGGCTGACATCCGCATGGTGTACGCACCTGTCATTTACAGTTCCTTATGTTCTTCTTTTCCTGACTTGACTCAATGCAAGGAAAGGCAGCCTCCTCTTCTGTGACTCTGCTGATCCTTTTCAGACCAGAAAAGTTCCTTTTCCATTCCTCATCAGTCATGCTCTGCTCTCATTGGCTGTGGCAGTTCTTCAGTCAATGTCTGATTGGCAGCAGAAACCGAGGTGCCGACCTGAAGCCGTAGGATTCCTCCTTTTTGGAGCATTGCGCTTGGATTGGTCAAAATGAGGGAAAGACTTGATCGTACCAGCTAATTACAATCCTAAGTGAGACCTCAAGGCTTTTTCCTCTCCTCAGACACTGTGCACTGATTGGACAGATTCCACGCGTGCAGGTACAAGGGATGCTTTGGAGTTTGACTGTGATTGGATAGTTCCTTCATGTGAAGGTGGAGAGGTCTGCTGCTGCTGCACTCTGACTCAGAGCAGCAGGGCAGCGGAGCCCTGCTTTGAAGAATGGTGGGTGCGGCAGTCCCGCCCACTGCGCCTAGTCTGAACCCACTAGCTTCCCACACTCCCGCATGCAGCAGCTAAGGAACAAACTGTGTTCCATATTAACTTAGAATGGAACACTACATTTTAATATTCAATACAGTCCGGTTCCTTAAAATACGAAATGGGTGGCAACCGTAATTGTGACCTCATTCATGACACTCCAAAGGAGTGTGGCCCATTCTTGGAACGGGGGAGAGAAACCTTTTGGCCCACCATCTGTGCACTGTGACTGCTCTAAGGGGGCGGGGGGCTTGTTGGAAAGGGGAAACTTTTTAAGGCATCCAGGTCAAAGCATCCAGAAATGTGGCAGCAGCAGGCAGCTCTCCATTGCTAGTCTTAACAGAGGGAGGGTCTCATCTGGGCCTGGGTGTTGCTGTGTGGCTCCATCCCTGTCCTCTGGGTGCAAGCCCAGCAGCTGCCCACCCTGCTTCCAGCACCTCCTCCTGTAGGAACAGGAAGGTACCTCCAGCAGTCTACTGGCCCTCTCCCCAACCAATTCCCCTGCTGATGACATGATAGTGCTGTGCTAGATAGCCCTGTTTGGCAGATGTTTCAGCACAGCAAAAAAACAACAACTTTTGATTCAATAAACCCATGAAATATTAAGATCAAATTCCCTGAGTGTTTTGTCAAGCACTTCAGGTCAAGACTTTTTGCAGTGTTGCCTTCTCCTCTCTGGCTCTGCAGCCTGTCACTCAACTTCTCTAGTGGGGAAAAGAGCATCCGTGAACCAGGGCCAGCCTTAGAATTTATGAGGTCCAGGGTGAAGATAAATATACACACAAAGGTTCTGGGAGAAGTTCTATGCAGAAGTTCAAAGAGTCAGATGTTTAAGATCTGGGTGAGTGATTTAGACACATAGAAAGTTCAGGATGTAACAGTAAACATGCAGGAGAAATGTGTGTGTAAAAACACCCAATAGTGGGGCCTGGGGTCACCCTGTGGTATGGCCGGCCCTGCCATGAACCCCACTTCATCAAGCACCCAATGTCTTAAAGTTACATTGCACTCAGAATAGCTGAGCAGAGAAGAGAATAGCTCTGTGATATAAAACACAGCAGCAAAGAAAAATTTTCTTTATTGGCAAACTCTGCCAAATGCATTTTGCTGGAATTAAATAATGAGATGGCGCAAGGTGATCATTCTCTTCTGATAACTATCAGGAATCGCCACCGCCGCAGGTGGCTTAGGTGCCACCGTGGCGGGGAACCCAAGCAAAAGAAGCAGCAGAGGGAAGTCACGGCCCCTGAGAGCGGAGAACAGCGGCAAGGCGCAGGCTCACGCACACGGGGGCAACAGCAGAAAGCCAGGCCCCCAGGAAGCGCTGCACAGCATGGGGACGCAAGCCCCTGCTCTCACGCACAGGGGCGGGGCCAAACAGAGCAACACCCTGCAGAACACACGGAGGCAGGGCAATCAGACACATTGCGCCACTCGGTGCGGCTACGTGCGTGTGGGGGCGGGACTCCCACTACTTAAGGCCAGGTAGGGCACTCTCACACTGCCGGTGATCAGCAGTGCTGTGAGACTGGCCCCGAGCGTCTTGGTGGAGCGAAGAGAAGCTAAGTGGTGACCTTGTGATTCTTGATTGTGATAGTGTGGTTGCAAGGTGTGAGAACGTGGTGGTGTGTGTGTGAAGTACTGGTTAGTGACACAGAGGGAGATAGGTTGTGTGCACTTGAACATTACCCCTTGCCTTTCGTGGGACCCCCCACCTTGTGTTCCCTGGGGCTGCCCCTCTCCTTCCCGTTCCCTCGTGCTTGGGCCCCTTCCCTTCCTCTCCTCACAGGACCACACCCCCCCTTGTTCCCCAGCACCGTGAGTGTGGGTGAGGGTGGTGGGTCTGCCTGGGTGCAGGTACGAGTGAGGTTGTGTGAAGGGGCTTCACACAGGGCGTGTTGTCTCCAGGTCCCCAATGATAATAAGGCCCGTATCCCATTAAGGAACTTTCGGCCACCTTATATCCTGAGGGGTAGTTTTCCTGCGTGGTGGAGCCCCAGTAAGGGTGAACCTCGGAGTGGTTTGTGTGTGTGGGCTAGGTCTGTGGAAATCCCCCTTTAAACTCCTACCCGTCCATAACAATAAGTCTCTTTCCTTCCTGCGCTTTAATGCTGTCATTTTCTCCCTTGCTTTTCACATTTCTTTTTTCCCCTCATCTTCCCTACCCCCCTTCTGCTCAGCCACTTTCTTCCTTCCCATTTAAATATCTGCTTAAATCTGCTCTACTGCCTGTTGTGTGGTGAGTGGAACTGGAGAGAAAGGATTAGTTTATGGCAGAGCCTAGATTGGGGAGGCAACAGAGGCTCAGGAATGGGAACCTGGGGTCACAGAGTCACAGAGCTGGAAGGAACCTCAAGGGTTATCTAGTCTGGCCCTCCTTCGCCAGATCTAAACTGCCCTGACAGAAAAACCCACCAACAAAGAAATGGTCTATAATAGGGATGGGCAAAGTTTCCTAATCCTGAGAACCACATCCATTTCCCACAATGGGGCTGGTGAGCTGCATGTGGCTTTAGAGTCACAGTTTGCCCAATTCTGGTCTATAATAAAAATCTGCTGATAGACAAGTAGCAGACTCTAAACAGTGCAATATTGGGGTCTCACCATGTTCAATGTTCTGCATTGCATCATGGGAGGGTAAGGACAGAGAGGGGTGTGGGAAGAAGTATACATTTGTAAGGGAGTAGGTGTGGTATTATGGGGCACGTCATTGAGAGGGTGCCTCTGTCCTTACCCTCCCATGATGTAATTGTCCCCAGCCTCTGCATATAACCCCCGTGCCTCGCAGCTTGGATTTCTGACTTGCCTGACGAAGGATCCTGTGAGGTCCAAAAGCTTTCACACCTCCACCAACCTAAGTTGGTCCAAAAAAAGATATCTCTACACTACTTTGTCTCTACGACCTATTTTTGGGACAAACATGGCAAATCTCTGTGACTATGGCAAAGTCATTTGGGCAGAGGCACCATTAGAGTATATCCTACAGCTGTTTCCTGTGTTACTGACCCCCTCATTGGAGGTGCTAGTTTATAGGGATGTGCAAACAGGTTGCGGTTCAGGTTCGGCCGTTTGGTTCGGTTCGTGCATTCGGTTCGTGCATTCGGGTCATTCACCGAGTTCGGGTTCGGCCATGTTCGGTTCGGGCATTTGGTAAAAGCATCGCGAGAGCGCGTGATCTCGCCGGAAACCAGAAATTCAAGTGTGTGTGGAGCTGTGTGGCAAAAGAGTGTGTGTTTGGCTGGGTGGCTGTTCCGTTCATGTGTTTTGGCTGTTTGTGTTTGGTTTGGCTGTGTTGTTTGTCTGGTTGGTGAGTGTTGGTGTGTGGTGGGTGACTGTGTGTGGTGTGTGGTGGTTTTGGTTGGCTTGGCTGTGTGTTTAAAAAAAATAAATGAAGAAGGTTGTTGTGCTGATGCCACAGATGGGGGCCAACGTGGTGCTCTCAGAGGAGGAGGAGAAAGAGGTCGCTGCCCCTGGACCTTTGGTGGTGATGGCCGGCTCCTCAGAAGAGGAGCAAGCGGCAGGCACAGGAGGTGCTGCCAGATTTGTAAACTTTTTTTTAACTTTGAGGACAAGAAAGACTCTATCTGTTAGAGCGAGCTCACTGGCATGCAGGTGGGCGCGTGGGTGGTGGGCATCAGTCAGGCACAAACAGTGGGCATCAGAGGGTAGAAGTGGATGTCTTCCACAGAGAGAAAGGGTACTGTAGTGTGGGGGGCTCTTCCCACAGTCAGGCACAAGCACGAGCAGCACCCCCACCCAAACATGTGCCAGGCTAGCAAGGGTCTCCACTCTCCAGTTGCCATCCCATTCCCTACGCACCACCAAATAAAGGCAGGATTTGCACGTGCCAGCCAGGGCCTTTCTAGTTGCAATCCCAAGCATCCCCTAGCACCCAAAGAAGGGCAGGATTTGCACATGCCAGCAAGGGTCTCATCCCTCCGCAGCACCCCAAGGAGGGCAGGATTTGCATGTGCCAGCAAGGGTCTTTCTAGTTGCAATTCCTAGCATCTCCTAACACCCCAAGTAGGGCAGAATTTGCACGTGCCAGCAAGGGTACTTCAAGTTGCCATCGCTACTAGCACCCAAAGAAGGGCAGGATTTGTACGTGCCAGCCAGGATCTCTCCATTTGCCATCCCATTCCCTAGCATCCCCTAGCACCCCAAGGAGGGCAGGATTTGCACATGCCAGCCATGGTCACATCTCCCGTTGCCATCCCTAGCACCCCAAGGAGGGAGGACTAGAGGCATCATCATAAATGCATTATATTACGTTGGTGTCCTTAATGTGTTCCCATTTCAGAGTGGAATCAGATGCCGGCTCCAGCGCTGGTGCAAGGCCAAGGAGGACCCCTAGGCGGAGGTCACCAGTGATACCCCCAGACATTCAGTGGAGAAGGTTGGATGTCTGGAGGTTTTATGAGATGGGCAATGGAATCGCCAATTGCAAGGTAAGGCACGGGGCCTGGAACAACAGGGAATGGATTGCCCTATGACCTGGTAGGAATGGAAGTCCCCTGCAGAGAGAGATTGGCCACCCAGTCCACCCACTTGTGGAGACAGAATGCAGGCAGGGCTTGACAGACCATTGGTCTGACACAGTATGGCACTTCTTATGTTCCTATCTTTTTATGCTTTTTT
>QEPC01005825.1:1872693-1930002 GCA_003113815.1 Sphenodon punctatus
GGGTAAAAACAAAAAATAACACCTAAATCTATCTAATATAATCTAAATAAATGATAATATGGAGGTAAATGGGTTGGATGGGTGAAATAGGAGGAGGATGGCAATGGATTAGGAATAGGAAGGAACAAAAACTGCTGGGAGAGGGAGCCTTCTGAAACACCTGCTGTTCAGGAACAGTGACTAGCTCAGAAGGTGTTGGGAAGGGGGGAGGCAATCAGTTTTGTTTCTTGCTGCGCCCGCCTCACCGCAAGCCCCATTGGCTCCATGCAGCCTAGCCCGTGGCCAATCACAGACTGCGAAGCCAGTGATCTGAGGCGAAAAGGGATGGTGATTGAGCAGGCTGGCTGCTATTCCACGCCTCTCCAGCCCTGGTGCCTGGAAGTCTGCTCCTCAGCTGACTCCCCCTCCCTGTCACATTTTGCCTTCCTGTGACACGTTTTTGCAACCCGAACTCATCAGAACGCGATCCGAATTGACCAAAATTTCCGGTTGTTTCGGCATTCAGAACAGAGTTCGGTTCAGTTAGTTCGGATTTGGGTTCGGGTTCGGTCATCCGAACAGGCCGAGTTCGGGCTGAACTCCGAACTTCCGAACTGCGTTCGCCCATCCCTACTAGTTCACCACAAAACTGGGAGGAAGCCAGTATCCTCAGCGTTCAGCATACAGAACATTAAGAATCCAGTCAGGAAATGGCCTCCAGTCAGCTTGGAGAAACAAATGTGGATCTGCCCCTGTTTTAATGATTACCTGACATTTAACTAATCATTTCTGCTTTGCAGCAGCAATGAAAAGTGGTCTGCTCTGTGTCAGCTTTTATCTGTCTATTTTTTAAAAATATTATGACACATTGTGTATGCTCAGTAATTCAATTCACATTTGAAAGAAAATAAAGGAGAAATTAATTGGCAACGCATCCACAGCAATAAGCATTGCTGTGAAGCCTCCAAGGGAGATGAACCGGCGATTCAGCAAGTTGATGGACTCCCTGGCAATGCAAAATGCAGACAACCTTGCCAATTACCTTTGCAAATGTGCACTCTGGAACAAAGGAGAAGATCCAAAGAGCCCTGCAGGGGAAAGATAGGAGGATAGTTTGCTGCAAAGAGACATGGTCTTCCTGAGACATTTGTTGGTGCATCCGGAATGAGACAAGGACAACAGTTCTTGGATTTAAATGGCCACACTCTTTATTCAATTGGAATTAGCCATGTGGGGGTAAATTGCCTTTAGCAATTTGGGTCCAGTACTCAAACGTTAACTGCTTAAACATCAATGCCTCAGGGGTCTTGGCCTGGATGTGCCCTCCAGTGCCATCCCCAACGTTATCAATCGTCTCCCCCTTCATCCTCGGCTCGCTGCCTTGGCCCAAAGGGGACAATGTCCTTTCGGACAGGAGTAAGGATTCTGGGTGCCGCAAGCTTGGGAACCATCTATGTCCCTGCCTGCTCTCGCGGTCCACCCCTCCCTGGGATGCTAACCCTGGCGCTGGTCGTGCCCTGCCTTTGCACCAGGTGTTGCTTCCCCATCTCTTAGAGAGATGACTCCACTACTACTGATTTTCTATTTTAAAAACTTCATGACCGTACTGGACCCCTGCCACTAAAGGGCCTCTGATGTTTACTTCGGACGGGCTCAACCCCGACCCGTGCTCCACTTCATTTCCAAAACCTCTATTAACTCCGCCTTCAACGTGGCGAGATAACTATCATTTCCTGCTGGGGACAAGTGTACCCCGTCTTCTCAAAAAACTCAGGATTCCGGTGCGTGATTCCAAAGTGGATCACTCTGTATCCCCCTCTTTGGGCAACCCACTTCCCTACGTCCCTGTTGATGTTGTGCCGGGCTCTATCTACCTTATTGGGTTGTATGGCCTTAGCCCATTTCACCCGGCCCACAAGGTCAGTCCAAATAATTACCACTCCGGGAAAGAGCTTCTCAGTTTCCATTATGTCTGATTTAATGTTGACTATCAATCGGACCCCTTTTATCACCGGGAGATCGTTCTCACCCAAGTGAAGGACCAATACATCTGGTCCATTTGCCTCCGCCTTGAGGGTAGGCAGTAACTGATGCCATCACATCCTGCTGCACCTCTTCCAGCGGATCGCAGCCCGTGCTGAAAGGCCCAACTGGGGCCCCCATCGGGTCTGCCCAGCTGCCTTCCCCGCCCAGCGCACCAAACTGTGACCGATTATCCAAATCAGGTCTCTCTGGGGGAACCTTGCAGAACCTGGGAGAACAGATACAAAAGGAAAGAATTACTGTGGGAGGCTTCGGATGTAAGTTTTGTAGGCCCGTAATCGCCAGCGCCCTATCGCCCTAATACCTTGATCTGGCAGACCCGCCGTTGCTGCAGAAGTTGCACCCCCTATGCAAAATGAATGAGACCCATACTCCCATGACAGGAGGCCAAGGTAACCCAGTGCACTTCGTAAAATGGCGGTGAATTGATACCTGGTTAGGGGGGTGCCAGATGCATGGCAAAAAATGGGAGCTATGCTCGTTAGGCGGATCCCCAGGTACCCCTCAAGAGCCCTCACTGGGCAGAGCTCGCTGGACCCTTCCCTACTGAGGGAGGTTACCTGCCCCCCACCCCTCTGGCAGGGGCGGCTGGTGGGTTTTGAAGTTGGAGGGGCACTGGGATAGCAAGGGCAGGCCGGCGTGCCTAGGGGCAGAGCCTAGCTTAGGGGCGGAGCCAGGGATACAGTAGGTGGAGCCAGGGATACAGTAGGCGGAGCCAGGGCATAACCCAGCCAGAAGCAAGGAGTTCCCAGGGTTAACATTGGATGGACATTACATTACTTAATCCAGCAATTTCAGTTAGGCAAGTTATATTCACCTCCTCTGCCAGGTTTAAAAGCAGGCAGATCACCAGACTAACAGTTACATCTCACGATTTCAAAACCTCAATTTTATCACAAACATCACATTTCTAGCATTTTGAACACCCATAAGATCACCAGACTAACCGTTACATCTCACGATTTCAAAACCTCAATTGAATCACGGGGCATTAAATACTAATTCCCCCTCACCCTCTGCTGCGTGTGTGTTGGGGGGTGGGGGGGGGGAATTAATATTTAACACTCCACATCATCAAGTGAACAAAACCCATATAAAAACCAGAAAACCACACATAAACAAACCAAACCATTCCCACAAGCCCCCAAAGGCATCCCCGGCAGCCAAACACCTGTGCAAGCACACAGGCCTTTTAAAAAAAAATTGGCCAGTTTCAGGGATGCATTGCCACCAAATCAGACACATCCAGACCAGCATCCCTAGTAGCTTCACCAACAAACTGCCTGTTCAAGAACACAGACCCCTTTTTAAAAAACAGTTTGGCCCCTTTCGGGGCTGCATTCCCACCAAAGCAGGCCCCGAGTCCAACCAGCATCATCCCCAGCAGCCACACCTTATCCCCGGCAGCCAAATGCCTGTCCACACAAACTACTTTCCAGCAACAGCAGGAAGCAGCAGTGAAACAGCGAAGGGACCATTTAAAAAAAAAAAAGTGTAGCAACGACCAGTGGAACCACAAATTTACAAAATGGCCTCTCTACTCATGCTGGGAGAGGAGAAGGAAAGCAGCAATGCATTCATTGATGCATTGCTGCTGCTTTCCTTCACCCCTCCCAAGCATGAGTAGAGAGGCCATTTTGTCATCATGCAAACACAGAGCAACACCCTCCCCCCCAAAAATCTCCCCAGTCTGTCTGTCCCCACAACGCCCTCCCCCCCCTCCCCCCCATTCCCCAGTCTCGCACACCCTCCCCCCCTTTCATCCCAGGCCCCCAGCCTCTGCTCCCCGAGCGCGTTTACTCACTGGTGTTGGGGACTGGCTGCTGGCACTGCTGGCAGTTAGTTCTCCTCACTCACTGTTCAGTGGAGGTGCTCGGCGATGAGATGTGCTGCGGAGCGCATACTCAACTCAGTTCAAGCATGTGCGCTGCAGCACCTCCCGCCGCCAAGCGCCTCCATTGAACGTCCAGGTGAGGCTTTGCATTGAGCCCATAGGGCTCAATACAAAGCTGCCGCTCATCCTAGTGGCGTACTTGGACTGAACGCTGAGCCACCCAGCTCATGTTCAGACTAAGTTTGTCCCTTCTGGGACTCCAGACTCTGGAGTCCCAGAAGGAGTCCAGGGCAGGCAGAGGCTAGCGCTAACTGACTGAGCGCTCTCTACCTCTGTCTCTGCCGGCGGCAACCTGAAACTGATATCGGAGCGCTGCGCTGCTCTGACTAGCGCGGCGCTCCGATGTCAGTTTCAGGCTGCTGCCGGCAGAGACAGAGGCAGAGAGCGCTCAGTCAGAGCTGCGTGCCCTGCCCCCGCTCTCCCCTATCCTCGGTGCCACTGACAGTAGCGCTCAGTGAGCGCTACTGTCAGTGGCACCGGGGATAGGGAAGAGCGGGGGCAGAGCACTGCCCCAGGTGCCCTCAGCCTAGGGCTGCCGCTGCCCTCTGGTCCGTCTTAGACCACCTCAACCTGATATGGAGGGTATGCTGCCCCATTTGAATGTCCCCCATGGCCAGTGCCTGGTTGGTATTGTCCCGTGCCTACTCTGCCACCACTTCATTAACTCTAAAAGTCCTGGGAAAGGCAATTTTAAATGCCACTGCAAAAAGTGTGACTTGTACTGGTCCATGCATACTAGGGGGAGGACACTACAAATCCTTACAAGAAGGTGGGGAGTAATGGGAGCCCGGCTGTCCAGTTGTCTGGGCCATTCACGCGACCAGCCCTCTAACATTCTGCAAGTGAAGAAATCAGTCAGGGGGAGGGTGGCCAGCCAGGTGGCTCATGAAACCGAGGGCAGACAGCTTACTAGCGATAGTCCCTACAGCCACCCCCCACCCCCCCACTCCTTAAGGACAGGGCGAATTGTAGCATCTGAACTTCTGGAATCGGAAAACTCGCTGACCAACCCTTCAGTGACCGAAATTGCTGAAACTCCCTAAAGGCCCATTCGTAAGCTGCCCGGGTTCATACAGCCAGGGATCCCTGTATGGTGTTGTATAATTCTAGGATCCAAGGCTCTATACCACCGGCGGTAGAGGCTCTGGTGTCAGGCAGGCTTCTGGCGCCAGGGAGCAAAAACGCTCCATCTGGAAGTGAGAGAGGGCATCGGCTATGCCGTTGCTTGTACCCGGCACGTGTCTGGCGACAAACATGATAATGTGCCACAAGCACATTAATACGAATGCCCTGACCAGACCCATTACCCTGGGGGAGCTAGATGACATGGAGTTAATGACGTGTACCACCTCCATGTTGTCACACCAGAAAAGGACAGAATGGTCTGCGAAATCGACTGCCCAGAGGTGTACGGCCAGCACGATTGGGAAGAATTCCAGGAATGTTAGGTCCCGGTTTATCCCTTGCTCTGTCTATTCCTGGGGCCATGGGGCGGCACACCACCTACCTCGAAAGTACACCCCTAAGCCCATGCCACCAGCTGTGTCAGAATGGACTTGCAGCTCACCTCTATCCGCAGCTCTTCCCTCCAGAAACTAACCCCATTGAAAACTGATAGGAAAGTAGTCCAGGTCTGCAGGTCATCCTTCATCTCCCTGGTCACCCGGATGTGATTATGTGGCTGGGGGTTACCCCCGAGCTTCCCATATAGGTGGGACAAAAAGACTTGTCCCAGGGCTACTATTCTACAGGCAAAGTTAAGGCTACCCTCTAGGGACTGGAGTTCCCTAGCTGTCACTTTCAACGCTGTACGGCAGGCCTTCACTTTGGCCTTTAATCCCTCTAATTTGTCTGCCAGAAGGTGTGAGATGGACCGAACTGTATCCAGTTCAATACCCAAGTATGTTAGAGTAGTGGCAGGTCCCTCCATCTTTTCTGGGGCTAGGGGAATACCCAATTCGTCTGCCACCTCTATGAAAATCTCCATCAATCCAACACATTCGTGGGTCCCTGCTTTGCCTATGAAGAGGAAATCATCGAGATATTTTGTGAGTTCTCCTTTTTTCACCCACTGCCAGACAACCCATTTCACCATGGAGCTGAACCGTTCGAACGTCGAGCATGAAATGGAGCAGCCCATGGGCATGGCCCAGTCAAAATAAAAAAGGCCTTGAAAATGGAAGCCTAGTAGGTGAAAACTGTCTGGGTGGACTGGCAGCAGGTGAAAGGCCGATTTGATATCGCACTTGGCCAAGAGTGCACCTGGGCCTGCCTTCTTTACCAGCTGGACCACCTTGTCGAATGGCACGTACTGCACTGATGTGAGTTCCCTAGGGATGGCATCATTGACTGATCTGCCTCAGGGGTAGGATAAGTGGTGTATTAGCCAGAATTCGCCATGAGCTTTCTTTGGGACCACTCCCAAAGGGGAGATAAGCATGCCCGGCAATGGCGGGGATAGGAAAGGGCCGGCCACTCTCCCTTTGCTAATCTCCCTATTCAGCTTGGCCTGCACCATGTATTCTAATCCCACTACCGATTTGAGGTTAGGAGCGACTTTACCTTGTTGGACTTCCCCTGCTGGAATTCTAAAACCATGACGAAAATCGTCAACTATGTACAATACCTCGCCCCTGTCTGGGTAGCCTGCTAGGGCCTCCGCTAGCCAGTCAACCCTGACTGGGGTTGGGGCCCTTTGCGCATCTGGCCCCAGACCTCTTGGCCTTCCGTAAGAACTACAAAACCTGGCTGTTCCATCAGGCATTTGGTGAGGAAGAGGGGTAGGGTGGAGAAGGGGGGTGGGGGGAGGATGGGGAGGTGTGTATTTTTGTGATTTTGTTTTATGATTGATATTTTAAAATGTCAGAATTGTTTTATACTTTGATAATGTTGTTAGCCGCTCTGAGCCGCTGAGGTGGGGAGAGCGGAATATAGACTTTGTTAAATAAATAAATAAATAAATAAATAAATAAATGTCCAGTTTGCCCAATTACGGTCGGCTTTTGGGCACTTATAGCACTCCTTCTCCTTACTGTAATCTTTATCACTTGGATCCAATATGGGATCAGTGAATAGGAGGGTGAAAATGTCCAGGTATTCCCCTTTCCAGATATTCTCCCTGGTGGGCTGCAGTAGGTGGGCCCCGATGGGGGCCAAAACATCTGCATAGCCACCACCCTAGGGGACAGGTGGCCGTTGGATTCCAGTAGGATGGACAAGGGCACTCTTTGGTGGGTCCCAAACCTGCACGGCCTGTGCCCCGTATTGCCCGTGTCCCCTGAATGCAGCAGAAGGTGGGCTGTGCTGGCCCAGGGCAGGTACCCATGCCCCATTCCACCATAGGCGGGGGGTCTCATTGTTCCCCCCCATGGGCCCGCTAGGCCCCGAGCTGGGGGGGGACTGATCCGGGAACCATAGCAGTTGCCGGGCTCTGTGGGATGATGTAATATGGCAGTTGACCCTGGCCATTCCGCTGCAGGGCTCACCCCGCTATGCTCCCCAATGACTGGCCTGCGACTGCATACAGCAGGGTCTGACTGAGCCCCTCCCCATGGTCGCCCACCCGCAGGTCCCTCATACCTCCAAAATCCAGTGTCTGGCTTCCTGGGCCCAACCCGAGTGCAGGTGGGGGGTGGTATTCCTGGGCCATAGCTTGCAATCCCCTTTCCAAGGCAGCAATCTGTTGGAGATCCCCTGCTATGCCCGGTGCCATTCCTTCATCCTCTCCTGCCGCTGTTCCCTGTTGGTGCTCTGCTTCCCTATGGAGAAAAAGAGAAGCCTGGCCATGGCCGCCCCACCCCCCGCTCAGGGTGGGGGGGGTAGGGCCTGTCCAAGGACATTTTCTTCACTACCCCGAGCCTGGGTGGGGGCCATGGGGTTACCTCCGGTGTCATAAACCCCTTACCAGGCCCGGGACTGCGTCCTTGCCCGCCTGGATGGGGCGGGGGCAGTTGTCTGTGCCGTGGATGGCGCCAGCCCCTCCCCTGTTGCTCTATACTGGCTCAGGGGTATGACCACTCTGCCCCCCCTCCTCGGCTTGGGCGAGACACCCGAGAGGGGATTTCCTTGCTTCTGAATGGGGGGGGGGGGTACCCCGGCAGTGGTCCCGGTGTCCGATGTGACAGCCCTCCTGGGGGAAACCCCATTGCAAATGGCCCAGTGTGGAACACCCATCTGCCTGGTGCCTGAGATCCCCCCCGCTACCGCTCCCTGCAGCCCGGAGGGCCCAGCTCCCATCAGGCGTACCAGGGAAAGGGGGGCCTGGGGCAGGGCCAGCTCCACCGGCCCAGGCCGGGTGGTGTGAAACTCTCAAGGCCCTGTTGAGCCTGGTATGGCGGGAGCATGTGACCCCGTGCCGCAACCATGCAGCCCATCAGCACCTCGCACCCTGCCAGCCTGTCCTGGAGGGCTCCGAGCACTGTCGGGGCAGAGCCCCCCATGCTGGGCCCTGGTGTGGAGGACCCGGGCTCAGGCCTGCTCGCCAGTTCGGCTGCGGACCCGGCTTCATTCTCTGCCCCCCTCCCCACTGCCCTGGTAACAGGCTTCCGGGCCTTCCGGGTCTTTGTCTTCGCCTTTCCCATCGTGGTGCCGCTGAATTACAGTAGGCCCAGCCAACGAGAGAGGCGACGACGAGTGGCTTGCTTCAGGAGCTCACAAGCCGGGAATGTGGCTTGTGTGAGGCATGCCGAGTGAAGAGGCCCTGCCTCATAACAGGACGGGGCCTCAAAGCCCGCGCTCATCTCATTGGCACAGTACAGCCCTGGTTGCTGGGGCAACGCTGGCTGGGATGCGCTTTTCCTGCCTCATCCCGGCTACCTCCCCAGCAACACTCCCTGCTGCAGCAGAAGCTGCAGCAGAGAGGGCGACCGCATCCACCTTGCCCGATTCCTTTTATGGGAGCGCGACAAAGAGCCCTCATGGCTGCCATTACTGGCGAGCCAAGGGCCCTTCTTGCTATTCACAGGTCTAAACATGTGCATGCTGTTACAGAGCGGAGAGCAGGACATTGCCAGTGCCACGAGGAGCTCCCAACCTGCAACTGGACAAGACACAAGAAGAAGACAATAATCACTACAGGGGTGGAAAAAGATGTATGTTTTGCTGAACAAGAAGCAGATTACAGTGGCCTTGAGGATGAAAAATCCTCTGTCTCTAAAGGTCTAGCCCAAAGCCCATAGGACAGGGGTGGGGAACCTTTTCCCTCCTGGGGGCCACTTTGTATTAGGGCCCAGTATCGGCTGGGTCGGCAGCAGCCCGTAGGGAGCCGCGGCCACATTGGGGGCCCTGCCCCTAGACCAATAGGAAGGGATGGGGGGGGAATGCAGGACGTCAGCGAGGGTGGCGGCTCCACAGCTGGCGGTCGAGGCATCGCCGCCATGCGCAGCGCCCAATGACGAGGAGGCGGGGCCATCAGGAATGCCGCGATGCTCAGAGTGTCTGCATGCAAAACAGGGGCGGAGCTAGCGGCATAACAGGGAGGGCATGCTCTCAGCGGCGCCGGAGATCAGCGTAGCTGTGAGACTGACCCCCTGCGTTTGGAAGCAAGAAAGAGCTGAGGTGGTGGAGCGAGTGGCGAGCGGGTGTGTGAGTGAGTGCGAAGGAGCATAAGGTTGGTGAGTGAAGTGCATGTGGCAAAGAGAGTGTGTGTAGTGAACGGGGCGAGTGGACAACACTACCCTGAATCTTCTTGTGTGGGCCCCCCCTTCCCCCCTCCGTCCCTGTGAACCTGAGTGAGTTGTCCTTCCCCTCCTCCCATCCCCGTGTTCCCGGTGGGTTCTGCCCCTCCAACCCCTCACTTCGCTACACCCCCATTTGTATTCCCCTCTTTCCCCTTGGAGCACCGTGTATGTTATTGAAGGGTGAGTTGTGGTGTGTTGGGGGAACCAGCGGTGAGTCTGTGGTATTGGTGGTGGTGTATGAGCGGGGGCATCGCTCAGGGCCTCATTGTCCCCCCCCCCCCAATGATGATCGGGCCTCATCTCTCCTGAAGAGGCATTAGGCCTTATAAGAACCTAAGGGATGTTTTTCCTTCCACATGGCGATTTTCTCCCGGGGGAGAAAGATTCTAGGCGCGTGTGGGTGCAGCGTGGCTGTCCTTCCGGGGCCAGAATCCCTATCCCTGTACCCTGTCCTTAACACTTTGAAAGCTTGCACAAGCTCTGAGGGCTGCACAGAAGTTGGGGCAAGGGTGCTTAAGGGATGCATTCAAGAAAAGGAGGGCCCAAATCATGGATTTGTGCCATGGAACTGTCCCCTTGTTTTCATGACTTCATCTCTGCTCCCTTCCCTGGAGCTCAGTTTTTCAGTGATTGGAGGTAAGAACTGAATTCAAGGACCAGTTCCAGCAAGTGGAAAGGGGCCACATAAAAACTTGCTGTGGGCCACATTTGGCCCCTGGGCTGGAGGTTCCCCACCCCTGCTGTAGAAGCAAATGGAAGTCTATCCACTGAACTCAATAGGCATTGTCCTGCCTCATGAGTATCTTGTGGGAGGGTGCAGGAGCACATACCTGGTAGGAGCAGAACAGGATAGGGTGCAACATTTGAGTGCTGTGAAACCTCCAAAGGAAGGAGCCTTGCTGAGGGCCAACCTTACACAGTGGGCGTTTTTAAACAAGATGCTACCACGCAGGCCCATCCATCCCCCACATGTGCAAATGCCTGTGTAAAAGAGGTGATGGGTGGTCACATGCTCCCACGACCCATGCACCCCCACCCATCTCCTTTCACAGAAAAACTGGGGAAAAGCCAGGTTGCTCCATGTGGGGGCATGGCTGGAGATGGGTGGGGATAGGTGTTCACCCCTCACTGGCCCGTGTGAACAGGGCAGTACACCCACCCGTGGGACAGGTCCACCAACATCATGGAGAAAAGGCCACATGAGGGCTAGAGAGGCACAACACTCGGCCGTCGACCGACACACACACCCCCCTTCACCATATGTTCCCAGTCCAGCCAGGAGCCCTTAAAGGAAACATGCCCGAAGAGATGGGCAACACTACCCATGGCCCTCACCCTGAAAAAGAAAAGAGCCAGGGCCATGGACGGACACGAACAGTCAAAGAAGTGGATATAGCACCCCTGGCAGGGGCAGGAGACACTGCTCCAAGGAGCCATGGAGGGGGGAACAACATGACAGCTGACAGGCTCCATATCCCTTGACAGGCGAGTACCAGCACAGCTGCCTCCACCTCCATCCCCTGAAGAACCAGGTAGGCCACAGCCAGGGCCCCCTCTGACAGCCAGTTAAGTCAGCGGGACCCCAGGGAGGGATGGTGCTCTACTGAGCAGCTGCACAGGGAAAGTCAGATGACAGTTGACAATAATGCCTTCCCGTCACAGGTGATCACCAGCTCCTCATCCACCCCTACCGCAACCTCCAAGTTGGCCCGGCGCACAATGCTGTTCCACGGTGAGGTGGATTGAGTCTTCTGTGTAGATTGGGAGATTGTGGTCACTGTACTATTTTTGGAATCCCGCTTCGCCATGTGCATTATGGTAATTCACGCACAGAGTTGTGCCAGGGCATTTACACCCAGTGTAGAACGGGCCACCAGGTTGATTGGTAGGCTCAAGGATCATGGCCAGGAGGGAAAATTATGGGCCACAACTGTGGAATACAATCCCTTCACCCTCCCCCAATAGGAAATAGATAAGATAGTGGGGTCAGAACTCCCCTCCATGGGATTCCCATCTGAAACACAAGGACAGCCCTCTTAATGGCTGTAGCAAAGAAGGATGGCCATCATAGGCCCAATGGGGTATTTGACAAGGAAACAACACATGTATGCCCATTAATCATTGTGTTTATTTAAGGTGAACATATTTACATATGGATGCAGACCATGGAGGGTGTTTGGGAAGGAGTTGGCTACTCACTGTCCTCCTTGCATGCAGGCAATGTGACGACATAGAGCATCCCAGGTCTGGTGCGATATGTCTGTGGTTTGGACTGAGGCATCTTGAAAGGATGCTGTTAATTCAGGGAAATTAGAATATCCTAATATAGAGGATAGGACAGAAGTCGAGGGAGCTCAGGTGGAAATTAGTGCAGAACAGACAAATATAAAGGATTCCAAAATACTTGAAATGATTACTTATAATGAGCAGACTAAGAATAAGAATAAAAAGAATACATTTAAGTGTCTATATGCAAATGCTAGAAGTCCAAAAAGTAAGATGGGAGAATTAGGAGTTTTTAGCACTAAATGAAAATATAGACATAATAGGCATCTCAGAGACCTGGTGGAATGAGGATAACCAAACCAATGGGACACCGTAATACCAGGGTACAAAATATATCAAAATGACAGAGTAGATCAAGCTGGTAGTGGGGTGACTCTATATGTTAAAGACAGCACTGAATCAAGTAGGAACTGGAAGGGAACTGTACTCTGGACTTTCTATGGATAGAAATTGCATGTATAACGAACGGGGAAGTGTATAGTAGTGGGGCTACACTATCATCCCCCTGACCAGGATGATGAGACTGATTATGAAATGCTAGCTGAGATTAGAAAGGCTACTAAAATCAGTAACACAAAAATAATCGATGATTTCAATTATCCTAATATTGACTGGGTGAATGTCTCCTCCAGGTGTTATATGGAGGTAAAGTTTCTAGATGCCATAAATGACTGCTTCTTGGAACAGCTGGTCCTGGAACCAGGAGGAACTGCTTTAGATCTAGTCCTAAGTGGAGCGCAGGACCTGGTGCAAGGGGTAACGGTGGTGAAGCCGCTTGACAATAGTGATCATAATATAATCAAATTTGACATAATTACTGGAGGGAGAATGGTAAATAAAACTACCATTGTAACATTTAACTTTTAAAAGGGAGACTATACTAAAATGAGGAAACTAGTTAGAAGGAAACTAAAAAGAGCAGTGGCAAGGATTAAATGTCTGCAAGAGGTGTGGAGACTATTTTAAAAACACCATCTTGGAAGCCCAGATTAAATGTATTCCACAGGTTAAAAAAAGTACTAAGAGGATCAAACAGCTGCCAGCATGGCTAAATAGTGAGGTGAAGGAGGCTGTTAGAGCCAAAAAGGCATCCTTTTAAAAATGGAAAGCTAGTTCTAATGAGAAAAATAGGAAATTGCATAAGCACTGGGAAATTAGATGTAAAACGTTTAATAAGGCAGGCCAAGAGAGAATTTGAAGAGAAACTCGCTAAAGAGGCAAAAACTAATAATAAAAACTTGTTTAAATACATCAGAAGCAAAAAAGCCTGCTTGAGAGTCAGTTGCGCCATTAGAAGACTGGCTGATGTGGAACTAAGAAACCAACCATGAGTGGNGATACGGCCCTTGCAGAAAAGCTGAATGAATTCTTTGCTTCAGTCTTCACTGCAGAGGATGTTGGGGAGATACCCATGCCAGAACTATTCTTTGAAGGTGTGTAACAGGGAGGCACGGGGTGCCCCTGTTCCAAAAAGCCAGCAAGGGCTGGCCCTTTAAGGAGTAGCCAGAAGCGGCTCTCCAGGCAGTGCAGGCTTTAAATCCACCGCCTGAAACTGACAAGAGGCAGCTGAAGCTGCTGAGATCTGAGGCCACTGAGAAGGAGGATCGGTGACTAGGAAGTGGAGTGGCGTTACTGTTAGCTCCCGCCGACACTTCTCCCGCCACAGGGGTCCCCGGACTCACCAGCCCCAGCAGAGCACAGCTGGGGGCAGAAGCCCCACTGCAAGCCACAGATACAGCTGTGCAACGCCTCCCACATCCCTGGGGCGAAGGGTTGCTAAGGCAACCCGTTCGACTGCGGAGCGCACAAGATTGCAGCCCCTGACCCTGCACAACATGGGGCGAGGGTGTCAGCCAATCTGCCACTTGGTGCACCTGCAGGCGCGTTTGGGGGTGGAGCCAGGAGCATAAAGGCCAGCACTGGGAAGAGCACAGTGCTGGTAATCGGAGCAAGTACCCGGCCCCCTTGCGAACCTGAGTGTGACTTATTGTTGTGAGATATTGTTGTGTGTAGTAGTAGTTGGAGTGTGTGTTCCTTCCCTGTCCCCCCCCCCCCCATCTGCCCCCCCAAGAGTGATGGCAAGGTGGGTGAAAGGTGGGTGCTTCCCGTCCCAGTCCTGGGCAGTCTTTCCCCTTCCCCGTGCCGGGTGTGCATGTGTCCCTTCTCTCCCATCGCCAACCCTGGACCCCAGTCCTGGTGTCCTGCACGCCCCCACAGTAGCCGTTCCTGTCCCAGTCTATCCTCCCCAGTGTGTGTGCTTGTGCAGATGGAGAGTGACAGGAGGCTTGGGCTCACTATCATCATAGGGCGCACTATGATGATAGGGGCCCGGTCTCTGTGAGATCATAGGGACCACATACTATCCTGATGGGCCTTGTTACTCCCGTTTCCCCCCCTGTAGAGCGTGGGCCCGGGCCGTGCGAGTTAGCCAGTGTTGCCTGTGGGAGTTCCCGCCCCCCCATCCCACTGAGAGTTACCAGCAGAGCCAGGGAAGCAGAGCCAGTCAGGAGAGGCTGGGAGCCTCTGGGACATGAAGCAGAAGGGAGAGCTGTGCGGGAGGCCAGAATAATGGGACAGTGAGTAGCGGCAGATCTGCCAGAGGAAATAAGTATTGCTTCCTCAAGGGGAGCAAGGTACAGGTTGGTCCGCAACTGTTGCCGGTTTAAGGGCAAGGACATTGAACTGTGGTGCCCGGAAGGGCTGTATAGAGAGAGCAGGGATGCCCGCTAGACCCTCGGAGGCAGGAATCTGACAAGGGGGCTAAAGAGCCCTGAAGCATAGAGTCCGTGGAAGGCTCAAGGTTCTTACATGGGGGACAGTTGTGTCGGGGCTGCAGATGGAGAAGGGGCTGGATTGTGAGTTCCTTTAAAGGATTAAACCAGAGGGTACTGACAAGGGGCTTGTATAATAGCCAGAGCTAGGAAGTCTGGCTGGAAGAGACTGTAAGTGGCTAAGAGACTTGCTGGGGAGCGAAGCCAAGGCTGAGAGCCTAACAGCAGACAGGGGCTACTTGGTGGAATGTATGGGTGGAGAACACTATAAATAAAATACACAGCGAGCTAATTCCCTGAGTGAGACTGTATATTTGGGCCCTGATCCTGACAAGACTTACTGTGGACAAGAGCCACCCTATTACAAGGTGATGAATCGGAAGAGCTGTCACAGATCAACGTGACTCTGGATGAGGTTCTCGAGCAAACTGACAAACTGAATAGTAACAAATCACCAGGGCCAGATGGTATACACCCCAGAGTTCAGAAGGAACATATATATGAAATTGCAGACCTACTACTGGTAATTTGTAACCTATCACTAAAATCTGCCACTGTACCTGAGTACTGGAGGGTAGCGAATGTAACACCAATATTTAAAAAGGGCTCCAGAAGCAATCCTGGAAACTACAGGCTGGTGAGCCTTACATCTGTGCCAGGCAAAATGGTGGAAACTATTATCAAAAACAGAATCATGGGGTATAATGATAAACATGGGTTAATGGAGAAGAGTCAACATGGATTTAGCAAAGGAAAGTTGTGACTCACTAATCTACTGGAATTTTTTGAGGGTGTGAACAAACATGTGGATAAGGAGGAGCCAGTTAATATAGTGTCTGGATTTTCAGAAAGCATTTGATAAAGTCCATCATGAGAGACTCTTGAGGAAATAAAAAAGTCATGAGATAGGAGGCAGTGTCCTAGTGTGGATAACTGATTGAAGGAGAGGAAGCAAAGAGTAGCACTAAATAATCAGTTTTCACAGTGGAGAGAAGTAAATAGTGAAGTGCCCCAGAGATCTGTACTGGAACCAGTGTTGTTTAATGTATTCATTAATGAGCTGGAAAGAGGAGTGAGGTGATCAAATTTGCAGATGATGCCAAGTTATTCAAGGTAGTTAAAACATGAGCGGACTGTGAAGAATTGCAGGGAGATCTTGCGAGACTGGGTGACTGGGCATCCAAATGTAAAATGAAATTGAAAATGGACAAGTGCAAAGTGATGCACATAGGGAAAAACAATCCAAACTTTATGTACACAATGCTGGTTTTGAAATTAGGAGTTATCACTAAGGAAAAGGACGTTGGAGTCATTGGGTATTTTCAGAAGTGACACTACCATGCTTAGATACAATCCGGGGTATCAGCCACCACCCTGCCCCGGGGTAGGCCAGTACCCAGAACAGACATGATGGTGTGCCTTACCACATGTTGCCCCGAACCATGGAAGCACTTACCACCAGCTGTTACCTGAGATTTTCCAAGATCACAGCTGGTGGTAACTGCTGCCACAGTTTAGGGAAAAGTGTGGTGAACATCTGGCAGCCTCTGAACAAAAGTGACAATGGTTGTGGTCATGGGGGGGTTAAGTGTGGTATGTACATTGAAATCATCAGTTCAGTATGTGGCAGCCGTCAAAAAAGCAAACAGAATGTTAGGAATTATTCGTAAAGGAATAGAGAATAAAACTGAAAATGTCATAATGCCACTATGGCACATAATGCGACCACACCTTGAATATTGTGGGCAGTTCTAGTCGCCCCATCTCAAAAAAGATATAGTTGAAATAGAAAACGTTCAGAGAAGGGCAATAAAAATGATAAGGAATATGGAATGGCTCCCATATGAAGAGAGGCTGGATAGATTGGGGCTCTTCAGCTTGGAAAAGAGATGCCTGAGACGGGATATGACAGAAGTTTATAAAATCATGAGTGGTGTGAAACATGTTAATACAGAATGATTATTTACCCTCTCAAATAGTACTAGGACTAGGGGACACTCCATGAAACTAACAGGTAACAGATTTAAAACAAATTTTAAAAAGTATTTTTTCACTCAACACACAATTAAGTTGTGGAATTTGTTGCCAGAAGACATGGTCAAAGTCAGTAGTATAACTTGTAGGGGTGTGCATGTCATTTTTGTTATTACAATAACAATAATGAAAATTGTCATTTTCATTTTTGTTATTGCAATGACATTTTGTTTTTGAAATAAAGGGAAAAAACTGAAAAAACATATTTCCGGCTATAACTTTTCTGTTTCTTATTCAATTCTGATTAAACTTGGGAGGTTATACCCCCAACGGAGGGTACTATGTGTACCAATTTTAGAAACGATTAGATAAAAGGAACCATTTTTAGAAGCAATTGAATGTTGTGATTTTAAGAAAAGCTCCATACACATTCATGGCTACATATTATTTATCTTCAATCCAATTTGCATGAAACCTGTGAATATTATGTCCTTCCACAAGCTTAACACTCCTGCCAATTTTCGAAAAGATTGGATAAAGGGTCCTGAATGGTATGAGACATTTACTTGAAAATACATTTCCAGCTGTAACATTTTTTATATTCCATACTGTTTGCAGGACATTTAGTAGGAATGTATAACATACCTTCCCTGTCATTTCTGCCAAACTACAGGACAATTTGATAAAGGGACCCAAATTTATAATCAATTGAAGGTGTCCCATTGAAGACCATTATTCAGATAAATAGCAGCACATGCAGTGCCAGTCGGAGGCAGGCACCTGGCATGGCAGGGGGAGGTAGGCTGTAGGAGGGAGGATGTGGAGCAACCCAAAAGACTGACAGACACATTCACTGGCCAATTACTGCATGCTTCCAGCTTTACAGGACCAATTGGTAGTGGCTTTGAGGCGGACATAGGGGGCAACCTTCAGGCGAGCATAGAAGGGACATAACTGGGACTTTGGGGATAGCATCCCAGCAATCAGGAGACATAGTTTACACATCCAGGCTGGCCAATTATCATCACAATCACACCCTGCAGCACTGTGACAGAGGACATAAGAGAATCTCTATGGGCTCTTTCCTAAACAGATGCTTCTGACTTCCCAGTAACAAGTGGTGTAGAGATGTTGGGATGGTCACAGCACAGAATGAGGATATTTGGTTGACATTTCTGCTGGCCAATTGACATCAAAACTGATCTTATACCACAGTGACGCGTAAGAGAATCCCTGGTATAGACTCCTTCTCTGAATATGCTGTGCAGGCATATACAATTGGGACCATTTACCACATCTTTCTGATATTTGGTAGATATGATCATGAAAGTGTGATATACAGCCCTGCCAAATTTCATGTACACTGGTTGGACTACAAAGATGGTACAGTCAGACATACATTTATAAGTTAATTGCTTATACTACCAGAACCCTTTATCCAATCCTTCTGAAAATTGGCAGAAATATTAAAGATGAGAAGGGGTGTAAACATGCCAAGTTTCATCTACATTAAATGTGACACAAAAAAGAATGTATATGAAGATTTTTGCAAAATAATATAATTCAACTGGTTATAAAATTGGATTACTTTATCCACTCTTTTGTAATTTGGTACACTTAATGTCTTCCATTGGAGGTACAATCCTTCCAAGTATCAGTCATATATAATAAAAACCAAAAATGTTACAGCCAAAAAAGTGTTTTCCATTGAAACCAATGGAAAACAAAAAAGAAAGCAAAAACAAAAATGACAATTTGATATTTATGAAAATGAAAACGACAGATTTAAATAACAAAAGTAAAAAATGAAAACGACATGGGTCCATGGTGCATACCTCTAATAACTTGGTTTAAGAAAGGGGTTGGACAAGTTTCTGGAGGATAGGGCCATTAGCAGCCATTAGCCAGATAGGTTTGGGGAATGTACTCTCTTAATGTCAGGAGCTGGAAGTGAACAACAAGGAATGGATTGCCCCATAGTGGCCTGTTGGGTACTTCGTCCAAGCAACTGAGATTGGCCGCTGTCAGAGACAGGTGCTGGGCTTGATGGACTATTGGTCTGACCCAGTATGGCACTACTTATGTTCGTATCTGTGCCACTGTGGCCCGTCAGAACAGGGGCACCAAATCATCCAAATGAGGTGGGAGAGGATAGTCCAGTGTATTCCCCCTCCCCCCCCGGCCCGGTTTTGCAGATATTGGGCATTTTTACAGACACCTTAAAGTGCTGGTCTTTCAATCTTCTGGGTTTACAAGTCCACAAGTAAGTTCCTGGATGCATTCCTCACAAACACTGCCCTGAGGCAGCCTAAAGTAGCCGCAGCTGGGGACATGAGGGGCTGCCATGGAAACTGAGTGACCAGAGCTGCCTGGAGCAAAGCAGTTTACCAGGAGAACTTTTTACACACACAAGTTCTGGGAGACACCCAGAAGTTACAGGATCCAGATTTGTAAAACCACAGAGATCAAGGACTTCTTAAATCTGTGAGAATATCCAGGAGTTCAAAGAGCTAGATATTTAAGGTCTGGGTGAGTGATTTAGACACACAGAAAGTTCAGGATGTAACAGCAAACATGCAGGAGAAATGTGTGTGTAAAAACGCTCATTGTGGAGGATACAAGCCACAATTACAAGCATGGGAGCCTTATCCAGATCGAATTCATTCCTGTAGGAGGCGTCATTGCATTTTCAGAACACAGCAGGCAGAACACAGCTTGGCATTGAAGAGCACCTGAACATGTGTTTGTGGCATGGGTATTAGCCACGACATGATCCGATAGACTGGATCTCCAATAGTAACAGGGTGCATGGCCATGCCCTCAATAACCTGGAATATATTGGGGGCAAATTTCCCCCATGTACATACGAGTGAAGAATGGTGAGGTACAGAGGATTCCTGCATCATGACTCCTTCCAGATACTCTGGTAAAAACGTCCACGAAGTGGACCCTGTGGTCCACGATGGCTATTAGGGAGATGGAGAACGGACCCTTTCTATTCAGATAGGCATCCTTGCTGTGAGGGTGACAGATTATGGGAATGTGGATCCAATGTATGGTCCAATGCAGTGGGGAAAACCCATTGTGGCAAAGCCAGTGATCACCTCCTTAAGCTCAGGTGCCTGGATCACCTGCTCCATGAGTTCCTCCATCATGGCCGTTCACACCTCATTAAGGACCTTGGTGACCATGCAGGTTCTGACCCTCAATTACTGTGCCACACTGGCAGGAATCATTGGTCACCAGACTCCAAATGGCTATGGCCATGTGCTTTCCCACCAGTATGGGGTCCCACATGTTGGTGGTTTCCTTTTTGAGGTGTGTCCGTAGGATATCAGCAAGGTGGGATAATAGACTTCAAGGCATTCTAAAGTGCTCTGTCCACTGGTCATCCCCCCCAGGAGACAGGATGGTCTCCCACCAATCCTTGCTCCTTTACCGGACCCGCACCCTTCTCTCGGTCAGGACCGTCTGGCAAATGTCATGAATTACAAGAGCCACATCCGTGGTCAGGAATCTGGCAGCACAGGACACACACACACCCCAGCATGGCATGCATCCACATCTGCCTGGCCTTGTGGAGTCGCTTTATCACCCAGCATCTCACCCATGCCCTGCACTATCTACGAGTTGTGCTATGGCCGAAAAGACTGCACAGTGTGTCCAGGATGGAAGACCAGTGTTGAGCAGCATGGTGGAACCACCTTATGCATGCCCTCTGCAAATTGCAGATGCCTCTAAACAACACCTCAGTAGGCAGCAAGAATTGTTGGAGTGGTGCACCCCTCCCATCCACCATAGCTGCTATGGATGGCCTTCATGGGTGGGATTGAGCACTCCCTCCATGGGCCTTTTTATTGTGGTTGCCCCATGCCTGTGGGTGTGGATCAGTGTTATGTGGGTGTGGGCGTGGTTATGTGTTAATGCCCTGCCACTTACTCTCGCCCTAGTCTCGTTGTGATGATCCATGTGTGGCCTGGTTGTGGCCCTGGCCATGCCCCTCCCTGTACCCTGCTGTGCCCTCATTAGGCTCAACAGCATCATGGCTGAAGGAGGAGGAGGTGACCATCCCTGTAAGTGTATTCCACATCTTGATCTTGTCCCTGTTATGCCATGACACAATACACCTAAGTTTTGTTCCTTGATAGAACAGGTGCAGTGATGATCATGAATTGGCCAGCCCTCACCCTCTGCGGAGCTACCTATGGATGCTCAGGGATGCGTGTATGGGGGGAGACTGAGCATGCACTGACAGAGCTTGCTGTGGGGAACTTGAATGTCAACAAAGCCGCTGACAAAACGTTCCCAAAAGCAGCAATGCAGCATTAAAAAATAAATAAATAAAAAAGAACAGCGGATGCCTAACAGAAAACAAGGGGAGAGGAAAATCAAAGAAATGTGCTCACACAATTTTACCTGCTGAGGACTCAGAGGGTCAATGCAGAAGCAGGCCCTGCTCATGGGACAAGATGGCGTCCAGTGGGACCCAGATTGATCCAACAGAAGAGCAGCCCACTGAGGATAAGGTAATGAGAATGTTCTGAGAAATTAAAAATACCTGACCCCAAAGCAAATCAGGACAGAGAGAAACTCTTTAATGAAATGACTAAAATGCAAAGAGACATTGCGGTGGGGAGAAAGAAAACAGAAGCACTCACTTCTGAATTTCCTCTGTGGAAGATCAGGCAACTAAAACTGCAGATCAAACAGAGACTCTGCACAAACAAATCTCCTGGCTGACAGACAAAGTAGAAGACCTAGAAAATAGGTCTAGAACATCGAATCTGAGAATTGTGGGCATAAGGGAAGGCCTGGAAGCCACAGGCATGAAGGAGCTGGTGTGGGCAATATTTGAGGCACTGTTCCCTGAAGAACCAAGGTTGCATAAACCCCAAATAGACAGGGCACACATAACAGGGCGCCCTCCAAGAAACAACACTTATCCCCCTCGCACAGTAATAATAAAACTAACATCCTTCCAGGACAAAGAAGATATACTAAGGCTGGCAAGACAAAAAATAAAATAGCAGTTGGAATACAATCTGGCGAAGATAAAAAATTTCCCAGATTACTCCCAGGAAACAATGCGCAAAAGAAGAAATTGGATAAAGTATATGGGAACTCTCACTGAGAGAGGGCTCCAACCACAACTATGGCCACCAGCAAAACTAGCAAGAAACCTAAAAGGAAAAAGGAAGATATTCTTAGAAACAAAGACGTTGGAAATGTTTCTCCACGCCAACAGAACAGAGCAAAAGGAAGCTGAATAAAGAAAAAGGGACACTGGTTTAGTTGCAAAGACCTTTTAAATGTCAGGCAAGCTGTATAATGATCCTAACAATATAATGCTGTATTAATGTAATATGTAATTAACTAATGGGGGGGGAGGGAAGATGCTAAGGGAGCAGTACTGTAACTGAAGTATTAACAATAGAGTGGGTCTTAAATCCTCTCAATGCAAGGCAGTTTTGCAAGCTGAGGAGCAGAAATAGATTGTTTACATAAATTTTAGTTACATTACACATGAACATGAATCCAGTGTCTGGGGTAGTATGCATAAATAATTCATTATACCATGTGGGAGTTCCAGGGAGTGGTATTACATTAAAACGTTTATTTATCCAAGCCTGAAAAAGTGGTGATACAAAAGGAGAACATTGGGGGTGATGTTTGCTGATATTGTCATTGGATAGGGTCAGAGGTTGACCAGCACTTGACCCAATGTGGGGCTAGTCTTTACCACTACCGCTTTGCGCAAATAGTGTGAGTGATGTCATGACATAGCTGTAAAGATGCTTAACTTTAAAAAAACTGTAAATAGAAAAAATTTGTGTGAGTGCAAGTGTAATGAATGTTTTATTGAAAGCTTGTGTAAGTGGGTGCGCCTGCTAGAGTTGTAGGTCTTTGGGTGAGAATGTATGTATGTATGTTTGAGGATTCCTACAAATCAGTGCTGGTACCATCAGCATCATTCCCTCAGACGCTAGTATTTTAAATGATAAGTGAGAAAGAAAATGCAGCAGATTCTGTTTACAAGACTGAGAGGGGATGTGATAGAGGTTTACAAAATCTTGAGTGGTGTGGAACGAGTAGATAGGGAACGGTTATTTACCCTCTCAAATAGTACTAGAACTAGGGGACACTCCATGAAACTAGCTGCCGGCAGATTTAAAACAAACAAAAAGAAGTATTTTTTTTCACTCAATGCATAATTAACCTATGGAATTTGTTGCCAGAGGACGTTGTCCAGTCCAGAAATATAAGCTGGGTTTAAAAAAGGACTGGATAAGTTCTTAGAGAGTAGGTCCATTAATGGCTATTAACCAATTAGCTTACGGGATGAACTTCTTACTGTCGGGAACTGGGAGTGAACAACGGGGAATGGATTGCCCATTGTGACTGTTGGTTCTTCTCCCATGCGATTGAGGTTGGCCACTGTCGGAGGACAGGGTGCTGGGCTTGATGACCTATTGGTTTGACTCAGTATGGCACAGTTGGCACTACTTATGTTCTTATGTTCTTTCAAACGTATGCAAAAAAATTGACACCCCATTTAATAGGGTGAGCAGAAGGGAGCATGCCACCTAATTCTGTGAAGCCACAGTGACCTTAATTCACAAACAAGGTAGACCCAAAGAAGCATGTGAAAATTATAGGTCAATCTTGCTCCCCAACGTAAATTTAAAATAGACACATACATTTAAAATAGACCCTTTTTACACAGACACTCTAACACCAATAAAATGGGTGATGGTGCAGGGCAACACTGCAGCCCTGCAACATGGGCCCTTTTCACATGAGATGCCGCCACCCAGTTTTGCTGGGTGGAGATGGGTGGAGGCATCTGTGTAAACACTGCGGGCAGTGGGTGTAGGTGCGTGCATGCTCCCATGTTGCAGGGCTGCAGTGTTGCCCTGTACCATGTATAATAAAATGTAACACCCATTTTATCGGTGTTAGAGTGTCTGTGTTAAAAGGGCCACAGTCACAAAAATCCTGGCCACTCGATTGGCAGCTATAATTACAGAAATAATTCATCCCGATCAAGTGGGCTTCATTCCTGGCAGGATGGGAATGGATAACATCAGATGAATAGTCAATTTTGTCCACTATATTTAGGAAAATAAAATACCATTGATTATAGTTTCAGCAGATGCCCCAAAAGCATATAATTCCATTGAAGTAAAGTGTCTACTAGTCATATTACAAAAAATGGGCTTCAAAGGAAATTTTATAACATGGTTAAAAAAAAGCAATTTACTTGAAACCAAATTATTAATCAATGGGTCGCTATCCCAGTCATTTAGGCTGAAAAGAGGGACACCACAAGGGTGCCCCTTTCACCTCTTCTTGTCAGGGCGACCGCCACGGGCAGCAACGCGGCAGCGTGAGAGCCGTTGCCTGGCAACGGCCCGACCGGCAGAAGCCCCGGAAGGGCTGTGAACGCCGTTGCGGGGGGGGGCGGAGCTACCCCACACTCCGGGGACGCTCCTAGCCCCGCCCACAGGAGAAGGGAGTGCGACAATGAGCTCAGCGGCAAGTTGGGGCCCCACCCTGAGCACACCAGGCCCCAATTGGGGTTTCTCATCATAAAAGGAACCGGCGGGACCTGTAAACCCCACCGGTAATCACTTGTGAGAGACTGGCCCCTGTTGTCCTGAGAACCTTCTTTGCAGAACCTTGACTTTACCTATTGAATCATACTGTGAGCGTGAACGTGAGTGTTTGGTCCTTGTGTCCCCTTCCCCTGCAAGAGTGAAATTGGATGAGTGAGTCGTTTGTCTGTGTATTGTCCTTTCAGTATCAGTGGCAGTGGAATTGTGTGGTGTGGGTTACCTGTTCCCTTTTCCCCCAAATCCTCAAATCCGTTCCTAGATATCACCTGACAAGTCATCCCTGTAGTGAGTGTGTCCTGTCCCTCCCCCTCCTCCCCCCATTCTTGGACCCTATTGACCCTTTTCCCCCCTCCCTCCCCGGGGCCTTGCCCTTCCCTTCCCTTCTCCTCCACCATTTATTGCACGGTGCCCTGGGCCCTGTATATACCCCCGAGAGTCTGTTCTCCCTCCCTGTGTGTTTACTTCCTTTCCTCTGGGGCAATTGGCTACCTCTCTGTGAGTCCCGATGATGAAAAGGGTTGCCCTCTACCCAAGGGGGAAAGCCCACATACCACCCTGAGGGACATTATAGTCCTCGATAGAAATTCCATTCTGAGAGGTGGCTGCCCTGTTGTTCTTATTTCCTTGTCCTTCCCTCTATCTTCTTATCCTTCCTCCTGCCCCCATGACACTTCTATCTGACATACTGCTAGAGGTGTTAGCAACAGCAATAAGACAGGAGAAGGATATCAAAGGGATAACAATAGGTGGAAACCAAAATAAAATTTCATTTTATGCTGATATGATTCTTTTCTTGTCAGAACTGATAAATTCAGTACCCCACTTAATAAAATTAATTTAAGAATTTGGAGATATATCAGACTACAAGATAAATTACAGAAAATCTAATACTTTAATACTGGGTGCAGAAGGGGATAAAATAAACCAAATTAAACAAGCAATACCATTCCCTGAGATGGAATTGGAATCAAATATTTGGGAGTACAAATCACCAGACAAATTAAAGACCTTTACAAAGAGAATTTCTCACCACTAATCAAACAAATTAGAGAAGAAGTACAAAGCTGGAGCAAACTAGCTATGTCTTGGTTAGGGAAAATGAATATTTTAAAAATGATACCCTTCCCCATGATCCTGTATAGATTTGTGGTACTCCCCATTGTTATGCCAAAACATTTGTTCAGCAATGTAATAAAATACTACTCGAGTTTATCTGGAGTAATATCAAATCAAATCAAATTCATTTATTTGGCTTAACCAAGTTATCACCAGTAAAATAATTGAGAATAATACAAAATACATCACAATAAAATTCAAGAATATAGAACCGCCTTAATTCAAAACAAGTTCTTATCCTATCAATCAATGTTATCCCACTAATTAAACAATTACTCTGCCTAGTAACTACACTTCTTCACCTAACTAATCCCAAGTAAATCTCAGTAGAGATTAAGCACAAATAATAATTGTTTCCGATCTTAGCACATCAAATCATCTCCAGTTAATTGGCATTAAACAGTTCATTACTAATAGTTGAACCCTTTGCCAGATTCTAAAATAAACCATCATTCGCTGGGCTTGTACCATGATTCTCACAAAACTGGAAGGACAAAAACTTCCTCCTTATTAAGAGTGCCTCATGTAAAAATGTTGCTACAGCCACCGTAAGGTCATTGTCTTGGTCAGTCAGTAACTTATATACCAGGGCTTCGTTTGAACGTCCCGGTCAGAGGCTCAAATATGATGTCAAATAGTATAATCTAATCTTGTCATATAAATGGCACTCAATAAGTACATGTGCCACCGACTCCGTCTCCATCTGGTCAAATGGGCAAATACGTTCGGTATAGCCGATCCCTCGCAGGCGTCCCTCCAGCACATTTGTTGGTAATGAATTGGTTCTAATGCAGAGGAAAAGGTACCTTAATCTATCTGGCAATGGTTGAGCTAGATAAGATGCAACAATCCCCCATGGTAGCATCACTTCTAAATAGTCATTCAGGAAGGTGGAATTTCTTACTGCCGCTTGAGACAGCTGCATTTCTAAATCCTCCAGTCTGGTAATAATATTCTGTCTCGCCTGGGAGTAGTCCTTTACCAAAAGCTGTTCTTTGGAGTAGCCAATATGGGCCACAGAGTCTTCCATGACCTCCATCCATGGACTGGAGTAAGAATCCTCCCGTATAGCTCTTAACAAAATCTGTGAGGAGTACTGTACTTTCAGCCAGAGCAACCGGGCAGATCTTTTTATGGTCCCTTCCCAGGAGACCTGACCTAGCTCTCTTCTTATAACTTCCGCCGGGACACTTCTTGGGGCGTTTAGAAGGGAGCGAAGGAACTTATTCTGTGTCACATTTAAATCGCGTGGTGCAGGAATTGCCCATAATTCAGCCCCATACAGGAATTTAGCCTTAGTTTTAGAATTGAAGACCCTCACAGCCCATATTGGATCTGACCTACCAAATTGTCTAAACAACCTTAGAATAGCCAGTGGTGTCTCTCCCACAGCCAACTTAGCTGATTTATAATGAGTTGTCCAGCTCATATACTTACTGGAGTAATAAAAACCCAGGATCCATAAGAAATCAGTACATGGACCTAAGGAACTGGGTGGGCGTAGCTTAGGCACTTTTCACACAGACACTCTAACACTGATATAATGGGTGTTACATTTTATTATATATGTTGCAGGGCTGCAGGTGTGAGCTATGGGTGCCCTGCAACATGGCTAATAAAAAGTAACACCCATTTTATTAGTGTTAGAGTGTCTGTGTGAAAAGGGCCTTCGGCAGCAGTGCTCAACGCATTACCAAATTGGTACAACATTAAAAAAGCACCCTCCTGGACAAAATTGAAAGCAAAAATATTTAAAATAGAGGACTTAAAAATTTTTCCTAATGGATACAAAGAAACCAAATTGGCAAATATGGAATAGACACCACTTTGCAAGTGTCACAGTGAAGCATTGGGAAACAATAAGGAAAAAAGGAAAAAGGAAGCCTCACCATACACAGATATTTTTAGATACCATGACGAAGGACTAGCGTGGGCCCCAGAGCTGCAAAAGAAATTAGCAGAGAAGGGTATTAGAAGAGCAGACCACCTTTTTCAGGAGGGTAAATTTATAACAAAACAAAAATGTGAAGAAATAGTACAAAGGGGACTGTTTTCCAATACTCTCAGCTAAAAAGCCTCTTTGCAGATAAAAAAGAAAATAAGCACTTCAGCAGAGATCCATATGATATTGAAAAAATCTTATTTGAGTATACAGCTAATAGGGGTAGACTCTCAAGGATACACACAGAATTAAAGAATATATGGTTTCAAATGAATCTAAGTATATCCTTCCTCCTCCTCTTCTCTGTCAATTGCCATTGACGGGATCTTCATCCTCCCTGTCCCCGAAGCCCGTAGCTTGGGCTTCATCTTCGACTCGCACCTTACCTTCAAACCCTACATTGACTCCATGACCAAATCCTGCCGCTTCTCCCGCCACAACATTGCTAAGATCTGCCCTTTCTTGTCTGTCTCCTCTACCAAAACTCTCATCTATGCCCTAGTCATCTCCCGCCTCGACTATTGTAACCTCCCCCTTTGCTAGCCTTCCCCACTCTCACCTTTCTTCCCTCATCTCTGTTCAAATTAATTTAAGAATTTGGAGATATATCAGGCTACAAGATAAATTACAGAAAATCTAATACTTTAATACTGGGTGCAGAAGGGGATAAAATAAACCAAATTAAACAAGCAATACCATTCCCTGAGATGGAATTGGAATCAAATATTTGGGAGTACAAATCACCAGACAAATTAAAGACCTTTATAAAGAGAATTTCTCACCACTAATCAAACAAATTAGAGAAGAAGTACAAAGCTGGAGCAAACTAGCTATGTCTTGGTTAGGGAAAATGAATATTTTTAAAATGATACCCTTCCCCATGATCCTGTATAAATTTGTGGCACTCCCCATCGTTATGCCAAAACATTTGTTCAGCAATGTAATAAAATACTACTCGAGTTTATCTGGAGTAATATCAAATCAAATCAAATTCGTTTATTTGGCTTAACCAAGTTATCACCAGTAAAATAATTGAGAATAATACAAAATACATCACAATAAAATTCAAGAATATAGAACCGCCTTAATTCAAAACAAGTTCTTATCCTATCAATCAATGTTATCCCACTCATTAAACAATTACTCATGTAATTGCTGCCAGGATCATCCACCTAGCTCGTCACTTTGACTATGTCCTCTCCTCTCTCCACTGGCTCCCCCCTCCTGAGCGTATTCTGCACAAGCTCCTTGTCTTCACCTACAAAGCCCTTCACAACCTTGCTCCCCCCTACCTCTCTGCCCTGATCTCCCTCCGAACCCCTATTCGAGCACTCCGCTCCTCTTCCATCCTCTCCCTCACCCTCCCACGCCTCCCCTGCTCCCCCAACCACCTTTGTCCTTTCTCCCTCACTACCCCACACCCCTGGAACTCCCTCCCTGCCCACATCCGCCTTGCCCCCTCCCTTCATACCTTCAAGTCCCTCCTCAAAACCCACCTCTTCCGTTCCGCCCTTCCTAACTCCTGCTAATCATCCCTGCCCAGGATTATCCTCCACCTGTTATCTGCAAACTCCCAATTTACTGTAACCAAGCCAAGAACATGTACCTGAGTTCTTGCATCCTCATGATTGTTGCATCCCTTGTTTCCACCTCTGTTCCCCCTTCTCTGTCTCCCCTCCCCCTGTCTTTAGATTGTAAGCTCTCGGGCAGGGATCATGTCTATCTTATTCTCTGTAAAATATAAAAGATAATAATAATAATAATAATAATTGGACCTAAGCAATAATAATAATAATAATAATAATAATAATAATAATAATAATAATAATAATAATAATAATTGGACCTAAGCAAAACCATGGAAAAAAAGAAAAAACTGAAATTTGGAAATCATATGCAATTATGCACACTTGTTCCTCATCTCTACAATTTAGAGAAATTCAAATAACATTATCAGTGAGATGCTATCTTACCCTAGTGAGATTTGAAAAGACTGGAAGTGGTAATGGGGGTGTAATGCTGGAGAGGGTGCAGAGAGAGGGGCACGTATATCCACTGCTGGTGGAATTGTATGATAATACAACTACTTTGGCGGGGAGTATGGAATTTTATGAATAAAATAACAGGGATGCTTATTCTATTTTCACCAGACACTGGACTCCTGGGCATCTACCCAGCCAGAATCACAAATAATACAACGACATGCAGATTCCTGCAAGAAAATGTGTCTAGCATTAGCAACCATTCATTTGATTGCTAAAAAATGGAAAGCTGAATAGGGACCTACCATTACAGAATGGATGAATCAGATGTGGTATCTATTCTCAGTGGAGAAAATACTAGCTGGTCTCCATGACAAGAGAGAAGACTTCATGGTGATGTTGTTTCCATGTCTAGGGATCTGTGGGAATTAGGGGGTTTTCCTGCAAGGGAAGGGGAGTGACCCCGGGAGGCAAGGAGACTTCGCCCGAAAAGATGTCCCTCAGGATCGAATATGGTGGTCTGGAAGGTAAACCTTCCCCACCTAGATCATCATAGGGAGGCGGAGCACACAGCCTATCCCTTACCAGGGAATGTACCAAGCACCAACACACAGGGCTAGAGTCACCTCCAACATCAGACCCAGGACCCAGAGTAGGGGATGGTAGGAGGTGTGGAGGGGGAAACCAGTGCGAGGGAACCCACGGACGGGGGAGGCAGACAGGACACCCACACACGGGATAAGTCTAAGTCACCGAGGTGGAGGAATAAGGCTGGGAATGATGCAATCACACCAAGTACTCACATGACACACTCTCTCTCTCTCTCTCTCTCTCTCATCCAAAACTCTCGGCAAGGATCCACATGCATTGGCAACATGCAGAAGGGTAGGGGCCAGTCTCACAGGCCAAGGGTTCTGATCACCGGCAAGGAGGGAGCTGCAAAGTGCTCCTTTTATCCCCAGACCTGTGCAAGGAATGCTGGCGCAGGTGCTCTGAATGCCGGGGCTGGAAAGGAGGGGGTATGGCCGTAGGGGTGGAGCCCAACCTGTGAGGGCTGGCCGGCGTGCACTCTGCAGCACCGCTAGGATCCGCCACTGCCGCTCGCACTACAGGGGGCGGGACCTGGAGTCCCTGTAGTGTTTCCGGTGGTGCATCAGCAGCAGGTGCCACCGGCGGGGCCGTTCCAGGAGCATGGCTGCGGCGCAAGGTCCCAGGGCATCTGCTGGTAAGAGAGCACCAATGGGACCCAGGGCCCACCTTCCCCCATGTCGTAAGACCCTGAAGGGAGGGTCTAACAGTACCCCCTCTCCATTCCCGCTGCATGTCCAGGGGTGCTGGTTTCCTAGGGTAATGGAAATGAAACCGTCAAACTAGTTGCGAGACGTGAACATCGGAAGCCTTCTCCCAAGACCATATCCCTTCCAGCCAATAAGATAATACAACTGACCACGTCTAAAGCGGGAGTCGAGAATTTCCTGTACCTCATTCTCAGACTCCAGGGTGATTGGGGAAAGTTCAGGGTCCTTATATGCCGCAGAAGCGGGCAAGGTTGCGGCTGTCAGGAGGGAGACATGAAACAACAGATGGATACAATACTGCGAGGGTAAGTCCACAATCCATTATAGGTAACGTCGTTTATTTTACCTTTAATGGGAAAAGGACCCATGTAGCGATAGTCTAGCTTGGCGGATGGCCGGGTGGTAATAATGTCATCGGTCCACCCATACTAGTGTTCCTGGTTTGTAGTCCGGAGCCGGGCGTCGATGTTTGTCTGCACATCCTTTGTATCTTTGACATGCCAGGGCAAACAGTGACTTAGCCTGGGCATGTGCTTGGTGTAGTTGAGCGATGAGGGCCCCAGCAGCAGGAACCTTGAGCAGGCAAAGATCAGGTAGACAGATGCGTGGGTGGTATCCGTACATGACGTAGAATGGGGACGATCCGATGGATGCATTCAGGATGTTGTTATATACAAACTCAGCCAGGGGCAAGAGTTCGTACCAATTGTCTTGCAAGTAATCGACATAGCATCTAAGTTATTGTTCCAGGGTTTGGTTCATCCATTCCACTTGTCCATTTCCTTGGGGGTGATAGGCGGTGGTAAGGCTGCCCTTAATTTGGAGGGCAGAAAGCAGAGCCTTCCACAGCCATGATGTAAATTGTGTCCCCCTGTCTGAGACTATATCCAAGGGTATTCCATGCAATTTCATGACATGGTGCAGTAACAGTTGAGAAGTCTGGCTTGCAGAGGGGAGCCCTTGACAGGGGACAAAATGGGCTAGTTTGGAGAAGTGATCGACTATCACGAGGATAATGGTTTAAAGCTGAGACGGCGGAAGGTCAACGATAAAGTCCATCACAATCCTTTGCCAAGGACCTTGCAGGAGCGGGGCTAGGTGTAACAATCCTTGTGGCTGTTGCCAAACGACCTTAGTTCTGGAACAAATGCCATATGCTTGCATGTACTGGACAATATTTTTTTTCATGGAGGGCCACCAAAAGTGTCATTGCAGGAGGTCGAATGTCCTTTTAGTCCCTGGGTGCCCAGCCAGGGGGGTGTTGTGATGACTCCACAGGGATCGTTGTCGGGGCCCCTGGGGCACTACTATTTTCCCTTCATGGACATATAACCCCTGTTGCCGTTGACTGTTGAGGGATTGAACTAGCATTCGATCACTGCAGGGAAAATGTTGTAAGTGGGGACGCACCAAGAATGCTGCTGCAAAGATTTTCTTTTCAAGAAGTAGGTTGCCTCTAGCATCTGGGGGTTCTCCGACTTCAGTACATCGAGATAGAGCATCTGCCAAGACATTTTGCTGCCCTGGCCAATATTGTATCGTGAAGTTAAAACGAGCGAAGAACAAGGCCCAACACTCATGGTGGGCATTGGAAATGCGAGCCACTTGCAGATATACTAGGTTCTTATAGTCTGTGATTACAGTTACGGGGTATTTGGCTCCCTCAAGATAGTGGCGCCACTCTTCAAAGGCGGTTTTTATGGCCAGTAGTTCCCGGTCCAGTATAGTGTAATTTTTTTCAGTGATAGTTAATTGTCGGGAGTAGAATGCACAAGGAAACAATCTATCCCCCATAGGTCCAGCTTGCAAGAGCACAGCTCCTACAGTGATGATAGATGCATCAGTCTCCACGGTGAATGGTTTTTCGAAGTCTGGGTGTTGTAAGATGAGGACGCGGGTGAAGGCACCTTTTAATGCAGAAAAGGATTCCTGTTGTTGTTCCACCCATTCATATGGGGTCCCTTTTTAAAATAATTTGGTGAGGGGTTGAGTTACCCTTGCGTAATTTGGAATATATTGTCAATAGTAATTGGTCGTTCCAAGGAAACGTTGTAGCACCTTTACCGATGAGGGGGTGCTCCAGGTCAAGATGGCCTTTACCTTCTTTGTATCCATCTTTAGTTCGTGCGAGGAAATGACAAAGCCTAAAAACTCTATAGTGTCTACATGAAATGCACATTTCTCGAGTTTGGAGAACAATTGGTGTTGACATAAGGTCTGTAAGACCGTTGTCACGTGTCTTATATGTTCTGCTTCAGTGGCCGAATAAATCAGTATATCGTCCAAGTACGCGATTACAAATACATCCAGGATGTCACGAAACACATCATTGATGAAATGCTGAAAAGTCGCTGGAGCATTGGCTAGGCCAAATGGCATTACTAGGTATTCGAAATGACTATACTGGGTTCGGAAGGCCATTTTCCACTCGTCTCCCCATCGCATTTGCACCAAATTGTAAGCCCCACGGAGATCCAACTTTGTGAAGATTGTTGCCCCTTGTAGGCGATTCAACAGTTCCGGGATAAGGGGAAGGGGATGGTTATTGCGTTGAACCCTTGGCAGTCTATGCAGGGACGTAGCCCTCCATTTTCTTTTGCAACAAAAAACAAAGGGGACCCTGCAGAAGATGAAGAATGATGAACAAAACCCCTCTGCAAATTGTTGTCGATGTAGGTCTTCAAAGTACTTAACTCCAGTCCAGATAGGGCGTAGATACGTCCATAAGGGGGTTCCGTCCCTGGGAGAATGTCTATAGGGAAATCATAAGGCCTACGTGGGGGTAATACTGCTGCTTCTTTTTCATCAAAGACATCTGCGAACTCCTGGTACAGTTGGGGAATACAAACATCTCAAGATGCCTGTACGGTGCTCATTAGTTGTTTCGACGTGAGTGTGCCACATCGGCAGAAGGTCGGGCGGAAAGGTTACAGTTCTGTTCTGCCAATTAATCGTGGGTTTGACATGTTGTAGCCAAGACACGATAGGAAAGGTGGGATTGCAGACCACGTTGAACTGCATCTGCCTCGAGCGTCCATTGCACATAACTGGTAAGGCTTGGGATTGGATGGTGATGGGCCCTGACACCAAGGGAGAGCCATCGATGAAGTGAACCATTTTTGTCGGGACTTGACGAATATGTGGAATCCCATGGCGCTGGAGAAATCCCTCATCCATGAAGTTGCCTGAGGCCCCTGAGTCTATTAAGGCCTATGCAATAAGGCTGCATGAGGGCTCCAACTCCAACAGGAGAGGAATGCGCACGTGTGGAGCGACGCTCGGCATGGTAGATAGGGCAACAGCAGTGGGTGGTAGGGACAGAACAGGTCTTCCCGTAACGTCCCCGATACGTCCTGGGGGTTTCCCGCTTCCCATCGTGCTTTGGCCAATGAAGGACAATTGCGAGCATAGTGGAATGGTTCTCCACAGTAAAAGCATAGTAATGAAACTCGCTGTTGCTCCTGTTCTGCAGAAGACAGGGGTCCTCTCAAAGCACCCAGCTGCATGGGTTCTACTTCATCCCCTTTGGTGTTATCTACCTTTTCTGGTAAGGCCTCTGTTGGTCTCAGGAAGGTTGGCCGGAAAGGTTCCTGTCAACGTTTGCATTTTCGTTTGTTCAAACGCTCATCCGTCTGTAAGACCAAGGTAACAACTTCCTCCCAGGTGGCAGGCAAGGTTGTATAGGCTAGCTGGTCCTTTAATTCATAGTTTAGGCCTTTCTGAAACATAACACGGAGGACACTGTCTGGCCACTTCAAATCTATTGCCAGTTGCTGGAATTTTGTGACATACTCCAGCAACGGACCCTTCCTTTGTTTTAGTCCCATAATCACTGTTGTTGTGTCCTTGATGCAATGGGGGTAGTCAAAGAGAAATTTGAATTCACATACACACCCCTCATAGTTAGTTAAGAAGGGGCTATTACTGGTGAGGAGGGGTGTAGCCCACGACAGGGCTACCCCATCTAAGAGGCTGATAACAAAGGCTACCTTCACTTCATCAGTGCCATATGTCTTGGCCTGTACCTTAAAGGTTAGTTCACAGAGAGCAAGGAAGCTCTGGAGCTGCCGCCAGTTCCCGTTCAATTTTGTTATGGTGGGACCTTTGGGCTCTCGTGGAGCGAGAGCCCCTACCACCATGGAGGCTACAGGGGGAGGAATTTCCCCTCGACCCTGCTGCTCCTTTAAGTCCTTGACCTCCAGGGCCAAGGATTGTGCTGCCCTGGGTAGGTCTTTGACTTCGACCAACATCTGCTCCATGGGGCCTAATTATGGGTTTTGATGCTGGTGATGCTGTGGGAATTAGGGGGTTTTCCTGGAAGGGAAGGGGAGTAACCCCTGGAGGCAAGGAGACTTCGCCCGAAAAGATGTCCCTCAGGATTGAATATGGCAGTCTGGAAGGTAAACCTTCGCCACCTAGATCATCATAGGGAGGCGGAACACACAGTCTATCCCTTACCAGGGAACGTACCAAGCACCAACACACAGGGCTAGACCACCTCCCACATTAGACACGGGACCCAGGGTAGGGGATGGTAGGAGCTGTGGAGGGTGGAGGGGGAACCCAGTGAGAGGGAACTCACGGACGGGGGAGGCAGACAGGACATGCACAAACAGGATAAGTCTAGGTCACCGTGGTGGGGGAATAAGGTTGGGAATTACACAATCACACCAAGTACTCACACGACATGTTCACTCTATCTATCTATCTATCTATCTATCTATCTATCTATCTATCTATCTATCTATCTATCTATCTATCTATCTATCTATCTATCTATCTATCTCTTGTCCACGACTCTCAGCAAGGATCCACACACGTTGGCAACACAAAGAAGGGATGGGGCCAGTCTCACAGGCCAAGGGCTCTGATCACTGGCAAGGAGGGAGCTGCGAAGGGCTCTTTTTATCCCTGGAGCTGTGCGAGCAACGGTGGTGCAGACGCTCTGAGCACCGGGGCTGGGAAGGAGGAGGTGTAGCTATAGGGGTGGAGCCCAACGTGCGAGGGCCGGGCAGCACATGCACTGCAGCGCTGCCAGAATATGCTGCCGCCGTTCGCACCACAGGTGGCAGGACCTGGAGTCCCTGTAGTGTTTCTGGTGGTGGCACGGCAGCAGGTCCCACTGGCGGGGTCGTCCCAGAAGTGCAGCCATAGTGCAAGGTCCCGGGGCGTCTGCCAGTAAGACAGTGCCAACGGGACCCAGGACCCACCTTCCCCTATGTCCTAAGACCGTGAAGGGAGGGTCTAACAAAATCATGCAGAAAGAAGAAATAGAACCAGATGATAACTCTTTTTTTAAAAAAAAACTTTTATATATGAACAGTATTAATACCTTGAACTAAAAGAAAACTAGTCAGAAGGTTTTAAGTTGTTTAAATTAGAAGTTTGGTGAAAATAGGAGATAACCCCAGTAAGGGGACCATCTAAAAGTAGACAGAGGGTAATTTCAGATGTTGCGAAAACGCCTTTCACCACAGTGGATCACAGTGGATCCCATGTGGTGGTGTTGGTGTTTCCAGGAACGTCTGTTCGGTCTCGGCCAGATGTTCATCACGGTGAACCCCCAGCCGGGATCAAGCTTGACCACAGTTCTCGACCGCTGGCCGGCCGGAGGTCGAGAACCATAGTTAGAGTGGTCACGATCTGGAATGGGGCCGGTGATGGCGGCACTACATGTCTGCTCGCCAGCCCCATCCCGGAATCAGACCCCAACCACGGGATGGGGTCGGATGCAGCGGTCTCATTGGCCGCTGTGCTCACCCATCGTCCCGTGGGCGAGTGGCTGAGGGAGCGCGGGGGGTGGGGCTATGCGTCCGCATGTCGCGCTGTGCAGCCCCACCCCCTCCCCAATCCCCCTCAGGGATCAGGCCGCATGTCCAAAGGACGGACGGCCTGCTCATGGACTGGGATCCGAGACGGATCCCGGTCCAGGTTTCAGTGTGGCGGCGGCCTCCGGGCCCATCACATCTGAAATTACCCAGAAACCAATCTATATTTACCTGTAATCAACCAGAAACTGTGTACAGTCAATGATCTACAAAAGGGAAGTATCTGAACTATACAAATGTCCACATAATGTATACATACATTCTTTCCAATACCATGTGCTTTGACTGCAAGCTAAATAAACAGTTGTCTTTTTAAAAAAAGAAATGAAGAAGGAAAAGGCAGGGGATGCGTGTAAGGGCTGTGTGTGGGCGTGTTCTGTGCATCTACCCCCCATTTAATCCTGAAGGACTTGTGTTTTGTTCTGATCACCGATGCTGTTGTTTGTGGCCTCTAGGTCCTGGCAGAGATTGCTGGGGACCTGCAACAGGTGGTGGCTGAGTTCCAAGAGCGCAGTCAGAACTTCCAGGAGATCCAGGAGTGACTCCACCTAGTGCTTTCGTATCACCTACCCATACTCTTATTCTGCTGTGGGCTAAGGGGGATGTGTGCTGAGGGAGGCATGCTTCATTGGGATCTTTTTCTCTCTTTTAGTGTGAGTGCTCATGCGTGACAGGGTTCCCCAGGAGTGGCAGGAGCTAACGGCTGTGATCCTGGACTTTTGGACGGAGCTCCATGACCTCTCCAGGGCCCAGAGCGCTTGGTAAAGGAGGGCCTGGGGGAGACATCCCTAGTTCATTTTTTCCCTTCTATTCTGCCTGTTTTATTTATTTTATTTATTTATTTAAAGCATTTATACCGTGCCCCTCCTGTAAACATCTTGGGGTGGCTTCCAACAGTAATAAAACAATATAAAACAATATAAAACAGTTTAAAACAATCAATAATTTAAATACTTTTAAAACAGGGCCCCAAGAAACAATTCAACATTAAAACAATAAAACAAGGTAGGGGGAGAAAACACAACCCTAACCCATCCTCCCACCCTCCCCAAAGGCCTGGGTGAACAACCAGGTTTTGCAACACCACCAGAATGACAATAGGCTTGGGCCAGGCGGGCTTCCTCCAGAAGGGAGTTCCAAAGGCGCGGCGCGGCCACCAAGAATGCCCTCTCCATTGTGGCCCCCCGCTTTACGTGGGGGACCTCAAAGATGGCACCCCCGGCCAACCGCAGGAGCCGCTCTGGGACACGGAGGGTGAGGTGATCCCTGAGGTACGAGGGGCCCAGACCGTGAAGGGCCTTATAGACCAACACTAAAACCTTGAACCTAGCTCGGCACGCTATTGGAAGCCAGTGCAGAGTCCAGAGCACAGATGTAATATGCTCCCGACGACCCGTCCCCATAAGGAGATGAGCCGCCACATTCTGCACTAGCTGCAGCCTCTGAACCAGGCACAAGGGTAGTCCCACACAGAGCATGTTTGATTAAATGTTTGTTTTGTTCTGAACAGTTCTGTCTGTGTTCTCATTCCTACTAGGGATGGGCGAACGCGGTTCGGAAGTTTGGAGTTCGGCCCAAACTCGGCCTGTTCGGACGACCAAACGCGAACCCGAACATGAACATACCAAACAGAACCGAACACTGAACGGCGAAATAGCCGAACAGTTCGGTCAGTTCGGATCGCGTTCGGGTGAGTTTGGGTGGCAAAAAAAGGTTCACTGTAAGGTGACAAGGAGAGGTAGTACTAGTCACTGAGGAGCAGACTTCCATGTACCAGGGGTGGAGAGGCTTGCAAGAAATGAAACTATCTGCCTCCCCCCTTCCCAACACCTTCTGAGCTAGTCACTGTTCCTGAACAGCAGGCGCTGAGTAGGATTATTAGATTGCTTTAAATTTCATTTCAGTTTTGGACTGAAATGAAACTTAAACCTTAAACTGAAACCTTGTGTTTGTGATTTCCCCCCCCCCATCCCATATATAGAGAGATAGAAAGATATAGAGATAGAGAGATAGATTAGGGATAGTAGTTGTAGGAGCTAGCTTAGTGATAGAGATAGCGTTAGTGATTTAGTTTTAGTGTTTGTAGGAGTAGGCCTGTGTACTTATTAGATAATCCATTTAGTTCATAGCATTTAGAATAGTTAATAGCAGTTAGATTTAGTGTAGATAGATAGATATATTTATTAGATAAATTTTTTTTTTTAAAAACCCATATAAAAACAAAAAAACCAAATAAAAAACAAAAGAAAACCATATAAAACCCAATAAAAAACTAATAAACCATATAAAAAACAAAAAAACCCACCCATAACATTTCCCGAATGGCTGAACTGAATGACTGAACGGCCGAACAGAACGGCCGAACGGCCAAACAGAACGGCCGAACTGAATGGCCGAACCCGAACCCAGCAAACTAACCGAATGGACGAACCGAACGGACGAACTGAACGCAGTGGAACTGAATGGCCGAACCGAACGCAGCCGAACCGAACAGACAAACCCGAACCGCGATCTGTTTGCCCATCCCTAATTCCTACAGGGGGTGACCTGCTCTCCTCGATCGGGGAGAAGGAAGGTGTTAGCAGGGATTGTCCTGGGGCTTCTGTCAGTCCACCATCCTTGTGCTCCTGCCACCAAACAGCTGATGGGGGTGGTGGTGGTGGCAGTGCCAGACTCTAGCCCCCATCAAACTTAGGCCCTTTTTACACAGACACTCTAACACCGATAAAATGAATATTACATTTTATTATACATGGTGCAGGGCAACACTGCAACGGACTCCACTGCCAATTGCTCCATGGGTGGGTGGTGGGTGGAGATGAGTGTTGCGCGGGAGCATGCATGCACCCACACCCACTGCCCACAGTGTTTACACAGACGCCTCCACTCATCTTCACCCAGCGAAACTGGGTGGAGGTATCTCATGTGAAAAGAGCCCATGTTGCAGGGCTGCAGTGTTGCCCTGTACCATGTATAATAAAATGTAACACCCATTTTATCGGTGTTAGAGTGTCTGTGTAAAAAGGGCCATAATCTGATCCTTAACAAGGGCTTGTAAAGAAGCAGTGGGGACAGGGGTTTCTAAGGCACAGCAAGGCAGCTCCCCCACCCCCTCTGAGTACCCCCATGCTTCAGGTGTCAAGGAGTGAAACGTCCAGGGCAGGCGTGAGTTTTATTTACAGTTAAGCACTGCTGCCTGCTTTAAAGGGAAGTCCTAGGTCACCCCTTTCCATTTTTTTGCAGTAACTACTTGGGTGGTTCATGCAAGTCTGTGGATTGGATTGTAGCATCCTCCCAGCTCTGCTGTGCAGGGAAGACTGATGCTCTCAGCAAGCTGTGGTCTCCCCACATCACTCGAGTGACACTCATCACTCGTTTACTCAGCTCTACTTCTGTGGGATCGTCGAACTCATATAATTATACAGTTAGAACTATCTAAGAACATAGGGAAGCTGTTTTAAAGAGAGATTGTTTCCCTCATTGCCTAAATATTTTGGTTCATATACAAAATTAGAAAACCCAGTAATTTAACTAAGAGGCTATAACGACTTCTCTCAGGTATAAACACATATGTTAAAACACAGCAAAAAAGAGTCTTGTGACACCTTAAAGACTAACAAGAAAATGTCTTTATTTTCGTCAGCAAGAGCTGACTTCCTCAGATGCAAGAGGAAAAGCAGCAAAAAAGAGTCTTGTGGCACCTTAAAGACTAACAAGAAAATTTTTTGGCATGAGCTTTTGTCAGCAAGTGCTGACTTCCTCTTGCATCTGAGGAAGTCAGCGCTTGCTGACAAAAGCTCATGCCAAAATAAAGAAAATTTCTTGTTAATCTTTAAGGTGCCACAAGACTTTTTTTTTTTTGCTGTTTTTAGAGCTATAGACAAACACAGCTACTCTTCTGGAATGCTTAAACACAGTGTTTCAATGAAGGGTATATTCTTCCAGTAATATACCAGCTACTTTGGGACTATTACCATTTAACAAGACGTGTGTGTCATCCAAAACTCCTAATTCAGGCAGGCAGTCCTGCGTGCTCAGAGATCTGAATTCTGCTGGTTTGGAACCATGCCAGGCACCATGATCGTTCTTTCTTATGGTGTTGTTTTGTTTTTTTAACAAAACTTTACGTTTTCAGCCTAGTCTTAGACTTAGGCAATGAGCTGTTTTAAGATTCCATACATTTACATAAAGCAGCACGTATACATTTATTCAAATTAGGAGGAGCATTTATGCATTGACTGAAGGTATGGGAGGCATTATTTGTATCGTAAGAGCATTTTGCATTGTTTGAATGTGGGGCCATTTTTGTATTCATTGAAACTGGGAGTCAGGGGGTGTGATTTCCAGGGGTCAAGGGTATGACCTCTATCTAGGGTTGCCACCTATGCAAATGTTAAGAAACACATGAAAAATACATGTTGCAGGGCCTGCTTTGGTGCCTTAGACTGGCGCACTAAGACTGCGCTTGTGGCTTTGGTAGATGACCTGTGCCGAGATATGGAGTGGGGTCGTTCGACCCTGCTGATCCTGTTAGATCTGTCGGCTGTGCTTGATACCGTTGATCATGAGATGTTGCTGCTGTGCCTGCGGGACTGTGCAGGAGTGGGCGAGATTGTTCTTGAATGGTTCCGCTCATTCCTGACCGGAAGAACCCAGTGGGTGGTTCTCGGGGATTGTTTTTCATCATACTGAGATCTCTCATGTGGAGTTCCGCAGGGTTCTGTTCTGTCCCCTCTCCTGTTCATTGTGTACATACAGCCATTAGGCGATGTGATTAGGGGGTTCGGTGTAGGGTGTCATCAATATGCCGATGGCACCCAACTGTACCTCTCTTTTTCAACATACCCAGGCTCGGCAGTCTCGGTTCTTACTCAGTGCCTGGCGGCTGTGAGGGATTGGATGAGGGCTAAGTGACGGTGGCTGAATCCTGACAAGACGTAGGTGCTGTTAGTGGGTAATGCGATGGAACTGGCAGCCCCCATCATTGATGGGGTCTGTCCTCCATTGACCTCCCAGGTATGGAGTCTAAGGGTGCTCCTCAATGCACAGCTCTGCCTGGATTTCCAGGTGGAGGCTGTGGCGAGGAGTGCTTTTTGCCAGTTGCATCTGATGGCTTTGGATGTTTGTTTCGGACTCTGACCTGGCCACAGTTATCCATGCTTTCATCACCTCTCGATTAGACTACTGTAACGCACTCTACGTGGGGCTACCCATGGTGACGGCTCGGAAATTGCAGCTGGTGCAGAATACGGTGGCCCGTCTCCTAGTGGGACTGGGCCACCGGGAGCATATTACACCAGTGCTCCGCTCTCTGCACTGGCTGCTGGTGGTTTTCCAGGCCCGATTCAAGGTGTTGGTTTTAACCTATAAAGCCCTAAACGGTCTGGGCCCTGCCTATCTGCGAGACCGCCTCACTCCCCATGTCCTGGATTGGCCCCTGCAGTCGGCCGGGGATGCCCTGCTTGAGGTCCCCTGAGTTTCTCGGGTGGCCATGCAGGAGATGGCATTCTCAGTGGCCACACCGCGCCTTTGGAACTCCCTTTCAGTGGGAGCCCGGCTGGCCCCGGACCTCCCCTCTTTTTGGAAAAGTTGTAAGACCTGGCTGTTCTGCCAGGTGTTTGGCAGGGGAGAGGGGTGATGGGTGGATGGGGTAGGGGGTGGGGGGTAGCGGGGTTGTTTTTTCTATTTCCTCCTTTTCAATGTTTTTAAATTGTTTTAACTGTTTTATTGTTGTAAGCTGCCCCAAGCTGCCTGTGACAGGAGGGGCGGGGTATAAGTTTTAAAAATAAATAAATAAAATAAATAAATAAATAAATAAATGCTAATACAGGGCCTGCAACATGTATTTTTCATAAGTGTTCCTTAAAAGAATGCATAGGTGACAAGGCAAGCCTACCTCTATCCCTGTTTAGACAGCTGGAATGTTGGGCGGTATGGTGTAAGCACTTTGCTGTCTCACTGGACGTCTTCATATAAAACAAAGATCGGGGGTCAAAACCCCTAAGCACATGTTTGACTGTTATGTGTAAGCACCATAACAATCCCAGCACCAATTTGATCACCCGTTGAACACGCAATGTGAATACCATTGCATCACAAGGACAATTTGCGTGTTTTGACTGAACACTTGGCCAACATTGTGTCTAACGAATCTCACGTAGTGTGTTAGCAGGTGCAACATGGGGAACGAGGCAGCAGCGCTTGCGTGCTGAGATCGGGTGGTGAGCAAAACACCAATTAGCCCCAAGATGGGCTGTGTGTCTGAGCAGCACCACATGGTGAACACAGGGCCAAACCAGTATTCATATCAAGGTCAAAACACACATTCAGACACCCGTTGACATTACGTCTAAAGACACCCACTGTCCACATTCGAACACACATTTCCTACAAGTTCTGTGTCACTCAAAGCTGGAGATGTTTATGCCTAAAATCTTTGAATCAAATGCTTGGTATGATTGTATTTTTTAAATATGACTACAGTTCCACAGATAGAGTCTACACTGTTGTACTGCTTATTTCCAGTAACACCATATCATAGGCATGGAATTGCTTCCTAGCATCAGAATGCACTTTCTTCAGTAAGTGTAGCATGTCTTGTGGTATATGAAGTTGGGTCAGAGGAAAGGACACAAAAAGGTCACACTATTTTGTCCAGATGTGCAGGCTGTGGTTTCTCCATTGCAGTTGTTATGTCACCTACCAGCTCCACACAAAATGGAGGCAGCATTTTAACCTCGGGTCATTTTGATTTTGTGTCAGTGTCTATTTAGGCCTGCACTTGGTCAAAACGTAGCAAAATGACATCACCAGGCAAATTAGCCATGGTTATGCTGCAGATGGAAGCCAAGTACAATAAACAGACAATAATTGCCTCCCAAGGGAGTGCAAAGTCAAATCTCTAGAGAGAAAGGCTCTTCAGATAATGTTGCTAAGAAATAGCTGTGCCTCTAAACCATGAAGCTCTGACAGGGAGCATCCTGAGGGCTTGGTAGCCTCAGACTGTTCTCAGTCTCCATTCTTTATATCTTACCCTAATGATCTGAAAAGTCTTCAGAACTGAGCATCCAATCTGAATAACAGAAAGGGCAGGACTGGGCAGTCATCTTGCAGTTTTGGCAAGTCTCTGCTGCAGCCCTTTGCTAACTCCTCTCCTGAATCCCACATGTTGCACCTGCATATTCTCAAACCTCATGAATGTAGCCTTGTCTCTCCAGATGTTCACCTCCCTTCATCTCCCCCTTGTCTCTCTTAGATTGTAAGCCCTTTGGGGTAGGGACTTGTCTATAACTACTGATTGTACAAATGCCAGGTATACTGCTGGCATTATATAAATAAATAAATAAATAATGTTGCACCATTAGCACCATGGAGCTGGCTGGTTTTGCTGCACAGAGCTACAACTGCTAAGCAAAATAGTGAAATTTAATTTTTCACTTTTAATTTAAGAGAAAATTAACAGATTTCTCAGAAAGGCATATGAGCTTTGCAGAGGCGTATTCTGGAGAGCCCAATTTTCAGGTCTCCAGAACGTGGCTGTGCAAAGCGCCACCCGCGTCTCTAGCCACCACCGTTGCTGGCAATGGGGAGCATGTCACTTCCAGAAGCGCAGCGCGGCTTCTCTGTTAACGCGCGGCTCTGGAGGCGCTTTCAGCACCCTTGTCTAAAAGCAGTGTTACTAACTAACTAACTAACTAACTAACTAAAAAGAAGGTTCTGTATAATTATCAGGAGGGTAAAGAATTAACTGGCAAATTGCAAGCAATTATTAATGGTATAATCCCCAAACGGGGCTTCTGCAGGGATCAGTCTTAGCAATTGCACTTTTCAACTATCCTGCATGCTAGACACTAGTTTTCTCCCCCAAATGCTGTTCCCACCCTGTGCTGTCCTTGATGATTGTTTGGAGGCTGCAGATGGTGCCGAATAATGGCAATCTGCCTTCTGATGGAGCAGGTCGCTGAAAATATATTACACTTGTGCTTCAGAGTCTGCATTGGCTTCCAATAGCTTTCTGGGCAGTGGGCACAATTCAAGGTGTTGGTATTGATCTATAAAGCCTAAATGGCTTAGACCCCAAATAACTGAAAGATTGCCATCTCCCCTCTGCTCCATCACAATCCTTAAGGTGAGCTGAGAATGTCTTCTTACGACCTCCGTGCACCAAGTTCCCATGGCAAAAGCACACAGAGAGGTGTTCTGGGTGGCTGCTCTACAGCTCTGGAACTCCCTTCCCTTGGAGGTTTGCCAAAGACAGAGCCTGAGCATTTAGCTCCTGGCAGGCATAGGTTCAGGGGGGGTTATATTATTTTATATGTATGATATTATGTGTTTTATTTCACATTCGTTTTATGTATGTTTTATGTGTTGTCGCCCACCCTATTTCCGCAGGAAATAAAACAAGTAAATTAATTAATTAATTAATAAAATGTACCATTCACCTTTGTTTCCTCCGTTTCAAACCCACCCAGTCCCGTCTCATCCTTAAGCCTCTGGGTTCCATTCCATTCCCTCTGGACTCCGCTTTCCCATCTATTCCCACCTCCTGCTTTAACCACCCAACCCTCCTGACAGCTTCTGTCCTTGCCATTATTTGCTAGATCTGGCCTACGACCCTCCACTAATCCCTTGCTTCCAGCTCAGATGTTGTTGTGCTTCCAGGTGCTTGGCAAGAAGGAGGGTGACATTTCAAACTACACAGCTGGAGATGTGTTGAGAGAAATGAAGAACAGCTTTCCCCTGCTGAAAGGGGCAAAATGGTTAAATGAAACAGGAAAACAAGTTCGTAGGAGAGTGAATCACTGGCTGAGGCCTAAAGTAGTTGCCCAGTCCATATTGGTTTGCATTGGCTTTAGTGGGAGCCTTGCTGGAAGGAGGACCGCAGGATGAAGAGCAGGGGTAGAAATAATCTTCCTGGATATAGTCTACAGGAGATGCCTGCTGAGTTAGAAGCTTGGATAACCAGAGAGGCATCTGCCCATTCCTTCATCTCTGATTAATTCATCCATAAACTGTATGAATGTTTCTCTTTGATCTTTTTTCTGCTCCCTCTGCACCTCCCTCCCTTGTTCCTTTCCTTTTCTTCCAAGCCCTTCTTATTCATCAAAGTCAATCAGGAATAAAATGCAGTAAAAGAGCACAGTCACTGTGAGGTCACTTTGCAATTTGCTCATGAGCTGGGTAGAAAGAAACCAGCCAGGGTTCTAATAACAAACAATGAGATTTTCTCCTCAGGCAGCTTCTCTTATCAACAAAGCAAATGGAATAAGAGGAAATGCTGCCCTTTCCCTGCCACGTGGTCCATGGCTGGTCATGTACTTTTGGAGCTGTTTTTGACAGGCTTGTCACAAAGAGATGATTATATTCTGCATGCACAATCCATACATGCCCCATCTTCATAGGCAGTGGACAGGGAGGCCTTGAATGCTTCAAAGCCCAGCGATCCAGCTGCAGAGAATGTGAGTAGAGAACACAATGGGTGGATGGCCTGCTCACTGTGGTGGTATACTCAGAGACTGGGGGTGAAAACGGAAGCGACGGCTCCCGCTGCTGCCACAGACTTACCCGGGGGGGGTGGGAGCTGTCACTCTGGCGGGGACCCGGCCTGGTTGCTGAACAAATATAATGGCAGCTGGGTGGGGGAGGGGGAGAGGAGACACACGGACATGTTTCTGTGCAGCCCAGCCCCCGCGCTGCATGGTGTGGCCTGTCCCCTCCCCACCAGCTGGTGGGCAGCCATGGTGGCCAATGATGGCCGCCATGGTGCCCACCTTCCCTGCGTCACTACGGACTGCAGTAAGTAAAGCGGGCTTTCAGATGTGAAAGCCCACTTTAGTCTGGGTCTGGCTGTGGTGGGGGCTAGCTCAGGCTGTGACTTGGGAATTTCCCTGAGTCACAGTCTGGGATAACCCCTGCCATGGTCGGGATCTAACCCATGTCAACATCTGGCGCCTGGGATGCTGGGCCCCGTGCAAAGCGGGTCGGTGTCACATCTGAAAACACCTTGGGTGTTTTAAAATGAGATGCTACTGTGCATGGATCACCCACTAGCCACTCATCCAAACGCCCCTCTGAAGGTGGTGCAAGGGGATGTGTGCTCCTGCGACCCACACAGCACCAACTGGGGCTGCCACCCATGCCAGCAGACAGGTCTGTGGCCCCATCCACAGCCCTGCCAAGAGCCCTTAAAGAATACATGTATGAAATACAAAACTGCTTTGTCTCAAAGCACAGCAACCCCACCCCCGTCACAACACATGAGACAAGTGCCAATGCCATGGAGAATAGCAGCTCAGACAACAGCTTCCTGTCGGTCCCATCCACTATGCGCCTCTGTTGTTGCTTGGGACAGCCAGCAGCTGCAGTGGCTCTCGAGCTCCTGGGCAGGAAGGGGTTACTGGCTGCTGGCACTCCATGTTTCCATGGTGTCCAGGGCTGTGTCTGTGTGAAGGCAGAGGATGGGTAGTTGGGTGGGGCTTGGTGTGGGGGATGTTGCCAGGCAGGGGAGAGGGGGAACAGATGTCCATATGACTTGTTTGCGAGGCTGGTTGGTGGCTGCAGGAGCATGGGGAGGCTGCCTGTGTGGGCACGATGGCCACCCTGGGAGCCACCCGTTAGAATCCCTCTCACACGCCACCTGAGTGGCTGCTCCGCAGCTGTGCCACTTAGTAGTCATGGACCCCCTCAAGCCTTGCTCATTTAAACACACACGCTGTGTCTATATTGAGGTATGTTCACACAAGTACCTAACTGGGGACAATAACCTCTTAACTTACTACTTCTGCTCACATGAGGAGAGAGCTTGTGGTGAGGCAAAAGGGGTCGTTATTACCTATTTTAATAAGCCAGGGTATTTATTTATTTTATTTATTTATTTATTTATTTTATAAATTTGTATCCCGCCCCTCCTGCCACAGGCAGCCCGGGGCAGCTGACAGCAATAATAAATATAAAATACAGTAACAGTTCAAATATATCCCCTCATGGGATAACAATAATAAAACATAGAAAAAACATTAAAAACATAGACCCCCCCCTTCACTCTCCCCAATCCCCCCCCCCATCCAACCCATCACCCCTCTCCCTCGCCAAACGCCTGACAGAACAGCCAGGTCTTACAATTCCTGAGCAAGGTTGGGCGGTCCGGGGCCAGACGAACCCCCACTGGGAGGGAGTTCCAAAGGCGCAGTGCAGCCACCGAGAATGCCCTGTCCTGCGTGGCCCCCCGGGAAACCCGAGGGACCTCTAAGGTTACAGCCCTGTAGCTATTCCTCCTGTTTCACAATCTCATATCATCTGTTCATGTGTGAACAAGCAGCAGTTATTGTTGTTAGGATCAGGGATATCAACAAACCAGCACAGGCATTTGAAGAGTAAATCTAGGTATCAAGACACTTGAAGTTCTATCAATAACAGTGGCACAGGAAACAGTGGGATTAGATCGCTTCTGACTTCTTATGTGCCTGAGGAAGGGCCACTGTGTGGCCTGAAAGCATGCATGCTTCCACCAACAGTAGTTGGTTCAATAAGAGAGATTATCTTTTACATTTTGGACCACCCACCCCCTCTCTCTAGACTTGCATTGGTATATCATTGATTTCAGTGATGTTTTGTTATTCCAGATGGACAGCAGAGTAAGCAATTAGAACAGGTGACTCTTTGTTTTTAACACTTATACACTTGCATCTCTCTGATCCCTCTGGTTCGGAAGTTACTGTGTGTAGCTGTTTTTTTCTGCACACAGCAGTGAGCTAAGCTTTCCCTCTCTCTCCATTGCCATGGTTCACAGTGTCCCCTACAGTTTCTGGTTGGCAATGTCACCCCTGCAGCTTCTGATCCCCATTTCTAGCCATTACTTTCTGACAGCATCACTTACAGATTTCTCAGAGGATCAACAGTTCTAAATACCAATTCTCCCAGTAAGCACAGCTGTGACTTAGCACTTGCAGCTACAATGCCTGATGCAATCCGCAATTCTTTGAATTAAATGGCAAGCTTCAAGAGAGGCAGCAAAGCTCTCTAGTGTCCATTAGACCTAAATACACTTACCCCTTTGAACTCTGTACAGTTTGTATATAGCACAGAGGGCTTGTTTATCGGTGCTAGACATGTCAAAGTACATACTTCAATGACAGATTTCAGAGATTAAATGTATGATACCAGAAGCTTCCCTCCTCAGCCAAGGCAATAAACAGCCTGGTGAAATGTATGTCAGTGCTTCAGCAAATGCATCAGGAAAACACAAGAGATTATGCAGAGGTTTTCCTTCAGCTTTTGTATCACACTGATTCAGATGCAGTTTCTTTATTACTAAGTAATCAGAGGTGCTGGAATTTAGAATTTGGATTACAGTCCATGTGTTGATCCTGATCCTGTTTTCCTTACTAGAGAGAGAGTGGGTGAAAACAGACATGCACATAACTCTGCTTTAACCCTGCTTTAACATTTCTCATGCATGTTGCAAGGCTGCATTGGCACCCTATGCAGTCCTGCAACATGCGTAAGAAATGTTAAAGCAGAGTTAAGGTGCATGTCTGTTTTCACCCAATTCTTGCTCTGTTAGTTCAAAATCTAAGAGATGGAGACAAAGTTCAGATGAGATCTTGTATTGGGCTGTCTTCTGTTGGTGAGAACTTTCAGGTCATGCAGAGCCCTTCCTCAGGCATGTAAGAACTCAGGTCTATGGACTGATCAAAATGTAGCAGCAAGACAAGTGTATCATTCCTTGTCTCTTAGATTGTTAGCCCCCTGGGGTAGGAACAGGGGGACATACATTTCACCAGGCTGTTTATTGCCTTAGCTGAAGAGGCAAGCTTCTGGTATCACTCCAGCAGGGATCTGGCCCGGATGCCGAACAAACATGGGGGCGGAGACACATGCGCCCCTGCGCTGTGTGAAACGGCTGCCCCCCTGCTGATGGGCAGTGCCGCCATGGTGCCCACCTCCACTCTGGACCGAGGTAAGTAATGTGGAGTTTCAGACTTACCTGAGTCTGGCAACTGTTTCCCAGCCATGTTGGCACTTAGCCTGGGCTGTGACTCGGGGATTTCACTGAGTCACAGACCGGGCTAAGTGCCAACACCACCCGGGCTAACATCTGGTGGCACTTTCAGACGTGATGGTGGTATTGGGATGGTCTTGGAATCTGTCAGGTCTTTCATATTGTGGTAATTAATTGTGGCCATTAGGCCTGGGAAAGTAGAGTGATCCCCCCATTTGGCTTCTCAAACCTCTCCCGTCACAGCAAGGTACTTCGGCACCGAGCAGGGCAGATGTATGAGGGAGGGCAAAATTCTACCTCTTACATTGCTGCCCAAGGGCAGGGGTCAGTTGGTGGGTCAAGATGGGCTAATGGAGATGAGCTCAGGAGGGGGTAATGGATGGGAGGTTTCAGATCATGAGTCTGTGCCATGGATCTATCCTCTGCCCTTGAGTTCTTGTCCTTATTTCTGCTCCCTTCCCCTGAGCCTTCTCTCTCTGATTAACAGTAGTGGATGGATCCAGGGGCCATATCCAAGGGACCAAAGAAAACAACAGTCCCAAGGTGGATTTGGCCTCTGGACCAGGGTGACCTGAACCCAAGCTTTCAAACCCTCTTATCAAGGCAGCTGGGCTGAGGGGCTTGGGGCATCACAGCTCAGAGCGTGGGGTTTTATTACCGAGACCTGGAATTTTCATTGTTATCCCTCCCTGCCCTCGTCCGCCTTGCCCCCACCCTCCACACTTTCAAGTCCCTCCTCAAAACCCACCTCTTCCGCTCCGCCCTTCCTAACTCCTGCTAATCATCCCCACCCAGGATTATCCCCCACCTGTTATCTGTAAACTCCCAATGTACTGTAACCAAGCCAAGAACGGGTACCTGAGTTCTCGCATCCTCATGAATGTTGCATCCCTTGTCTCTCCCTCTGTTCCCCCTTCCCTGTCTCCCCTCCCTCAGTCTTTAGATTGTTAGCTCTCGGGCAGGGACCGTGTCTATCTTGTTTCTTGTAAAGCACCAGGTACATTGCTGGTGCTATATAAATGCTAATAATAATAATAATAATAATACATTATTCATCTCTGAAATGCTAACATTCTCATAGTACTATTAGCTCCGTGATACTGCAAGCACCTTATGTTTAACTATGTGTATAAGCAGGGGCACCAGCAAAATTTATTTCAAGGGGGCACAAGGGATAGAGAGCCTCTTTGGTCCACCTCTTTTTGCCCACATCTCTTTGCCCTGTCCCTTTCCCGAGGGCTTTGACATCATGATACTTGCAAAGGGGTGTGGCCATGTAAGAACATGGCAGGGGAGCCTCTTCTCCCCCGCCCCTCTCCTTTGTGACCTTGTTCCCACCCAAAGGGTTCAGAAGGGGCAGGAACCAGGGAGGTGCAACCCTTCTCCTGACTGGCATCCAAGTGCTTAAGCAGTGGTGTAAATGGAGTCCAGATTAAGGGGGCACAGCTCCACTCCCTTGACCCCAAAGTCCATCCCCTTAACCCTTCAAAGCTCCATCCCTGCATCTTGGGGTTGGGGTTGCTGTCTTCCTTTTCTTCTGTGCATTGGTTGGGGTTCTCCTGCTGCTGCCATGCTTCACTTTGCAGCTGCCATTTGGGTCCCTAGTGTCTCTAGGGGTGCACTGCTGCTGGCTGTCACGCACCCACTTCTGTCAAGTGAGTTTCCAGATTGGTGGGCAGTGCAGCTGTCTCGTGACACAGCCACCCAGGCCCCACCCTCCAACAGGAAGCTCACTCTGGTCAGGGTGGTAGTCATCTTGAAATCTCACTGATCAGAGACTGGAGGGGAGGTGGCAGTGGCTGCTGTTGTGGGGCACCAAAGTTCATGAGTGGGCTGTCTCCTGCACCCCAGAGTCAGACTCAGGGGATGTATCTCTCCCTTTGTTTTATGAGCATGGGTATAAAGAGGAAGACCTTACCTTGTATAAGAGGGAGAGGACCATCACCCCCACCTTTTCTTTCCTCTGCAGGGTCACAACAATCACAGTCTTGGCTCTTTGTTTCCTGAGCACAAAGACTGTTCCATTCTGGTGCCACTCCTGGCATTGCCCTTCCAAGGAAGACTGAAATGAAGGCAAGACCACAGTTGTGCCCTATCCCTTCTCATCACAGTTAGTGAAACAGCACCATCTCATGGCTGAATAGGAAAAAAAAAATCACGCCAGTGTGCATGACCCCCAAAATCCTTACAGGAATTCTGCTGGTTCTATTAATGACTGGTGGACAAGAGTATTTCAGAGGCAGGGTCAAATGATATATTTGTGACTGTTGTGCTTGTGATTGAAAATTACATCCGCAGGGTGTATCCCTCCAGGTCTAACTGCCTAGTGCTTCCTTCAGTTACCCATGTTGGTTAGCCTGGCTTCCTATGGAAAGAAGGCCTATGCAATTTGTCTGTCTGTGTATATGTTCTACCACCTCGCCTTATTAGGGCTGGCACATCTCACAGCTTCACCCTGAGACTCTCATTTTGGCCTACAGGAGACTTAAACGGTGAAACTGGGGGAGGTGGCAATCCCACTCCTTCGTCTAAACCTTTGATCCTGAAGGCTAACATCAGACAAATTTCACAAAATGACAGAAGGCCCAAACCTAAGTTGGGATCCCAAATTGTGTACCCATAGGTGCACCTGAAAGGGAGATATAGCTGCTTTTGTAGCCTCCAAAATCCCACTGAATTATTTTATTTATTCATTTAAAATTATATCCCACCCTTCCCTGTTGGTTCAGGGCAGTTTACAAAAACAAAAGCACACACAAAAAACTGATACAAATAGAAAACAATACAATAACATTTCCTAAAAAGTCCTACTCTCACCCCCCAAACCCATCCATCCAAACCTCTATCCCCATCTGCCAAAAGCTCCACCAAGAATAGTTATATTGAGTATTGCCTGCTTCTGCTCTCTGCCTTAGCAAACCAGACTTCATTTGGCTGCTTGTTATTTAAATTCATTATCTCATCTCATAGGTGTATTGTGTACTCACCTGCTAGAACCTTCATAGATTTAAAAGCCTCCCTAGGGGGGTTGTACAACTCAGCATCTTCAAGCATGTGTTAGTTTGCGGTGTCCGCTCTTTGCAATGGCACCCGGCTCACTTCACATAGTGGGGAGGAACATCTAAACCCCCCACAGCGCGATTTTGTTTCTCCAGGAATTTCAAAGTACGCGAGTAACAAGTCTAGTGTAAAAACTCCCTGAGAGAAAGTGATTGCTGCATTTTACTGAATTTGAGGAGTGTTTATGTCATCTGGTTTTAATTCCTACGCCCCTAAAGTGTCGATCTAGGCTTCAGAATGACAGAACTATCCTTTCCTAGTTAATGCCATTCTTCAATAACATTTTTACTCTAAAGTACAATGGAATAGTGCGACTTATAGGGAAAATCAACTAGATTTTACATGTTTCTCCCTCGTTGTCCTCTGGTTCTCCCTCGTCACACCAGAAATCAATAGGCTAGTCTGGGTGAACACAGAGACTGCATTCGGAGGTGCTGCACCAATGGAACATGGGTTGCTTTGATGTGTCTGATTAAGCTTAAGGCAGTGTCTAAAAGGATCACCTCAGAGAGGAAGATTTGACGCTGTGTGGAAAAACCTGTCTTGCCCAGCTGCCATGGAAAAATAGACCCAGAACATGCAATCAGAGAGTGAGAGGCTCCCTCATTCTGTCTCAGTTTAACCAATGACTCTCTCAGCTAAAGAATCTAAAAATGGTAAAATTATCCTCCGTAATCCATGGTGTATCGGGGAAGGAACACATCTGCACAAAGGATTTGCAGATCCCTGGAGCAGAGATTAAAAACATCTGTGAAGAAAAACAAATATGTGGCTTAACTATCTATTATCATTCTATAAATCTGTAGCACTGCGGTCTACACAGACTGCTACTAGAATTGAGAAACAGGTAAACTTGGGATAGCAGTAAGCTAGCATTAAGGTGGATACTGTTCTAGAATGAGAGGGCCAAACAATCAGAGCAAAGTGGAGGAAGAGGAGGAGGAGAAGTGGTAGGCGAGGTGGATGACCTTGGCAACACAGTTTTGAATAGAAGTGAGGGGGGCAAGGTGAGTTAAACCAAAGCTTCCACCCACTACCCATCCCCCTCATCAAACACCTGGCAAAACAGCCAGGTCTTACATTGTCTATGGAAGGAAGGAAGGTCCAGGGAGAGGCGAATCTCCACTGGGAGGGAATTTCATAGCCACGGTGTGGTCACCGAGAATGCCCGCTCAAATGTGACCACCCGCGAAAGCCAGGGGACCTCTAAGGTTGCAGTAGTCAAGGTAAGAGATGACCAACGTCTGCTTTTAGTAATGGAGACAGTGGCTCTTTTTACATGAGATGCAACCACTCATGCCCATGCAGATCCACTGTGTAGGCATGAGTGGGTGCTGCCCGTGTGACCACCGCAGCGCGTGAGTGCGGGTACATGCGTGCTCCCGCAACCCACACACCTCCACCTGCCACCAACCATCACCCCTGCACAGAACAACCAGGGGAAACGGAGGTTGCTCTATTTGGGGGCTGGGTGTGTGCCTGTGTACACCCGCCCTTCCGCACCGCCCCTGTAGCAGCACGCACACTCATCCACTTCCACAGCCACACCCCATGTAAGGAAAGGCCAGATCTTCTTAGTGATGTTGTGCAGGGAGATGACAGGATTTAGCAACAGATTGAATCTGAGGCTTAAAGGAGAGGGAGGAATCGAAGATGAACCCCAGGCTACATGCCTGAGGGACAGGCTGGATGGTGACTCCATCAATGGAAACTGAGAAGGAAGAGAAAGAGGAAGGTTTGGAGTGGGAAATGAAGAGTTCAGTTTTGGCCATATTAAGTTTGAGTTAACAGTGAGACATCCAGGCAGAGATATCAGAGAGGCTTTGTGGTGTGAGATTGGATAGAGGGGGAGAGAGAGGTGGTGGAGAGAGAGAGTTGAGTATCAGCATACAGGTGATATTGGAAGCTGTGAGATTCAATGAGTTTGCCCTGGGATGGAATGTAGAGAGAGAAGAGAAGCGGGCCAACAACAGAGCTTTGTGGCACTCCAACTGAGAAAGGATTGGAGTGGCATGAGGCTCTTGTCCTGTGATCAATGTAGAGAAGTGAAGCACTTCCATTAGTGCCCTTGCCCCTTCCTTCCACACCCACCATTTTGGCTTCCACACCCCCAACCCCACTGTCCTGCCCACTTCTCCCCCTTCCCCTACCAGCCCGCCATGGTGCCTCTCCCCTCCCCTCTGCCAGCCCACGGGCCTGCCACTTTGCTCCCGGTGCTGCTGGGTCTCAGGGAGTATCCTGCTGCTCCCTAGTGCCCTCCTGGCCACCTGCAATCACAGTGAAGAAAAAATGACACATATTTAGACAGCAATAAATGGAAGCTCCTTGGAGCGCTCTAGGCTTTTAGCTCATGACTCTATGGTGTTGGCAGACTTGTATGCACATGGGGCTGCATGCAACCTAATTGACAGGATGCGGACACATGGGCACACATGAGTGGGGTCTATGTGTCAGTGGAGGTGGCCATGTGTCCAGTGGGGGTGAACACCTAATAAACATGTTCACCCACCTGGTGTAGGCTAATGTCTTGTTTGTTAACATCCAGTGCAAAGACTTCCTTTGATCTCAGTAGGCTTTGGAGCAGGCTGCTAGTGCTTACTACCATGAGGAGTCTGATAGCGATAGCTAGAAATTGGTTCCCCCATGATAGTGCCCACAACACATGGCAGTAAGAATTTGCAGGACTGGTCAGAATTTATTACATGCTAATGAATAAATCACTATTTTCACTGTTTCCAGCATACTCCCCAATGCAGGAACAAACAAAAATAAAATAATTTTTAAAATCCCCCTTTTAAAAGAATGTGCATGTCAGCAGCACCCACACATCCCTGGCTGGTATGAACTGGAGCTGCCACCCATTTGCGTACAGGTTGTGTTTGTGTGAAAGAAACAGAAAAAGTGGAAATACAATTCAGAACCATATTCCTTGTCATGTTTGTTGTTCTCTTGACAGAAACTAATGCAAAAAAATCCCTTTTATGCATGAAATTAATTGTACTTTAAAAGTATTCCAGAAATGTAGTGGATTCTCAGCTGAGCTTAGGAAGCAGGGCTTTGGGGCATGGGAGAGAGCTAGCATCCATAACTCTGGGAAGTTCATTTTTGGCCTGTGAAGTGCTAAGGAGTGGACCTCCTGCAGGGGACTGACGATAGCCAGTGGAGTGCAGTAAGTGATCCATATCTCACACAATCAGGCCCTGGGAGAGAGAAAGGGCCTCTTAAGTTCATGTCTATATAAGACTGCAGAGTACTGTCATATGCAGGTCCATATGCTGGGACCTGTGCTCATAGCAACAAGAAGGGAAATTCAGTGAACGTGCACCTCTGCCCGAATGAATGGCTGGATCTTAAACTGGTGTAAATCGGCACCATTCCATTGATGTCAATGTAGCTATGCCAATTTATGCCAGCTGCATATTGAGCTCATGAAAGAGCAAGCAGACAAGAAACAGCAGCAACAGATGGAGGGCTCACCTCTGAGCACCACAGCATATTTTTAAGTATCCTATTGCAATGCACACTTATTAACGTGAATAGGAAGGAACATAATTTAAAGAAAGGTTTGAATGAAGGCAGGGTGTCTGTTTAATACACAAGCAGGGAAATGGAGTTACAAAGGTAAACTGGTTGGGGTGTGGACAAGAATTGTCAGGCTATGAAACGTGAGGATAGATGCTCTGACCTCTGGATCATCTAGAGGACTGAGTGATCACCATCACTGATCCATAATGGTATTAGTACAGCTGCTCCCAGGTCCTGATTGGCCTGGTAGCCTGTGACTCTATTTGCTGTTTGATGCTATATAAGGGGCAAAGAAGTCATAGGAAGTGTGTAATCAATGTGATGACTATGGGCTAGTTGCTCTGGAATGTGCTTGGTTTCCTGCTCTGTGACTGTACCTTGTCTCCAGTCTTGTCCTTGGATCCCACCTTATCCCTTGCTCCTGGATCTACTCCTGGTTCTTTTTGCCCTCCAGAGTCTACCTTAACCATGAGCCCTAGCTGCTCCTTGACCATGAACTCTGTTTGCCCAATGGCTGTAGCATTGCTGACTGACCTTCTGGCTCTCTACCCATACTTGTCTCTGACATGGATTCCAACTTGGTCCTTGACTATGGGTGTTAGCAAACGTGCCATTGGCCCGCTGTGGCCTGCTCAGGCCTGCGAGCCACCGGCACATTTGTTGGTGGGTTGTCGGATTTTGACCCAGGATTGCTCTGTGGCATGTTGGCAACTAGCTCAGGCCATAATCCAAGAAACCTCCAAGATCACAACCTGGGCTAGCCGCCAACTGTTGGATTGTGCAACAGTCACAAGTAAAAAGCCCATTGCAAGCCCTGCAAACATAATATGGGGTTTGTCCAGTAGGGGGAGGGTCAGGGGATGAAACAGTTTTTTCCCCCTCCTTGTCTCCTCCCTTCTCCTCTCTCTGTCCTCCATCTTGTCCCATGCAGTCTGCACAGTATGGAAGCATGTCTTCTGAGTTCTTAGTAAGTTCTGTTTTGAAGAAACTTCTACTGTGTGTTATTCAACAGAAAGCTAACTCTACAATAGGTTATGGGCCCAGGACATCTTCAAGGCAATTGTAGAAGCAGCCCAGAGGAGTGCAGACTGTGAAAGAAAACTCCAAGACAGAGGCCTACTGACTGTGAGTAAGAAGGCCTAAATCCGAGAAGGGGAAAGGGAGGGAAGCAAGTATGGCAAGCAGCTCAGAGCTCAGACTTTCAGTAGGAAAGCTGAACAATGTAAACTACCAGTTGTGGAAGTTTAAAGTGGAAATGCTGCTGTCTAAAGATGATCTATGGGAGGTGATTACCACGAACAGACCAGCAGCAAATCA
>QEPC01005825.1:1936781-1951677 GCA_003113815.1 Sphenodon punctatus
TGTGCCCCCTTCCTGAGTGATTCATCCCCCTCTCCTTGCCCGAGTATTCGCGCCGTGCACCCCCCCCTTCTCCCGTTTGCCTCCTTCCTGGTTCCAGGGTTACACCCCCCCCTTGGCTCTGCCTTCCCTTCACCTGGAGCACTTCCCTCCTCACGAGGCCATCACTTGGGTAAGGGACCCCCTGAGTGACGTGACGCTCCTGTGTGCCAGGCTACCTGTCCCTCTCCCCTCTCCTGGTGGCAACACCTCTCTCCCCCCCAATGATGACACGGGTTGCCTCGTAGACCTCGAGGAAAGCCCACCTAATAACCTGAGGGGAATACCGGGAGCTTTCCATACGCCAGGGAGAGAGGCGGCCTACTCCCCCGTACCCTTGCCCCCGTGCCCGGGCCCCTTTGGGTCCTCTTCCCCTTCCTACCCTGACATTAAGAAGAATGAACCTAGTGGATTTGACTAGTGACTGTTGAGAAGGGGTGTTGGATTGTGCAACAGTCACAAATAAAAAGCCCATTGCAAGCCCTGCAAGCTTAATATGGGGCTTGTCCAGTAGGGGGAGCATCAAGAGATGAAATATTTTTTTCTCTCTCCTTGTTTCCTCTCTTCTCCTCTCTCTGTCCTCCATCTTGTCCCATGCAGTCTGCACAGTATGGAAGCATGGCTTCTGAGTTCTTAGTAAACTTCTGTTTTGAAGAAACTTCTGCTGTGTTTCATTCAACAGAAAGCTAACTTTACAATACGAACATGCCAGGGCAATGGCCTGCCCACCTGGGTCTAAGCACGCTCTCACATGTGTTAGAACATTCTCTGCCCTCCATGACCAGACCCAGTCAGGACCATGTTGTTGGCATGTTCCCAAGTGACATCAGGTTGGGCCGCCTCCTTCCTAGCATTACGTGACAACACCCAAAGTTCCTGGTTGCAGATCATGGCCTCAACCCTGGTCTCGGCTGGTGCCTGACAGGGATGATGACATGAAGATGCCAGTGGGAGTAAAATACTAACAGGGAGTTAAGGATGAGTATAGACAGGAGGAGGGATTAAAGTTCTGGTTGTTCAGAACCTTGGAGTTGAGGATGCCAAACCTTCCCTGTACCAGATTATGCACAAAAAAGGCACTTTAATGTAGGCTTGTATCAGAAATCACCAAACAAAGGGGCACAGGAAGCTAGAATGATAGGACTGGAAGGGATCTCAACTATCAGCAGCAGCATAGCTCAGTTAGAATGAGGCCTGGTGCAGAAGCTGAGATGGGTCCCCCATGGGCCTCCCAGAAGCAAAGGATGCAGCTGCCCCAGGGAGCGTAGGCCTTTCAGACTTGTGGGCCCACGTGCAGCTGTGCTGTCTGTCCCTATTATAGCTACGCCCTTGAGTGTCTCCACTCATCAGAAGATAATTGGATGCATGAAGCTGATTTCTGGACACTACTAACCATGAATATGGGTAGTGGGAGGAGCTGGATATTTGCAACTCAAGTAAATAGTGTTTTGGGCAGACCTTGTGAATAAGAAACCTATGCTTGATCACTGCACTTGGACTGAAGGTGGAGCAGACCAGTTCTGCACTTTCATTGGGATCTCAAGGAAACCTAGTGATATATTGCTCCTTTGATTCAAAACATAGGTTGGGGGGATGGGGTGAAGGTTGCCCTGAGCTAGATTAACTAGGTTCCTTTAAACAAATCTTTTGTGGACTGAGACCTGTCTCTCACATTTTTTTGAAAACACAATCACAATAAAGGCTATTGCAAGGAGAGGATGCTTTCTGAGGAAAGACTAGTGAGAGTAACAAATGGTAAATTGGGAAGTGAGATAGTAACTAGTGGGAGAAAGCGAGACATCACTAATCCTTGATAGAGCAGTAGACTTTGATATGTTATTATTATGCAAAAGCACAAGCTGGAAAATCATTTCAGTATTTGCTAGTGTCTGATTGGTGATTTCTCTGTGATGAACCCACAAAACCTAGAGACCATGCATTGGCCCTGAACTCCCATGTTTAAGAGTCCTGTCGCAGTACTTTATCCTACTGTGCTACCATCTCAGCTGCTATGGTTCAGCTGCTCAGATTGTAAGCCCTAGGGGCAGAGACCGTGTCTATTTTATTACTTTGTAAAGTGCCAGGTACACTGCTGGTGCTATATAAATGTTTGTTAATAATAATATGGTCTGCCTATTGCTCTGTGGTGCTCTATGTTGTGTCTTGTTAAATGCACCTGCCCTCTGTAGCCCTTCCCGCCCCCCCCCAGATTGCTGATTGGCTTCTAGTGGGCATAAAGCCTGATGGGAAGAGGATGTTGTTGGAACAAGTGTTGCTGTTCTTTTTTCTAGCCTGCCTTGTGCTGTAGCCTGGAGTTTCTGTGTGGCTCTTCTGCCTTGGTTGTTATCCTTCAGTTGAGTGTAGACTGATAAATGTATTGATAGAGTCAGTGTCATATCAATTATATCCTTCAGTTGTTGTTGTTGTCCACTATAGATCCAGTCTTATAGACACACACACACCCCTTCCTTTGGAACTCTAAAGTCCCACTTCTATGTTTTGGTTTGGTGTCTCAGTATTGTAGCCTCATACCCTGGTTCCCTTTGGTGAAGTATGGCCCCTAGCCTTGATATTGTACCCTTTAAGCCTTGTTGCCTCAGAACTCTGTTATTGTATTGTTGCGTACTAAGTTTGGTTGCCTTTGAAGCCTGCCTTCTCCCCCTCTGAACCTTGTGAACCCTATAGTGTATCCCTGTGTATTGTTAAACCTTGTTGCCACTGAGCTTGCTCCTCTACCCCACCCCCCCTTACTAGGGATGGGCGAACAGAACGCCGTTTGGATGTTCGGTTTGAAACCCGAGTTTGGGTTCAGCTGTTCGTTTCGGCGGAGTTCGGTTTGGCCGAACTCAGCCAAACATTCAAAAAAGTGCTATCACTACTGAAACCAATTTTTTGGGGGTATTGGTATTTTGGGCCCTGAAACCACCCCTGGTGTCCACCCCTGGTGCCAGGAAGTCTGCTTCTCAGCTGCCTCCCCCTTCCAGTCACATTTTTCCCACCCAAAATCACGTTTTTCCCGCCCCCGAACTCATCTGAACTTTTCTGAACTGTTTGGAAGTTCAAGCGTTCAGTTTGGAAGTTCGGTTCAGTCGTTCAAACAGGCTGAGTTCGTGCTGAACTCCAAACTTTCGAACCGTGTTTGCCCATCCCTACCCCTTACTTCTCTAGTCATCCCCAGTGCATGCTTAACTGTAATTCCCTGTGGATTGTCAAGCCCTGGTGTTTTAAAGATCTGCCTTCTTCCCACTGCCTGTCCCAGTCCTCACCTGATACTTGTTACGGTTTGCTGTCTCTGAAGCCTGCATTCTGTCCTAGGCTGTGTAAGTCCTTCTGTTAGACTGTTACTCCTGCTAAGCCTGGTGTGTCTCTTCAGCTTGCATTTCTATCTTGTCTCTCTCCACATCCTGCTGGCTACATGCCTTATTTCCTTTAAAGCCTGTTTCCTGCTATCTTCCTGATAAGCTTGGTGTCCCTCTGCCGCTTGTGTTCTTCCCTCTACGTGCCTCCCTCCATGCTCTGCTAACTACACTCTCCCTTCCCTTTAGACTTGAGCTTGTTCCCCTCCAAGCCGCCTTGCTAAATACAACCAGGACCTTGATTCTTCCCTGCAGTTTTTTTTAAAATGGTGGGAGTCTGCAGGTCTCCTGGCCAATTGGAGGCTTACAAGCTGTGATGTCCCAGAGCAAGGGCAATTACATGGGGAATTTCCCTGTGGCCCTGATTCTGTGCAAAAAAATATGATTTGCTATAGTGCATTTTACTCAGGGCCCTGAATACAACCCTTGTCTGCCTGAAGACTGCCTCTCTCCCAACTTACTGGTTGCAATCTTCCCTCCCTTAAGGTCTGCCTCCACCTCTTGGTAGTTTACATGCTTGTATCCCATAGTGTTTCTCTTCTCAAGTCCTGCTTGTGGTACTCGTCTTTCTCATGTCTGACCTTGCCTTATCCTGTCTGATAACAGGGTGCTTGCCCCAGTTCCTGGAACTCACCTGTGGGTCTCGCAGGCTATCTGGACCCTCTAGTAAGATTTACTCTACCCCATCTGGGGCCACAAAGGGTTTTTGCCCCTGTATGATGATCTTGGTATCACCCGGTAAGGGCTAACCATTCTCGATCCTGAGGGGTTACCACTTGCTAAGGCCCCTGGCAGGCCATTATCCATAAACCACTTATTCTGGAGTACCTACTCCAAAGAAAGTGGTTTGTGGGTCAGAGCCTAAGGGGACAATCCAGTGGCCTGCTTATGCCAACCCCGCTGTGCAGCGCACAGTCAGAACACGTGTGCTCAGATGTGCATGTGGTGCCCTGTGTGCAACACAGGCTGGGGCTGCACTTTTCCTTGCATGGGTGTGCTGTATGCGGGGCACCACATGCACATCTGAGTGCATGTGTTCTGGCTGTGCACTGCACGTCGGGGTTGGCATAAGCAAGCTGCTGGATTGTCCCCATTGTGTCTAAGCAATGAGTAAATTTGCAAATTCTACAGTGAAATACCCAGCTTTTCAGGTGATATTTATATGGCACAAGCAATGTACCTGGCTCATTACAATCATCAATTATAGACAGGTCCGTCCCAGAATAGGCTTACAGTCTGAGATGGAGGGAAGCAGCGGGAGAAACAGGAATACATCCACAAAGTTACAGGTGTACAAGCTTAGCTTAGTTACAGAGCTAGAATGGGACCCTGAGAAAATCAGGGTGGGGACTAAGGAGCAGGGGCATAGCTAGATGGGAATGGGACATGGTGCCAAAAATAGAATGGGCCCCTTGCTGAAGCACTCCACTCCAGGGTGGATGTGCACTCTACATGCGGGCACTTACAATACATGCAGCTGCAGTCATCGGCCCTGGTACAGCTGCACCTATTATAGCCACACCCCTGCTAAGGGGATGAGGAGCTAGATGATGGTGTCTAAAATGCTGTCTAAAACATGGGTGAAATCACAAAAAAACATGTGAAGAGTTCGCATCTGCAGCTCATTGCCACTATAGTACACACACGTGCTGCTGAGTACAGGAGAGATACTGAACTAGAGGTCTAGTAAATATGTAAAACTGAAACTTAGACATGTATGTAATGTTAAAGATAAGAACGGAAAACTCGCTTCATGTAATCATGTAATGTAAACTGAGAACAGGGAACTCAATAAATGCAAGGGAGAGAGACAAAAGCCATGCTAATGTGTATTCCCCACAAGAGCCAGACAGAAGCCAATTGAGTTGCAAATGGATCTTCCTGTTTACCTTTCTGCGGACGTGCTTGGAACCACGGTGTTTCTCCAGGGCAGGAAAATCACACAAAGGGATAGCAAAGGTATTTAATCTAAGATCTGTGCCATCGAGAGGAATTAGGAATGGAATGTAACCTCTGAATAGCTGAGCTTCGGATGAGCCTGCTTGCCAGAAGATGCATTGAGAGAAAGGACTTTGATTCTAACCCACCTAAGAATCAGTACCCAGTCATTTACATCACTGACTGAGAATGAACTCAAGCTTATGGATTTTCTGTAGGGTAAGATATTATGTAGGGAATTACCCAGTATAGAATAGGAATGCGATATATTACTTTTCATTTTATTAGCCACTCTGTATCAAACTATCTTGGCTTATGTAATCAATAAACTTTCTTCTTTGATAAGAAGTATTCTGTGGTCTACGTTGGGAACACAAGTGAGCGCCTTGAGTTTTCAAGCTCTTGCAAATCCAGAGAGAGAGTGTGTGTAAACGGGAGGCTCCCTGGGAGTTTGAGTGGCAGAGAACTGGTTCAGGTGGGCTGCAAGTGAGGGAAATTGAGTCACCCAACCCAGGAAAGTGGGGTGTTGGACCTCAAACCTGTGACACACGTGTACATTATAGTGGTAATGAGGTGCAGATGCCAACTCTTCACATGGTGTTTTTGGGGGGATTTCACCCATGTTTTAGATTGCATTTTAGATACCATCAGACTTTCCCTAGCTCCTCATCCCCTGAGTACTAGGGGTGTAGGTATAAAAGGTGCAGCTGTACCAGGACTGATGAGCCTGGGGGGCCTACATGCATGTAGAGTGTACATCCACCCAGGAGTGGAGTGCCCCAGCAGGAGGCCCATTCCATTTTTTTGCACCATGGCCCATTTTTTTGCACCATGGCCTGGCCCCAAGCCTTTTAACATTTCGGCGGAACTGTAAGACCTGGCTGTTTGCCCAGGCCTTTGGGAGGGAGGGTGGGGAGGGGGGTGTTTAGTCCCCTACCCATTTGTGTTTGGTTTTTGGTCTAGCCCTGTTAAGTTATATTTATATTTAATATTTTAAGCATTTTTTTGATTGTTTTGTATTGATTTTATTGTATTTTATGGTTTTTAATGTTGGAAGCCGCCCCGAGCTGCGTTGCAGGAGGGGCGGGGTAGAAATTTGCAAAATAAATAAATAAATAAATAAATATATATAAAATATGCTGGGCTAGTGCCTAAAACACTCAAACATGTCTTGTCTGGGTTTCCTTTAATATCACTTTCCAATTTCAGCTATGTTGGCAGAGAGAAAAGTATGCACCTTAGAGCTATTGTGGAGGAAGAAGTGTTTTGATTTGGACACTGACTAGACGTGTGGGGTAAGAGTCAACGCTGGCCTCAGGTTCTGGGCCTACATGTCAGATGGTGGTGATTTGAGAAGGGTCTTGGAGGAAATAAAAGACTTTGGAGAGAAGTCAAGGAGTCTATTTTTTGTCTTCCAGTTGGCACCAGGACATTGAGGAGACAATGTTAGAGACTGGCTGAGATGCAGGATGGGATTGGAAGGTGATGAGTTAAGAGGAAGACTTATGAGTCATCAGAGAAGTGATGGTAGTTGAGGGGGCCACATAGCCTGGTAGGGTAGCATAGAATAAGGATGTAGGGGAAGAAAACGAATTTCATGTCAAAGGTTGTGGAAAATGAGAGAAGAGAGGAAGACGCAGTGCAAGAGACATTAGAGCAGAGGCCATAGAGAATCTAACGGACGCAGTGTAATGTGCCAAAGATCAACCGGGAAGCCAAAGCTGAAGTTGGGAATCATGTTGGGCCAAGTACCAGGACAGAGGGTGCCTTTAAATGAGATGCTACCATGCATGGCTCCTCTGGAGCCACTCATCGGACCGCCTGTCTGAAGACTGACCGCGGGTAGGTAGCTATGCACGCTCCTGTGAGCCACTCAGCACTCGCTCATGGCCACTCACAGGGCAATGCCAAAAAATCTGGAGTGTTTCATGTGGGACAAGCCAAAAAAAAGTGCATGACAATGGGCATTCATGCATCCTCTGCCTGTATGAACTGGGGGCAGTCACCCACGCCAGCAACAGGTTCCCCACTCATAGGCACTGTGGGCAGAAAACATGGCCTTTGCAAGTCACAGGAACTTTCCCGAGTGCTGGCGAGCCCTGTTTCCCCAGTGCTCACGCCTAGGATGAGTCGGTTTCAAAGGCCAGCCTGGTGGGCTTTCCCTTCCCCATAGTCCGTGGCAGGAGAAGTACGAGGGGGATGCCATGGTAGCCACACTGGGAGCTGCCCATTAGAATCCTTCCCTACTCACTCCACCTGAGTGGCTGCTCCACAGGGACCCACCCGCCCCACAGCCTTGCTTACTTAAAAACACCCAGAGACGTGGTGCAGGAATCAGGAAGCTGAAGCCAAGTTGGAAAGCTTGGAGCCAGACCCAAGGTAGGAATGGGAGCCAGAATAAGAGAGCCGACTCAGGAACCAGGATAGGCCATGAGTGGCACATCAATCAAGTGGGAGCAGGGTAGGAGCTGAAGTGTGCACAGGGGCTGGTGGGTAGTACATGAGCTATTGTGTTCTAGGTAGGAGGAAAAAAGAGGGGAAACGTTTTCAAGCATGAAGCTGCAGTCAATGGTGTCCCATCCAATCAGTTCAGCAGTAAAAGGCACATAATTCTCACCACTGTTCCAGCTGCTTAACATGGGGTGGGGGGGAAATTCTATTTGTTCGCACAAACCCGGAAACAATGAATGAAGGGAACATGAGTTTGCAGAGGTTTGTTCCCCCAGAACTAATAAATTCCTCAGAAGACCCCCAAAATGGCTGGAAACACCACAGGGCTTTGTCTTGTAAATTTCACTAGTGGGGAGCTTTGCCTTGTCAATTTTGCCTGTGGGGCTATTAAACTTCACCCATTGATACTGCCATCCAATAGGCTCCCCCTGTTGGTCAGCCCATAGGGTGGCAGCATAAACACAGAACAGCATAAGTGTTTTTGTTCAACATCATGGGATGATGTTGCAGTCAGTACCATGGAATTGATCTCCCCCATGTTAAACGTAATGTTTAGAGCCATACAAAGATGGAACAAGGCCTTCATTTGTTTGTGAAGAGGCTATTAGGCAATGTGGGAGCAGTATGAGTGGAGATGAAAGACAAAAATCAGGCAGAGGGGATCAAAGATAGTTAGCAATGGTTATAGATGGTGCATCAAGAGACAGCCAGTCAGTTTAAATTCCATGAGGAGAGAGAAGGTGAATTATGCTGTAGGTTGCTTGTATCATGAGATAAAGGAACCTCCTGAGGTGGGAAGAGAATCAGGCAGACAGAGCCAGAGCAACCTGGCAGCAAAAGGCTCAGGGGAACAGCTGGGCAGCAGAGACAGAGCTGCAGGAGAGCAGCCAGGCAGAAGATGCTGGGGCTGTGGTTACTATGGCAACAGAAGCAGAGAAATTCAACAGGTGCTTCTCCAAAGGGATATCCCTGCAGGCTTCATCCGTCACCACAATGTCCAAGCTGTTGTGTAATTCCTGACTTACTCCACTGTAATTTAAACCACTTAAAGACAAGGACAAGTGGTGGTTGTGGGGCCTCCAAATGTTTCCATTTGGATTTGTTTTAAGGATGTCTTTATTGGGTGTTATCAAATAAAGTAAAGCCCAGCATAGTGAGATTCTGTGAAGCTATCAACAGCAGCAAGGCCTTGGGTGTTGCCCCACGGTCACATAGTTTTGTGACTGGTGTTTGGATGGGATGGGCTAGTGGTCTCATCTTCAGATCTGAAATATTTGCACCTCTCTGGAGCCAGGAGTTCAGATTTTGTAGCACTGGGTATTAACAAATGAGCCCCCTGTAGTCGGGGTTCAGTCTGTGCATCCCCACTGTGTAGGGTGTAGAATCTAATAAATGGGCAGTCTAATGCATGTATTTCTTGTGTTCAGGCATCCCCTACATAGCCCCCACTCTCAGGTTTAGTGTGACAAGTCTAATACACAGGCAGGAGTTCTTTCCTGCCATGCTCCACCCATTCTAGGTATCCTGCCCCCTGTCATGACTCACAGCTGCAGCAAACCATGGGGAAAAGTTGCAGCAGCTGTTTCTTTCTTCTGGGCTATTCTGACTTGGGGAGGCAGTCTAGCGCCTGCTGTCCCCACCCACCCACGGAGGTTTATATCTGCAAGTACATAATGCTGGGTTTATTAAGCATATAGCATACTTTATTGACCACCTATAGTGAAAAATTGGAAGCAGAAGTAAAAATTGAAATAGAAATCAAGTCTTTGCATGTTATCACCACTCGGTTTCTCGCATCCATGGCTCACAGTGATGTAACTGGCAGGTAACAGCACACAGTTTTATTGGGGTCTTGCCTGCCATGATGTTTGGAAATCCCTCTCAGTTTGCATAAAACTCCCAGTCAAACACGCACCTCTTGTGCCCCCTCTCTAGCATCTTCTGCACTGCCATACAGTTGGGGCAGGAAACATCCCTGCTCGTGAAGACGCTTGCGCTTTTCTGAGTGTCCAAACCTCATGTAGGGCAACAAACACTCCTTCAGTCGGTTCCCATTCCCTATAACCCAATTCACTTGTTTCCCTGAAGAGATTAATCTCTGCCATCCAGTCAAGGCACTCACAGAGGCCCCACAGGGATCCTCTTGCTGTCATCAGGGCAGTGATGAGAAAAATGACATGGAAGGTCCAGCCTCCATTAGTGACTGCCTTGCTTCTGGCAGTGCGCAGACATCAACCAAACTTGTGATCTCATTCACATTCCACTCTCTCATCTTGTCTGGGGCTCCCACTCTTCCATTCTGCTGAACTTGGAACTGCAGCAGGGCTGTGCGGTGTCTGCCCTCCATCAATGCAATAATGCATACATAGAACTACATTGTGTGCATGTATCGTCCGATGAGCACATATGCTGCCTCAGAGGGTGGCTCAGACAGTTCTCTCTGTACATAGACCTCCCCAAAAAGTAAGTAAAGGCCAGGGCATCCATCACCCCTCCATTTCTCTGGCCCCCGTACTCTAGGTGACCACAGCGCCCATGGACAGAAGCTGAAGCCATTTGGCTTTCCCAGGCAAACAACCACAGCAATCGCTTTCTAACACATTATGACCCCGCGTGCTAGTTGTAAGCAAAAGCTGTTAATTTCAAAAGATAAGAAAATATGAGTAGCTTTAACCAATGAGCAGCTCTGCTCCCACATACATTCCAAACACAGTGACCTTCACTGCCTTGCAGATCCCCACACCTGCCCATTTCTTAACATTCAGTAGTTCCCCCCCACTGTCACGCCCCCCGTGGGCACGCCCGTCAGCGGGGCCAGTTGGTGGCTCGGGGACATGGGCGGGGACCGGGCCCTGGCACCCGGGATTCCCCGCCGGATCTGTCATCACCCACAGCAGGGCGGGATCCCCCTCCCCCGATACAGGAAACCCTGCTGCCAGTACAACAGCTGCCGGCCAGAGAGGGAGACTCCAACGATAGCAGGGAATTGGCCCCACCCTTTCGACACTGCTTAGCGTGCCTGCGCACTCACGCCTGGGGTGGGGCATCCGATACAAATGCCAGCACTGCAGAACACTGCGCTGGTGATTGAGCAGAGCAGACTGGCCCGTGCGAGCTAAGTGTGATTTGGAATATTATTGAATTGGATTGTGTATATTGTGTTGTGTGGGTTCCCTGGGTACCTGTCTTCCCCTTGGCGCAGTGTGAATGAGCGAGTGAGCGAGCAGCATGGGTGATGAACGTGAGAGCCCTTCACCCTCCCGGGGCTTGCCTCCCTTCCCCCCTGTAGAGAGTCTGGTACCCTCCTCCTCCCTTACCGTGATCCGTCTGAGTGCCTGGGCCCCTAGCATTCCCTCAAGTCCCAGCACTACCCCCCACCTTGTAGTCCATCCCCCCTTCTTGAGTGGTGAAGGGTGTTGGGTGTCTGACTGTGGCCTCGAGCTGCAGGAATCCCTGGCACCCTATGATGATAAGGACCTAGCTTCTGCAACGCAGACCGGTCCAATTGCTATCCTGACGGGCACTTATACCTTCGCTGGGACCCCCAGGTGTATTCCACGCAGACGTGTGCGTGGGGTGCGTGTGGGTGTGGAACCCCCCCCTTCCTCCCACTTGGAAGACCCGTAGTTTCCTCCTCCTCCCTTGACACCCACCTGAATTTAAAAATGCCATGCTCCTGTGGTGCTAACATTGGTACAATTTTTAGATGAGTTGGCCTGTGCACTGACATGCTTGTGGAAGAAATGTCTATGCAGTTTGATAGCCACATGGACTGGCAGTGCAGGTTCAGCAACACACATGAGCAGCTTTGCAAAAACACTAAAGCCGCAGTCATGGAGAGAAATGCTCATCACGCTCCAGGCCTTCCTTTCCACTGCTGAACCGAACCTGCAAGTGATCCAAAAGATCCAAGCCTTCTGCTGTCATTGGTGTGATGTGATATCAAGGTACAGAAAGGCTTTCAGACAATCTCTGGCCAGGATAGTGGGACACACCACATCACAGAGGCAGCTCCTGCTTTAGCACTGTGCACTTGCCTACCTCTGGTGACAACAAACCGTGCTTAGAGGATTAAAGCCATGTAAGGGCCGCTAATGCACACAGAGAGGTATCTGTCAGGAGATGCGGTTTCAATCACCGACTCCACATGCAGGTCTGTGCCCACTGAGAGGCTAGTCTGGGTGAAGGAGAAAAGTAAAGACAGCTGGGAGAACATGCTGTCCTCAAGGGGAGATTCTAAGTGGGTTGCAAACTTCAGGATGCCCCATCACCTCGTCCTGCAGATAGTGGAGATCCTCAGATCATGACTGGAGAAACAGAGCAGTGATGCGATCACCCATCCCCTTGGAGAAGTGTGTTGCCATCACCATCTGGAAGCTCACCACTCCAGACTCTTGCTGCTCTGTTGCCCAGCAATTTGGCTTGAAACCTCCATGGTGGGCACCTTACTAATGGAGATTTGCACAGCAATTGTGGAACTACGGTTGAATCAGGTGGTGCAGTTGGCCAACCCCATGGAGGTGATGGAGGGCTTTTGGTGGGAGGGATTCCTGAACTGTATAGGGGCAATTGATGGGAGCCATATTTATTTATTTATTTTAAATCTAGATATCCTGCCCCTCCTGACACAGCAGCTCAGGGCAGCTTACAAAGCAATAATAATAAATAAACACTAAAACAGCTAAAACAAATCAAAACAGGTTATTAAAAGCCCCCCAACCTCCCTAACCCATTCCACCCACCCTTCACCCATCTCCCCCATCAAACACCTGACGGAATAGCCAGGTCATACAGCTTTATCGAAAAGAGGGGAGGTCTGGGGCCACCTGGGCCCCTGCTGGGAGGGAGTTCCATAGCCTTGGTGTTGACACCAAGAACACCCTCTCTATCGTGGCCCCCCGGTAGACTCGGGGGACCTAAAGGAAGGCGCCCCTGGAACACCACAGGGGCCCCAATCCAGGGCCTGGGCGGTGAGGCGATCTCGCAAGTAGGCAGGGCCTCGGCCATTTAGGGCTTTATAGGCAAGCACCAACACCTTGAATCAGGCCCAGAAGATGATAGGTAGCCAGTGCTGAGATCAGAGCACTAGGGATGGGCAAACAGAATGCGGTTCGGATGTTCGGACGTTCGGTTGTTCAGTTCAAAACCCAAGTTCAGGTTCGATGGTTCGGTTCAGCCAAGTTCAGTTTGGCCGAACTTGGCCGAACATTCAAAAATAGCACTGTCGATACCGAAACAGAAACGAAACCTAATTTTTGGCCCTGAAAAGACATTTTTCCCACCCCCGAACTCATCCGACCACGACCGAACTTTTCGGTCGTTCGAGAGTTCATTTTGGATGTTCAGTTCAGACGTCCGAACAGACCGAGTTCAGTCCGAACTCCGAACATCCAAACCGTGTTCGCCCATCCCTACAGAGCACCGGTGTAATGTGCTCCCAGTGGCCTGTCCCTGTAAGGAGGCGGGCCGCTGCATTCTACACATATTGCCAGCAACTGCCCACCCTTTAGCAAGGACAACTACTTGGATTAGAAGGGATTTTTGTCCATGGTTCTCCAGGCCATAGTGGACCACTGTGTCCAGTTCATGAATGTACTGGCTGGTTGGTTTGGGAAGAACCACGATGCCTGCATTGTCTGTCAGTTACCTTTCTTTGGCCACATGTTCACAGGAGAATTTGGACCCTCCACAGAAATATGCATTGAGGTGGTGCTCATGAGGCCTGTTCTTGGGTACCCAGCTTACCCTGTAAAGCCCTGGCTGTTAGGAATCGTTACCGCTGTCGCCTGCAGCAGCTCAGCCGCGGCCAGGGCCATTCGCCACAGGCTCCTTGTGGGGATGCGGGGGATTCCATGGACACCGTCCCCAGCGCTGATGCCGGGGATGCATCCCTGCCCCCTGTGGAGGGCGGGGATGCGGAACCTGTACAGGCGCTGCCTGATAGTGAAGGGGCGGGGTCAGCTGCAGCGGTGAGATTACAGCACCAGGCAGTTCTGCTCCTGCAATCACTGTAGAGGAATGAAGAACATACAGAAATCAGCCACCGCCATTCACAGCCTCCCCCCAGCCATCATTTTGACTCCTGCCAGCCCGCCATGGTGCCTTCCCAACCCCCGGGCCTGCCATGGTGTGCCTTCCCACCCAGTTCCCGCACTTACCATTCCTGTCCTATGGAGCTGTGTCCTGGGGATTTTCCTGCTTCTCCTCTGTGATCTCCTGGTCACCTGTCAACACAGTAAACATAATTTATAACAATAAATGGAAGCCTTTATCATGCAGCAGTGCAAATGCAATCACCCACCCCTCGGCTGCATTAACTTGCCATTCTCCTCCTCTACAAAGGTGACATACAGGTCTTCCATGCCCTCAACTGGAACCTCAGGTGGCTCTTTGAACAAGGGCTGGCTCTTGAGCTTGAGGGGATACACCATGAGAGTCATAGTGGCTGTGTCTGCATTGACTTATGCTCGCTCCAGGACAGAGACGGGCATGGCGAGATGTTTGTTGGCAGTTGTGACTTCCATGGTGGGACCAGGAGCAGTTGCAGTGGGGGAGCCATATTCACCCATTTCTGGCCCCTTGCGAGGCGCACCCATACAGGCAGGATGCAACGATGGCTCCATTCACACAGAGGAACTGGTCAATGAGCTCGTTATAGGGCAATGTTTGCCTCCCATGTCTGGAGACGAAGTTGTTGTCCTGGATCTCTTTGTATCCATGCCTCAGGTCCTTGGGCTGCTGCCGGCATTGGTTCATGTCTGTCAGGCTCCGGGGTATGGAGCTGCGGGGGAAACCAAGGAGGGAGAAGGAAGGCCAGAACTATCAGCCAGGGAGGGGGAAACAAAGTAGGAGGAATCAAGCCACAGGCACAGGGGGGGAAAGGGTGGCCCCAAGGCGACCCTCTGAAACCTCTCAGTCGCTCTCTTACCCCCGAGAGATTATGTACTCAGCAGTGTTACCAGGCACGCTGGGCTAAGAAGGTACGTGACTCATCATCGAGGTCAGGGTCCGGAGCCAAGGGTGGAACCCACCACAGGGACATTGGCGGGTTAACCAATACCCTGGAAGCACGGGGGAAGCTCAGCATAGGCTCTCACGGGTCAAGGGGAAGGGAC
>QEPC01005825.1:1963588-1983381 GCA_003113815.1 Sphenodon punctatus
CATCTTCATGAATGTTAGACCCCTTGTCTCTCCCTCTGTTCCCCTTCCTATGTCTCTCCCCCAGCTCCTGTCTCTCAGATTGTAAGCCCTAGGGGCAGGGACCGTGTCTATTGTATTACTTTGTAAAGTGCCAGGTACACTGCTTGCGCTATATAAATGTTTGTTATTATTAATAATAATAATAATAATAATAATTAATAACACATCCAACTACTCAGGGCACATTCACACCTGCCGTTCCATGCAGACTTTGGCTCTGGGAATGAATCCAGAAGCCAAAACATGTGCGGGGTTTCTCCGGTGCGAAAGCCCCGCAGCGCAGCTTTGCCGGCAATCATCCGGAAGAGTGCAGAGCTGGATTTCCCTGCTCTGCACTCTTCCAGGTGATCACTGGCAAAGCTGCGTGGGGAGACTTTCACACTGGACAAATCCTGCGCATGTTTTGGCTTCCGGATTCATTCCCGGAGCCAAAATCTGTGTGGCCCATCAGGTGTGAATGTGGTCTCAGCTTCATGATGGTGTCCATATTCCTCCCTCTGTGCCCCTCCCCTTGCCCAGTCTAGACTGTAATCCCCTTGGGGTGGGGTCCTGTCTTTAATCATCATGGGCCAGGTCCTGGCCCATGATGATTAAAGACAGGACCCCACCCCGTATGTTGTTGGTGCTAAATAAAGTGGAGTAATTGGTTTCAAGATAATCCCTGTAGGCTTCTAAGTTATTGAAGTACCTTTAAAAATGGTATTCACTAATGCTGCAATCCTCCAAAATATTTACACTTGCTCCAAAGTAGTCCCACTGACTCCAATGGGAGTATTCCAGAGTAAATAATTTCAGAACTACACACTTTTAAGAAATGCAAAGGTGGAGTAATTTGATTCCATGTCCTCTCATATATACAAGGAGTCCTTGTCCCTATAAATATTATTAATTGACTCCATGTGGGTATTACTGAAGAGGTGAGATGTTAGGGATCGATGAGGAGGCTTATTGGTTGACAAACTAGGATAGGGAATCAAAGAAATTATGTAAGGACTGTATCTAGAGAAGAACAAATCCTTTGTGCACTAATTTACCAGAGAGAGTGTGGTCGTCATGCTGGCCCTAAGTGACAGGCACATCTCTCTCTCTATCCACTACGACCTGCTATCCAGCCCCACCCATTCCATGCCCCCTCAGATATACCTGCCCCACATTTGCTCAGTTTATGTATTTCTACCGGCTGTGCTACAGGTCTGAGGAAGGGCCCCGTGTGGCCCGAAAGCTTGCTTCTCTCCACCTACAACAGTTGGTCCAATAAAAGAGATCATTCGAACCACTTTGTCTCTCTAATTTACCAGTGAGTATTTAGGGAAACTCTAGGAAGAGGAATACTTTAAATTGTTAATATATTGAAAGTCTCAGGAAGATGATTTCACTAAAGAATTTTGCCCTCCAGTTGCTATGTTTTGCCTTGAGTGGAATCAGTGATTCGATCTAATAAAGCATATATCTATCAAAATAGCAGAATGACCTGAGATGATTCTTGGCATCCAAGTGAGATATTAATCTACCAGCTGAAACTGGCTTCTCTCAGTACCACAGGGTTTAGCTCCATAGCGGCACTGATATTTCTTGCCAAGACTGGAAATCTGCAGACTCATGAACAGAGAGAGCCAATGAATCCCATTTCAACTCTCAGGGCATAATTATCCATCCAGTAAAGTCAATGGCTCGGCTCCCATTGACTTTAATGGATGGAGGAGTGCACCATCAATAGGTGCAGTGAGGCGAGTAGGGCGGGTCCGATTCCTGCACATCCTTGTGGTGGGCAATTAGCCCTGCCACATTGTGGGGCCAGTGCAGGGGGCCAGGAACACAAGCAGCTCTTGGGGTGGGGGAGCGAGGAGGGTGCACCCTCCTCCCCCTCTTCTGACAGCTAATGAGGAAGGGGAGCCCGGGAAGAGCATGCACCCTCTTCCCAGGCTCCCCCTCCTCCCATCAGCTGTCAGTCGGGTGGATCAGGGAGAGCACAGCCTGGGGAAAGCGCAGGCTCCCCTCCCGCACATCCACCCAACTAACATCTGACTGGGGAGAGCTGAGAGGAGCCACGTGCGCACCCCTCTCCCCACCCTGACAAACAGCTAGTCAGGGGAGCGAGGTCTATAGGAGCTCTCGTCCCCGCTCCTCTGGGCCCCTGTCCCCTGATCAGCTGTTTGTCGGGGTGGGGAGAGGGTCGCAGGTGCGACTCCTCTGGGCTCTCCCTCCACCCAGCAGCTCGAAGATTCTGGACTCCCACTCCAGCTGTGACATGGCTGCGAGTGATGGGTGCTACTGCCCATCGCTCACAACGCTGCCGTGAGCATGGAGTGGCAAGCGCGCCCAGCCACACGGGCTTGCTTCGTCCTGGGCAGCCCAACCCCACGTGGGGTAAGGCTGCTCTGCGACGTGTCCTCAGAATTTCCCCGAGGACACGTTGTGGAGCAAGCAGATGTTTGCCCCACCCCAGGGTAAGGTGAACATCTGGCAGCCCTGGGCACATGAGCCACTGCATCCCATGACTCGTTTGCCCTGGGAGGGGCAGGGGACTCATGTGGTTGCACCCAATAGCTGCAATCCTGAAACTGCTTGCTCCAGAGCAGTCCAGAGAGAAGAAAGCAGCTACTCTTGAGTTGGCAGCTGCAGGATTGCAAGTGAGTAAGGCAATGCTAGAGGACATGCATTGGGTTGCAGACACCAAATACCCACAGTTTCCAAGCTAGACTCTATACTTCTGTGGAGTGTCTTTTTCTTCTCTGTTTACAGAATGACTTGTGGTCCTTCTGCTTCCACCAAAGTTATAAAAGGGCAAAGAATAATAGGTCATGAGCAGCTGCACATAAAAATGTATGGCCCCCAGAGCCGGATCCATAATAATGCAGAATGCGTGATCGTGCAGAGCCCATGAATAAGTTTGAAATGACAATGTGACTATGAGAAGCATTGGTGTAAAATAAGGGCCTCCAGATGATCAAACTTGGGGAGCCCTGGCCTGTGGAGGGCCCATGGCAGCTCTGGAGGGAACCGCCAATACACGGAGCCCATGAATAATCGAGAACATAAGAAGTGCCATACTGAGTCAGACCAAGAGTCCATCAAGCCCAACATCCTGTCTCTGAAAGTGGCTGTTCTCGGTCACTTCGGAGAAGTACCCAGAAGGTCACAATGGGGAGATCCTTCTGTGCTGTTTATTCCCAGCTCCCAACAGTCCAAGACTACCACCCTGCAACCTACTTGGCTACTAGACATTAATGGATCTATCCTCCAAGAACGTATCCAATTCTTTTTAAAACCCGGCTATGCTACTGGCCTTGATCACAGCAAATTGCACAAGTTCATTCTGTGTTGAGTGAAAAAATTCTTTAGCTGACCCTCAGTGTCATGGAGTGTCCCCTAGTTCTAGTACTAATTTGAGAAGGGAAATAACAAATCTCTACTGACCTTTTACTTAGAAATAATAAAATGTGTAACATATGGGCCTGCAGTCCAGGGAGCCATGGCACTAAGAGGGATGTTATGTTTAACTGAACATCACAAGTTAATGGTGGTAACACTTTTTCTAATGGGTAAGTCAGAGTGTGTCCCTTCAACATTCCTAGGTTAGTAAAGGACCCACATGTCTATTATTTTGCCCAGGGCCCCATTTTCCCTGGATCCAACCCTCATGACCACCTCAGTCCTCCCCTCCCCCATATAGTTCTTTTTTTCTCCTGAATCTTCTCTCCTGGGAAACTGATCCTGCAATGTTTTTCAGTTCTTATTAATCCCCTAGTGGAGGAAGAGGGTGCTCATCTCTTTTCAGGATTGGGCCTATGGTGTTCTGTTTCTGTCTAGTCAACTCCAGTCTCCTGCCTCCCCACATCACATGACTTTCTCTCCTGCTGCTCTGGAAGTTCAGCCTAGTGGTGACTTTAATTGCTTGCTTGTAGCTAGGTTATTATTTAACTCCTTCCTTTAAAAAAATTAACTCCAGGGGCTTTAATGATTATAATTTAGTTTCTTACAGGGTGAAGAAGGAATGGATAAAATCTAGCACTCTGGCAGGTAAGTGCTTTTGGAAAGCTACAACAGACTGGCCATTTCTTTTAAACCTGGACCTCCTGTGTGATTTATTCCTGTGCCATGTCCTTCATGCATGGTGCCACAAAAGTCACTCATAAACTGAAGAGGAAAGGTAAACTCTGGAGAGGGAGCTGCTGATTCAGCTGCCTCAGGGTGAGGTCATGTACCGTGCCAAATAGATGGACAACATGAATTCTGGCAACAGGAAGCCTCTTGCAGTTTCTTCTTACTTACTTACTTGTAGTCAGGCTAATTTCTAGCTTTCATTTCCTACTTTGCAAGCCTAAATTGTGGGTAGTTGGTGGGGAAGGAGAAAGGGTTGAGACTTCTGTTTTAAAGTTGGAAGACTTTAGAAGGTGCACAGCTGTAAATAAGTAAAAAACATGACTGAAACAGACCTGATCCTGTGATGTGTGCAGCAAAGTGAAGCTTTGATTCCTGGCTGGGGCCTCGGGACACTTCTGCTGTACAACAAATAGTAACCATCACTTTCAATGCATACAGATGGCCCTGCCAGTAACTCACACTACAGTAAGCCTAACCAGAAGCTACTAGTCTATTGGATTAATAATGTAAAACCTCATCACCGGTAGGTGGAATGTTTTATAACCCTACTTATTGCCTACACCGATCCCAAAGCCAAAAATTCTTTCATGAGTAATCACAGCCTTCCTCACTCTCAACAGTAAACTCTGACCACTTTACAAAGTGCAGAACCAGGGTCTAAGTAAGTTTTGGGCATTTTGTCTGATTCACATCTTGAATTCGCTCCTCCTCTCCACCCCCCAATCCCATTTGGCAAGCGCGCCCAGCCACACGGGCTTGCTTCGTCCTGGGCAGCCCAACCCACGTGGGGGTAAGGCTGCTCTGCGACGTGTCCTCGGAATTTCCTGTACAGGCATTAGAAAGGGACACCATGTGCTTTTAAGCTTCAGTTAATCTTTGATCCTTGTAACTTATTTAGTTTTCTGTTTTCAGTGCCATATAGCTATAATTTGGAACTTTGAACCTGTGTTCATTTCCGAATTCTAGCTGTGCTTGTTAACATTTAGCTTCTAAAGGTGAAATCCATTCAATTCACATTTCTTTCTTAAGGGAACTTGGCTGGCTGATAATATTTTCCACAGATGTTTATGCAAGACAAGTGAAAAATCAACATAACTGAGAAATGCAGAAATAAACTACTGGTGGCATCTGCAGCTTCACTTCAAGAACCATGTTAAATTGCAGCTTCCTAATTCACGTGTTTGTCATTCGTTCAGAAAGATCATGGTCTCTAGGGATGTGCAAACACGGTTCAGAAGTTCAGACCGAACTCGGTCTGTTCGGACAACCGAACCGAACCCGAACCGACCAAACCCAAACTCGATCTGAACTCGAAAATGACTGAACAGTTCGGCTGCATTTGGGTGAGTTCAGATGAGTTCAGGCAGAAAAAATGTGACTGGAAGGCCCAGGGAGGGGGAGGCAGCTGAGGAGTCGACTTCCTAGCATCAGGGGTGGAGAGGCTTGGAGTAGCAGCCAGCTTGCCCAATAACCATCCCTTTTCTCCTCAGACCACTGGCTTTGCAGTCTCCGATTGGACATGGGGGATGGGGAGCAGGGGCTAGGCTGCACAGAGCCAATGGGGCTTGTGGTAAGGCGGGTGCAGCAAGTAACAAAAGTCATTGCCCTCCCCGCTTCCAACACCTTCTGAGCTAGCCACTGATCCTGTCAGCAGGCATTTTCAGAAGTCTCCTTCTCCTAGCAGTTTGTGTTCCTAATCCATTGCCATCCTCCTCCTATTTCACCCATCCCACAGATTTACCTCCCTAGTTTCATTTATTTAGATTAGATTAGATAGATTTAGGTATTATTTTTATTTTTTACCATCCCTGTGTTCTTTCTCCCTACCCTCCTCCCTTTATATATTCCATCCCTGAATCCTTTCCCCTGTTTTTGGATTTATTTAGAGTAGGATTAGATTGATTTAGGTTTCATTTCAGTTTTGTACCCCTCCCTATGTTGTTTGTTGTGAGCTGTCTGTGTTCCCCCCCCAATCCCTGTGTATCGATAGATAGATATTAGATAGTTACTATAGATATAGATAGTTGTAGGAGTTAGCTTAGTTATAGAGATAGAGATAGTGTGTAGTGATTCAGTTTTATACTGTGTTTGTATACTGGACTAGGCCTTTGTAGTTATTAGATATTCCATTTAGTTCCATAGGTTTTAGAATAGTTAATAGCAGTTAGATTTAGTGTAGATATAGTGTAGATTAAATATTAGATTTTAAAAATTGAATTATATATATATATATATATATATATATATATATATATATATATATATATATATATATATAAAAAAAATCTTTGTGTGCATTCTTTGGGTTGGAAGACATCAAGAAGGGAAGTAGTAGAGGCCAGTCTGCTGCCCATAAGGCAGCACAGAGGGATAAAAGATTGCACAGGTCAAACTCAGCTGGTAACAGATATAACTTTTATAATAACTTTTTAAAAAACAAACATTAACAATATAACAAGTAACTAACAAGACATAAAAATAACAAACTTATTAGTGTCTCAGGGCCAAACGATACTGATACCGAAAATAAAATCTTCGAAATTGGTATCGATATCGGCACCAATATCGATATCGATTTTCCGAATGTTCGACTGAACTGAACTCCTCTGAACCGAACAACTGAACCCGAACTCAGTTCCCGAACCGAACGACCAAACCCGAACTCGGTTCCTGAACCGAACGACCAAACGGCCGAACATCCGAACCACGTTCTGTTCGCACATCCCTAATCATCTCTTCACCCTCGACAGCAAAGACCCAACAGCTTGGTGATGCCTTATATTACCCTAAATTCATTACTTCCCCTAATATTATTTGTACACTGTGTGAATTTTTTAATCAAAGTGGCAGCAGAATATGTGAGATAGAACTGGTGGGTGTACTGGCCTACTCAGAGGGGGAAGTGGAAAAGCTCTTGCAAATAAGGTAACTGATTTCCTTAAAAGTAAAGAGAAGAGATAGGTATCAGATTAAGTTGTTCCAAGAGGCAGTGTACAAGAAAACAGATTAATTAAAAGCCAGTAAGCAATGAAGCACATTTTGTATACATCAAAAAGTTCTAAAGGAACTAGAAATGAAGCAGCTGAACTTCTAACCAACCAAAACTATGGCACGTCTCACTGAGATCAGGTACTGAGGCTGGAGGGTAGAAAACATGGCACCTATCTTCTTCCAAAGCACTAATGTAAGACTGGACTTACATAAAAGATGTCCATCTGAGCAGGATACTGCAGAGGAAAAACCAGCAAGAAAAATGTGCTTCTCTCTTCTACTGGATTTCTTTGAGCATGTCAACAAATAGTGACTGTAGCAGAACCAGCTGCCATCACTGAGATGGAGTCTGTTACAAAAATGTCTAAGTCTGAGTGACAGGTGAAGTACTTTTATAAAAAAGCTGACTAGGAATAAATAATTGGTTTTTCAAAGTAGCAAAATGTGACAAGTAGTATGCTGCTGTTCGAAAATTGAATTCTTTAGTGATGTGGTCAAGGGGTGAGTGATGAGATCGCAAATTTAGCAGACACCACTAAATTACAGTTTAGTCAAGGCTAGAGAATTAGCAAAATTCAAAATGGGCTGCTCATTAGATTTATATGGTGTGTTAGCTCAGAAATTAATTTAAGCATCCCCAGGTGACCTGTCCATCTAAAGGTGCACCGCTAGATGTTGAAGCAGAGCAGGTGCTGCCCGCTCTATTCCAGCCCCACTTTTGGAGTGGACTGGTCAAACCTGGGGCACGGGCGCAAGGAGGAGCTGTGGTCTGTCTGCTTCATGGACTGATGCTGCAGCTCCGCTTCTGTCCGGACAATGCCATAGAGTTGTGGGCATCAGCCTAGAGCATCAGGAAATCCGCCTGCAACTCTATGGTGCAGGGGAGGGAGTGCCGTGCAGGTGGACCATGGGCTGGGGAATCTGCCAGGTCTGTATAAACCCTACACAGGTGGGACTGGACATGTAGGTGCACTCCCAGAACAGCTCTGGGGGTGGCCAGCCCTGTGTCCATCAAAAAGTAGGCAATGTCCCCCTCACCTGTTGCTGACACATAGCTAGGGGCTGCTGTATTCTTAAATGTAATGGGCCAAATTCATTCCTGCACAGTGGTATATCATATGGAGGTAGAACTGATCTAAATAGTGGATTTTGTATCCATGGATGTTATTCACATTTTTAGATCGCTTTCCAAATAATATCCACAACATTTGCATATCTGTTTTTTTCAGGTTTTGGCTGTTTGGTTATTCATCTACTTCATTTTGGCTACTACTGGAATGACAGCCCAAATTAAGTAACTTAGAAACCAAATAACTGAAAAACCAACCCAAAACGGATATCTGACAAAGAGATATCTGAATAGTGGTTACTGCCCAGTTCATCAGATATGGTTCAAACTGAGTAAAACTGTTGGATATGATATTTGCTGCTGATATTTATTTTAGCCCTAAATGGAGGCTGTGCGTGCCTTCCTGTTCTGGGGTCTATTCAAGATTAAGAAATCCCTTCTATTTCTGCTGTATTTTTGTTTGAGATCAGACCATCTGCCGTGATGGCCACTCTGAGGGCTGTGTACTTACTACCACCATTGTGGCAAAGTGCACCGCTAGATGTGGCAGAGTAGCAAATAAAACAAAAGTAAATAACGCAATCCTAGTCTGTTTTGAGTAAGTCCCTGGTTAAAATCTTACCCTACAGAAGTCCATTCTCAGCCCGATGTAGTGGGCTGGGTATTTGTCCTTAGCTGGTTAGTCAGCAAAACTTCTTCTCCCAACTGAGCCTTAGGTAAAAGATCTCCCCTCATTTATATGTTTTCAAGTTTCTTTGTCTGACTTTCCCGCCTGGAGAACTCTGTGTGCTTTCCGTCACGTAGGCAGGAAAAGCTTCATTTGCAACTGAATGATTCCTGTCTGGTTTCTTGCAGAGGTGCTATGTTTTTCTGACTACACATTCTTTGTCTCTCTCCATTGCATGAAGTGAGTTTCCAGCTCTCAGCTTTTACATTACATACATGTTTAACCTTTACTTTTACATATTTGTTAGACCTGTAGTATAGTATCTCCTTGTGACAGCTCCCCCCCTTTAGAGATCATGTGGAGTGGGCATGACAGTGTCTCGTAACATGATTAGACTGAAGTATTCCTGCGTGATAGTGCATCTGCTACCACATTCTGTTTACCTTTTATGTGTTCAATTCTCATGTCAAATTCCTGCAAAAACAAGCTCCATCTCAGCAGTTTTGAGTTGGAGTCTTTAACATTATTAAGCCACGTTAGGGGTGAGTGATCAGTGTATACCATGAACATCCTACCGAATAAGTAAGGTTTAAGTTTCTTAACAGCCCACACTATGGCTAAACACTCTCTTTCGATGGTTGGCAAATTCTTTTCCCTTGGGAGCAGTTTTTTGCTAAGGTACGCAATGGGACAGTCTAGTCCATCCTCCCCCTTTTGCGTGAGAGTTGATCCTAGGCCGGTGTCAGAGGCATCAGTCCAGATATGGAATTCCTTGTCATAATCTGGGCTGATTAACACTGGTGCCTCTTAAGTGTGTCAAACGTGTTGTGACACTCTTCTGACCATTGTACTTTCTCTGGACAGCGCTTTTTACATTTGTCTGTCAAAGGGGTCGCTATGGTACTGAAGTGTGGGACATAGCGGTGGAAGTAGTCATGCCTATGAACCTCTGTATCTGTTTCTTGGTTGTGGGTGCAGGCCAGGAGCAAATAGCTTCTACTTTGTTCTTTTGAGGACATAATTTGCCATTCCTCACCTCGTGCTCTAGGTATGCAACAGTATCCATTGCAACTTTACACTTTGATGGTTTTATTGTCAGTCCTGCCTCTTTTATGGTATGTAGTACCTGCCTTAGGTGTGTCACGTGTGTGTCCCATGTGTCACTGTAAATCACCAGGTCATCTGTATAAGCCAAGGCAAAGTCATGCATCCCTTCTAGGATGTGATCCATTAGTCTCATGAATGTAGACCCACTATTCGTTAACCCAAAAGGCATCACTGTGAATTCATATAGACCCTTGTCAGTTATAAATGCGGTTTTGGGGTGGTCCTCTGGGTTCATTCTAATCCGCCAGTAACCCTTGGTCATGTCTAGGGTAGTCAGGTATTTAGCCCCTGCTATCCTTTCTATCATGTTGTCTGTTCTGGGCATGGGTGTCAGGACCCGGCCTGAAGGACAGAGGGGCTGGGACCAGGGGGGGCCACAAGACCTGTTGCAACCCACCGGGAGCCTCCGTTCCCAACCTCGCCCCCCGCCGCTTCACCTTCAGCCGCTCCGCCTCCAGCCGTTGCTGCAGCGCCGCCATCAGCCGCGGTGTGCCTACGACACAGGGAGGGAGCGCGCAGCACACTCAGGACCCGCCTCCACTGATCCAGGGGGCGTGGCTCCAGAGACACTGCTGCTCCTGGCAGCGGCCATGCCTCCAGCACCGTGGTGCTCAGAGTGCTTGCGGCAACGCCGGGGCTCCGGGGATAAAGGCAGTTCAGTCGCTCCCTAGCACTGCTGGTGATCAGTGCCTTGTGGCCCTTTGTTTGTGATTGCTTGTATACCTTTCTGGAGACCCTACTGTGTGATGTGTTTGGACTGTGTGAATGTGACGAGTGGTTGTGCTGGTGGGAGCGGGCAGCGTGAGTCACGTAAGTGAGACCCTTTGTTCCTCATCCCCACTACACTCGCCCTGGTTCCCCTTCCGACTGAACGCCCTCTCCAGTACCTCCCCCATCCTGGGGACTTGTCACCCCTGTGTCCCCTGCACCAGCCCTCATTCCCTTCCTTACCTTATACCCTGTGTGCTCAACTGTGGTGGCAGCCCAGAGGCGTGCACTGGACCCAGATTCCCTGTGATGATCCAGGCTGTGGATTCTTAATCCTAGAAGCCATGTTGTGAGGGGGCTGGTCAGTCCAGCTTCCCTCAACCCAGTGGTTGAGTCATCTTCTGCCTACTGTGACCTTTTTTGCAGATTATTTTGTGGATAAAATCGCTCAATGCCGCACTTAATACGGGGGGGGGAGGGGAGTATTTTTTATTTATTTATACATATTTTTTAGCCGCCCCCTCATGCCTGCAGCATCTCGGGCTGGCTTAAAGCAATCCAATAACATTCCATAAAAACGGTATTTTAAAAAACTCCATCAATAAATAATAATAAAAAAAGAAGTAGAGTAGAGGCTGTAGAAGCCCCAGCTTGTCCGATTTTATGGGATCACTTTCAGTCGGTGACACCCGCTGACGTGGTGGAGGTGCTTGGGACTGTTCGAACCACCTCCTGTGAATTAGACCTCTGCCCATCCTGGCTGGTTAAAAGCTGCCGGGAGACATTGAGGCCGGTGCCGGCCAGGGTGGTCAACGACTCCCTGCAGGAGGGCAGTGTGCTGAGCTGTCTCAAAGAGGCGGTGGTGCGGTCTCTGCTCAAGAAACCATCGCTTGACGCTGACTCCCCTGCCAGCTAGCAGCCTGTCTCTAACCTTCCCTTTTTAGGGAAGGTTATTGAATGGGTAGTGGCTCAGCAGCTCCAGGGGCATCTGGACCGTGTCAGTTAACTGGATCCTTCACAATCTGACTTTCGTCCGGTGCATGGCACTGAGAACAGTGCTTGTGGCCTTGGTAGATGATCTTCGCCGAGAAAAGAACTGGGGTTGATTGACCCTGTTGGTCCTTTTAGATCTTTTGGCAGCATTTGGCACTGTTGATCATGAGATGTTGGTGACATGCCTGCGGGACAGTGCAGGGGTGGGCGGGACCGTTCTTGAGTGGTTCCACTCATTCCTGAATGGAAGAACTCAGCGGGTGGTACTTGGTGATTATTTTTCATCTTACTGAGACCTTCCTTGTGGGGTCCCACAGGGTTCAGTTTTGTTCCCTCTCCTGTTCAACGTGTATATGCAGCCACTTGGTGAAGTGATCAGAGAGTTCGGGGTGCGGTGTCATCAGTATGCAGATGACACCCAACAGTATCTCTCATTTTCAGCTAACCCAGGCCGGACTGTCTCGGTGCTTACCCGCTGTCTGACGGCTGTGGGGGATTGGATGAGAGCTAACCGACTGTGACTGAATCCTGAGAAGATGGAGGTGATGCTGGTGGGTAGGTCGATGGAGGCGATGGCTCCATTAATTGATGGAGTCTGCCCTCCACTGACGTCCTAGGTGCGGAACTTGGGGCTGCTCCTCGATGTGCAGCTCCGCCTGGATGTCCAGGTGGAGGCTGTAGCGAGGAGTGCCTTCTGCCAGTTACATCTGGTGTGGCGGCTTTGGCCACTGGTTTCAGTTCCGGACCTGGCCATGATCATCCATGCTTTTATTACCTCTCAATTAGACTACTGCAACGCGCTCTACATGGGGCTACCTTTGGTGACGGCTCGGAAGCTGCAGCTCATGCAGAATGCAGCGGCCCAGCTCCTGGTGGGACTGGGCTGTGGGGAGCATATTACACCAGTGCTCTGGTCTCTGCAATGACTGCCAATAGTCTTTCGGGCCCGATTCAAAGTGTTGGTCTTAACCTATAAAGCCCTACATGGTCTGGGCCCCGTTTACCTGCGGGACCGACTCACTCCCCAGGTTCTGGATCAGCCCCTGTGGTCAGCTGGTGGGGTGCTGTTGGAGGTCCCCCGGGTGTCTCGGGAGGCCACACAGAGCAGGGCATTCTCAGTCACTACGCCGCGCCTGTGGAACTCCCTCCCGGTGGGGGCGCAATTGGCCCTGGACCTTCTGGCCTTCCAGAAGAACTGTAAAACATGGCTGTTCCATCAGGCATTTGGTGAGGGGTGGGGGTGGGGTGGAGTGGGTAGGGATGAGGGGTAGGGTTGGGGGGGTGAGGGGTAGGGTGGGGAGGAGGATGTGTTTTTATGATTAATGTTTTTAAATTGTTCAAGTATTTTTAGATTGTTGTTTTTATGGTTTTGTTAGCCGCTCTGAGCCACTGAAGTGGGGAGAGTGGGATAAAAATCTGTTAAATAATAATATAATGATAATATAATATACGATCCTGAGGGTGTGTTTCCAGGCATAACCTCACTGTTTGTGACTCCCATGTGTCTGTGGAACCTTTCATACACTCTGTCCTGTCCCCTTTCCCTTCCCAAACATCACAATGGGATACAAGTCTGACACAGTTATGGCATTCAATTTATGATAATCATCAACACAGAACGTTATGGAACTAAAACCACTGGGCTTGCCCATGGACTTTTTGAGACCTGTATGACTCCCAGTTGCAACATTTCCTTGATCTCCTGGTGGATCTGTGTTTGAATCTTCCCATTTGTGCGAAAGGGACTGGACTTGACTGGACCCTTAGTTCCTGTCTCAATGGTGTGTACAATGATATCTGTTTCCCCAGGTCTGTTTGAAAAGAGCTCTTTGTGCTCCTGCAAGGAGGGTCATTATCTCATGCCTTTGGGAGGTGTTTAGGTTTGTGGAAATGCATTTCCTCCAGAGACTCAGTTTCCTGGCTCTCCTGGAAGAGGTTCGGTAATGGGTGATTACAGCTATCCATTACCCCATCCCCCTCAGCCACTGAAGCTAAGCAAGTCTGTGTTTCCTTATCATGGTAATCTTTTATTCTGTTTACGTGAAATTCTTGTGCCTCTGCCCTGGAGTTAGGTTTGTTAACCCAATATGTGACCTCATTTTTCTTATCAATATATGATATGATATGGGCCATCCCAAATGGCTTGCCCCCCAACCTTGTTAGTTGGTCTCATTACCAGCACGGTGTCTTCTGGGTTATAAGTTCTGTCTTTGGCTTTCTTGTCATATTTTATCTTTTGGGCCTCTTGGCTGCTGACCAGGTTATCTTGGGCCTCCCTTAACATGGAGTTTATGTTATGTCTGAATTGCTGGACATATCTAGTTATAGGTCATGTGGGCTAGCTTGTCCCCTCCCCTCCCCGGAAGTGGCTGGGGACTATTTAGCCCAGATGCCAGTGGCTCTGCCTAGACTCTAAAACCTACCTGCGCTGTTCCATCTGCTGCTGAGGGTGTGTGTGTGTGTGTCCGCTGCTGCTGTCACCGCTGCTCTGCTCCTGCTGCTCTGCTGGGCTTCTGGGGACCTGCGGGAAGACAAGAAAGATACTGTGAGATCCGGGGAGGGGGGGGGATGACAAAGAAGCCAGTCACCTGGGTGGGCTTGTCCCCTCCTCTCCCCGAAAGTGGCTGGGGGCTATTTACCCCAGATGCCAGTGGCTCCGCTGCAGGCCATGAGCCGAAGGGCCGTGGCCAAAGGGCGCGGCACTTAGGGGCACTTTGGGGATGTAAGGGGGCTTTTTGGCAGGTAGGGGTGCTATTTATTCAGGGTTGGGAAGGAAGGGTGGGGGAATGTAGGAGGGATGGTTAGAGGATAGGTTGGATTGGTGGGGGAAGGTGCCAAACCCTGGTGGCATCAGGATGGCCGGGTGGACTGGGGGGAGGCTTGGGGGGGAATGGTGAAGGGGGTGAGGGGTCATTGGGTGAACAGCCAGGTTTAGGGGGTCGGGATTGGGTGGACCAGGGGGGGGAGGGGCATAGGGGTGGTTCTTGGCTGTGGACGGTATGGTCCACGGAGTCAGATGGCTTGGACCCCTAGGGGACTGAGGTGCCTGTTGGAGGTGCGGCGTGCCATCCCCCCTCTGGGGTGGAGGAAGGAGCTAGGTCCAAGGTCTGCCTGTGGGGGGCTGCTGCTGTTGAACGCGAGGTCCATTGTAAGCAAGGCCTCAATTATCTGGGATTTGATCCTGGATGGGGATATGGACCTCGTGTGTATCATGGAGACCTAACTGGACGAGATGGCTGGACCAACTTTAGCGGACCTCGTTCCGGCCGGGTATGCCGTGCAGCACCAGCCCCGCACAGGCGGCTGGGGAAGTGGTGTAGCAATTATTTTTAGAGAGGACTGGCCTGTTAGGAGATATCCAGTCCAGGAGGTTGCAGGTACTGAGGCCCTCCATGTGGTGTTTGATTTGGCTGGGGGCAAATTAGGGGTGCTGCTGGTATACCCGGCCCCTTCATGTTCGGCAGCATCCCTTGCCACTCTAGCAGAGTTGGCCTTGGAGGTGGCACTGGGCTCCTCCGGGAGTTTGGTCTTGGGGGACATCAACGTCCAAGTCAATGCCGGCCTTATAGGAGCAGAGTGAGAATTCATGGCCACCATGGCAACCATGGATTTGTCCCAAGTGGTCAACTGCCCAACCCACATGGGGGGGCATACCCTCGACCTGATCTTTAGTTCTGGCCTTGAGGCGGGTGGTCCAGTAGTAGGGAGGTTAGGGCTATGCCCTTGTCATGGATGGACCATTATCTCCTCCAGGCCAGTCTCTCAACGCGCCACCTCCAGAAGGGGATGGGACCAGTTAGATTGGTCCACCCTTGGAGGCTGATGGAACCCCAGCGGTTCCAAGAGGTCCTGAGGGAACTAACCTTGGACCTGGACGGCCACTCGGTCGATGAGCTAGTCCAGCATTGGAACAGCTTGCTGGGGGAGGCCATTGACAGGGTGGCTCTGAGACACCCCCTGCCTCTGTCTCGTCATTGCAGGGCCCCTTGATTTACTGAGGAGCTGCGGTGTATGAAGCAAGTAGGCAGGAGGCTAGAGCGACACTGGCATCTTACTCGTATTGACTCCGACCGACTTCTCCATAGGGCCCATTTGTGGTCCTATGTTGAGGCTGTGAGGACAGCAAAGAAGGAGTTCTTTGCTGCCCTCATAACGTCTGCAAAGTCATGCCCAGCAGAGCTGTTTCGGGTGGTGCGGGGGCTGGTCAGTCCGGCCTCCCTCCGCCTGGACGGGGACTTGTCCCAGGCCCACTGTGAGGAGTTTGTCACCTACTTTGCAGACAAGATCACTCAGATTCAGAGTGACTGACACCGGGTTGGGGGCAGTAGGTGGCGAGCGCGAAGTTACGGAAGCGCTGTCTGGTCCAACTTTGTGGGGGGAGTTTCAGGAAGTGATGCCAGCCGATGCGTTGGACGTGCTGGGGTCTGTGAGAACCACCAGTTGTAAACTTGATCCTTGCTTGTCCTGGTTGGTGAAAGCCTCCAGGGAGACACTGGGGACGGTGCTGGCGAGACTGGTTAACACGTCCCTGCAGCAGGGGAGGTTGTTGTCCAGCCTCAAGGAGGCTGTGGTGTGCCCTCTACTGAAGAAACCATCATTAGATGTGGACGCACTCGCCAGTTACCGACCTGTCTCTAACCTTCCTTTTTTAGGGAAGGTTATTGAGTGGACGGTGGCGATCCAGCTCTAGGTGCATCTGGATAGCATCGATTTCCTAGACCCTTTTCAATCTGGGTTCCATCCCGGCTATGGCACTGAGACAGCATTGGTGACCCTGGTTGACGATCTCTGCTGGGAGATGGATGCAGGATGTTCTACATTTCTCATCCTGCTAGATCTCTTGGCCGCTGTTGATACCGTGGACCATGGGCTGCTGTTGAGATGGCTGCGAGACCTGGGGGGTCTGGGCAGGACTGTTCTTGAATGGTTCCGCTCATTCCTCTCGGGGAGAAGCCAGTGGGTAGTGCTGGGAGCTGAAACATCTTGTCCCCGTGCCTTGTCCTGCGGAGTTCCACAGGGTTCTATCCTGTCTCCTTTATTATTTAATGTATATATGCAGCCTTTGGGGGAGGTCGTGAGTGGGTTCGGGGTGCAATGTCACCAATATACTGATACTCAGCTGTACCTCTCTTTTTCAGCTGACCCAGACCCTGCTGTCTCATTGCTATCCCAGTGTCTGGAGGCCGTGGTGGAGTGGATGTGGCAGAGCAGACTGAAGCTCAACCCTGATAAGACAGAGGTGATGGTGGTGTGGAGGGTGAGGGAAGTGTCAGCCCTCCTGATTGGGGGGGTTTGCCCTCCTATAGCTCAGCAGATTTGGAATCTGAGGGTGGTGTTGGAGTCAGATCTCCGCCTGGATCTACAGGTGGAGGAGGTGGCGAAGGTCGCCTTCCGCCAGTTGTATCTAGCACGGAGGCTGCGTCCATACATCTCCTGGCTGAACCTGGCCTCCCTCATCCATGCCTTCATCACCTCGAGGCTGGACTACTGTAATGTGCTGTATGTGTGGCTGCCCTTGTTCCTGGTCCGGAGGCTGCAGCTAGTGCAGAATGTGGCGGCCTGGCTCCTGACAGGGTCGGGTCATCGGGAGCATATAACACCTGTGCTCCGAATTCTGCACTGGCTGCCAATAGCGTGCTGAGCCAGGTTCAAGCTATTGGTGTTGCTCTATAAGGCCCTTCATGGTCTGGGCCCCTCCTACCTCAGGGACTGCCTCACCCTCCATGCCCCAGAGCGACTCCTTCAGTCTGCCGGGGATGCCTTCTTGGAGGTCCCCCGTGTTAAGCAGGGGGCCACAATGGAGAGGGTATTCTCAGTGGTCGGGCCACATCTTTGGAATTCCCTCCCGGAGGAAGCTCACCTGGCCCCAAGCCTTTTGACATTCCGGTGGGCTTGTAAAACCTGGCTCTTTGCCCAGGCCTTTGGGGAGGAGGAGGGAAGGGTGGGTTAGGCTTTTGGCTCTCCCCTATCTTTTATTTCTATTTTTATTAATTTTGTTTTCCAATCCTGTTTTAGCTTTAAATTATTGTGTTGTTTTTAAAATGTTTTAATGTAATGTTTTATGAAATTGTACGTCACCCCGAGATGCCATAGGCATGGGGGACGACTCAAAAATGCTTAAAATAAATAAATAATAAATTTCCTCAGAGTTTTCCCAGGAGTCCCTTACTAGATCTAGGGGACCCCTCACATTTGTTCCAAATAGCAATTCAAACCGTGAGTATCCTGTTGATTCCTGGGATACTTCCCTGTATGCAAATAGGAGGTAAGGTAACATTTTGTCCCAACCATTTGCTCTGCTGGTCATAAAGGTAGTTAGCATTTGTTTCAATGTCCCATTAAATTGTTTAACTAACCCGTTTGTTTGGGGTTGATATGGAGCTGCTTCACATCACATAACTTCCAGAACTGATGGAAGATATTGGAGAGGAAATTTGCCCCTCTATCGGTTATGACCTGTTTGGGAAAACCCACCCTACTGAAAATTTCCAGTAATGTGTCTGCTATACTAGCAGTGTCAGTTTTTCTAAGGGCTGCAACTTCAGAATATCTAGTGTCGTAATCTACCACCACTAGTAGGTGGTTTTTCCCAGATCTGGAGGCTTTTTTCATGGGACCAATAATATCCATCCCCATCCTGTAAAAAGGCACTTTGATAATGGGGAGAGGGTGTAGGGGCACCTTTTTTGGATCATTCCCTTTCTTGTTCCTCTGACAGGAGTCATACACCTGGCAGACTACTCTAACATCTCCTTTCATGTCTGGCCATTCAAAATTTAATTGTAGCCTTTGCAGCGTTCTCTTTACTCCTAGGTGTCCAGCAAAGGGAGAGGAATGTGCCAGGTTAAGCAAGTCCTCTCTAAACTTTTTTGGCACCACCAGTTTCCTGAGCTGATCCTCCCCCTCCCATCACTTCCCTGGGGTAGGATCTTATAAAACAACCCGTGCTCCCATTAGTATTTCGCCCCATGTGATTCAGTTGGGTCTCCCTTATCAGCTGCTTCCCTGATTCCCTGTAAAGTCACATCATTTGTCAGTTCTGTTCTGAAATCAGTTTGTGTTGCAGTCAAGTTTTTACTTGAAAATTCTAACCTTGGGTCCGTGTCTTGTTCCTCCCCATGTGGGTCAGCACACCCCAGGTCCCCTTCTGGGTCTGTCCTGGCCACATCTGCTGGCTGGGTTTGGGACTCAATTTGGTCCTGCTCCCCACTGGGGTTTAGGTGCAACCTGTTTGGGGCTCTGAGCCTTGCTGTCCCTCTCCCTCCCCTTCCAGGTTGCTCTCTGGCTCCCCATGTTCCTGGGACTGGGCTTTCTCCACCCTCCCGTTTATTGCATTCCCCACCAGCAGCCAATGCGTTGCAGTTTTGGGGAGCACGGTCACCTTGATTTGTCCCTTTACCCCCTCCCATCAGTCACGGCTCCCCCTGCAGGGAATTGTGGGTGGTGCCCCCCAAAGTCCTGTGGGGGCCACCGCCGCAGCTTTAACAGTTTTAAAAAAACAAAGACAAAAAAACCCGTGCCACCGCTTATGACAGCTACAGCAGCTTCTGAGCTGCTGCAGAGGCTGCTGTAGCTGTCACTGAACTCGTTCTCCCTTTGGGGACCCACCCACTCCACTTGGAGATGGAGTGGGCCCCCGAAGGGACAAAAAAGGTTCAGCTGCTCAGCCGCCCAAAGCGTTTTCTGACGGAAAATGCGATTTGGGCGGCTGAACTCCTCCGTCCACAGCACGTATGGGACGTGGGAGGGAGGGGCTACAGCCTTCCATTACGCTCAATGGGCGCAATGGAAGATCTTGCCTGGTGAGATAGCTTGACGCGGGGACTGAGGAAGGGGGAGCAGCGTGCAGCGTGCTTCCTCCCTGCCTCAGTTCCCCAAGAGAGTCATGTCGCGTGCTGCCGCTCCTGCTGCCATTCACAGAGACTGAGGCTACTGAGCAGTCGGAGCAGGTAAGCTGACCCTTCCCTCCCCCACCCTGTACCCGACCTCCCCACCGCCGGGGGGGGGGATGGGTCTGGAGGGGGTCCCCCTCCACCCATCCCCCCTAGCCTGAACCTGTTTCCCCCCTACCCTGCATCCCACCCCTAGGCTGTTGATCTTAGGAAGTTAGGTGTG
>QEPC01005825.1:1994052-2015570 GCA_003113815.1 Sphenodon punctatus
AGTATCTTACCTGTCCAGGGGGGTTGGGACAGAAGGCAGGGCCCTGATGCAGAGGTTTCCTTGAGTTTGCTGGGTAGAAGCTGAAGAGTTTTCCTTGAGATTGCTGGTGTAGGAAAAGATTAGCCCATAAACCTCACAGCAAAATGCTAGTGAAATTCAGTTCTAATCTGAAGCAAAGTTGGTTTCTGGCCTCTTTATATAGTCTTCTTGTGGGGTGTGGGTGTTTACCCCTTCTCCAACTAACAATAGGTGTGAGGAATGTTAACCATCTCTGGACAACACCCTCCATCTCTGATGTAGATGGAGATTGAGCCCATATCTTCTCCAACTAACTAATGGGGGTACACATAGGTGGGTTCATTCTTGCTAGTCCATCTCCAGATAACCAATGGGCAGCAATCCCATATTCTCAATGCAAATTTCCACTTAACCAATGGGACAGCAATTCCCTATTCTCAATGCAAATTTCAGATCCATCTAGTATGCAGATTCATTGCTTAGAAGTCCACACCCAACCTCGCATGGGATGAAGCAAAGCCCATTCTCAATACAATTCCAGTTAGCAGGGAAGATCCCATCATGGCATTGTTTTAGAAATCCACACCCAACCTTGCATGGAATGAAACAATGCCCAACCCCAAGGACTTCAATAGAATGGGTGGGACAGACCTAATCAAAGTTAGTCTGAAAGACCCACGCCTACAACCAGCTCCATTTCAAAGCAATTGTATTTTCTTTTCAAATGACCTAAAAAAGCTCTCTCTTTTCACATAACTCTACAAAATCTAACTATGCTTTGGGGTTTGCATCCAAAGCATGTTTGAGCATTTTTGTTACATTTCAGAAAAAACATAAAAGCCAGTTTTTAAATAACTTTTATTTACAGATCTGTGTAATACACTACAACATCTCTAGGTATGCATCATTTGCTCAATTTTATTGTACACTCGTCTTTTTAAAAAAGGATTTAAAGTGTCTTTTTCTAACCATGATTTCTACAAAATCTAACACACGGGTATCAACAGGTTTGATCATTCCTTCCAGCATGCTTTCAGGATCAGGAGACGAATCCACATTACAGAACAGCATAAGTGTAAGATTAAAACTGTCCTGACTGATACATAAACAACGTAATGCATACCCCAACATCATCTGAACGTGAAAGATGGTTTGCAAGCACAGGTTATCACAAATGACTTTAAGTTTTCTATTCCTGTCCTCAGAAGTCCATGTCAGACAATCGTGAGCCATTTGGGCAGGAGCATTAAAAACACAGCCTTCGCAGTCTGCATACAGCTTCTCCCTCATACAATGTTTTAGAATTCCATAGACTGACGCTCTCACTATAGACCTCATGGTTGATTTTCGTTTCGAAGGGGCGACATAATCAGATTCGCAGATTTCCAACCCAAGCTGCTTTTGCAGAATAATATGAGGCTCCTGGTTTTCATCTTTCCTCTCAGGACAGAAACAGGCCGAACCTTCAGCTTGGGGTTTAGCCTCTTCAGGGGGGCCTTCAAACAATTCCTGGAACAAGATTTAAAAGCACTAATGAGCCAACAGTCTTTTTACAAAGCAATGTTTTGTGACACACATGTCTAGATGGAAAGAAACCTCCGTCTAAAAATCTTTCTTACCTCAGAATTTTGAGCTGGGGGTATGCCTTCTTCTACCAACTCTAGGGCCTCCGGGGTCTCAGTGGCTGACGACATTCCCATAAGGGTTTCTTCATTATGAAGCGGGGTGCTAAAAAGAACCTTAGCCAGAGGCCCGCTCTCACCATCATCCTCCGAACTGGAAATATAGCGTTTTCTGTATAACCGTCTCACTACGTCTGGAGGCTTAGTCAACTCCATAGGCCTCACAGGCGTAGTATCAGTATGGTAAGCCATTGCAGTTTTTCCGTGTAAGTGGTAGCGATCGGCTCCCTGCTCTCTGTATCAGACAATGGCGGCCCCCTCTCTCATACCCCTAGGGGGCGGGACTACAGCTCCACAAACCTTTCCGATTGGTCACATCTCTGCAACGAGGCAGGTTAGAACCATGAAACCTTCGCCGATTGGTTCAGCTCACCCTCCTGAGTCGTTTGAACCCTCACATGACCCTCTTTCTGCGAATCATCCTACCCCGGAAACCCCACCCGGTTTTCTCCAAGACGGAGTGGCCTAGGATGACGAAACCTATGCTGATTGGTTCACCTCACTCTGCTGAGCGCGTAGAGGGGTTACATGACCCCATCGCTGCAGTTCACCCTACCCCGAACCCCGCATCATAAAGTTGCTCCGATCCCCACAAAACCCATACCTACTGGTCCGTCTCACTCTCCTGAGTTCATAGATGCATTACACGGCCCTCTTCAAAGGACCTTGTGGGTTCAGGGAGGCTGGAACCTTTAGTTCCAGCCACCCTGACCCACAAGCAGAATCCCCCAAAGTCAAGCGTAAGGACCTTCTGGGGTCGGGGGGTCGGGAACCTTTGGTTCCCGGCCTCCCTGACCCGGAAGCATTACCCCCTTCTGCGTCACTTCCGCTTGCCCACGTCACTTCCTTCCAATGGCGGGACTTCCGGACCGACGAAGGCGGGACTTCCGCTGACGTAGGACCCCATGTGACCTGTCAAACTGATAATGATCAGTTTGATGACTAGTGTCCCCCTTCCTACTTAGGTGAGTGCATGATAAATTGCTCTTTTGATGTAGCCTTCACTGGCACCTGGCAATACGTTACCCTTTCAGAAACCCCTGTGTTTGCATTGGGGCTCCTTCATTCTGAGACTTTGCTCTTGCCCTCTGGGTGGGCTTTACAAAAAATAATTTGCTCTGGAATGAGCATCTCCTTGAGGGCTGAATCTTGGCACTTGCCGAATCATTGATGCATTTAACCTGATGGGTTCCTTTACCATTTTTTACTTTAGAAAGGAGTATTATCATTCGGGGTCATCGGAGCTCTTTTAGAGCCACTTGCCCATTGAAACACAGCGCAGAAATCACAATTATTCCTTGAAGAAGCTGCTAGTCACAGCGAAACGTTGGATCTAGTTTATCCTTTGTGACATCGGTTTCATTTGGGTTTCTACCAGGCGTTCGTAGCCAGGCCATCTTTGTTATTATTTTTTTGCTCTGTTCTGACTCCGTACTTGTATTGTTTATGGGGTTTCCCCAATGTATATGCTTTCTTTGTTTGCACCTGTACTTTTGCTTTGTGTTTCATTCTGGCATATTCTTGCTCATTTTCCATTGTCTGCATGATATTATTTATGGTTAGATTCTTGGTGTTACTGCCTATACTTATGGTTATACGGACATTATTTTGAGCTAGCATTTGCTATACTACATTTTATTAAAATCTTGTATCTATCTTTATTTGGGAACCTGTCCTCCGTTTGGGATAGTTATTGATTGTTGTACCTAGTTTATACACTATCCTGATACTTTTAGACTGACTATGTTCTTACTTAAGCAGCCCTTCTCAGCCAAGCTTACATTGTCCAGCTACTATCAAGAAGCCAGATTTGTAACTGGGGCACGTAGGCATTACTACAATGCTATCTATGGTGACACCCATGATAATCAGGATGATGTTGCAGCATCCTGAGTTGCCCCAGGGGCTAGTTAAATGCCTTCCCCTAGGTGATCTGGAGCATGGAGAAGATACATTTTTTTTTTAAATGAGGGACTCTATGAAGCTACGATGTACTGAAACAGGGGTGTCCATTCTGAAATAAAGGACATCCATTCTGTTCTGTTGGGGTATGGGGCTCTGAAATAGGGACACCCATGATGTTCTAGGGAGCTGTGGGTCTCTGAAATAAGGGATGTGCTAGTTCTACCTCTGAAATAAGGGACACGCCATTAAAGTAATGGCAACCTTAGTATAAAGCCATAGCCTCGCAGGGGGAAGCTGACAGGGCTCGGCTCATCCCTATAGCTCTGTTGGGGGGGATAAAGCGGCTGCTTCCCCTGGCGGCGGAGCAGTCATTTGCACCTGCTGCACGGTGGAGTTGCCGGGCTCTGCTCGGCCTGCACCTGAGCTTGGCCGCAGGAGGCTGCAGCGCAGCGGGGAGGGAGTTGCCGGCGATCACATGGGCGCCGCCGCGGGTGCTATTGGCTGCGGCCCGGCCACTGCTGTGCCTGCTCCGTCCTCCCTGAGTCTCCTGCGCTGCTGCCGCTCCGGGGGTCGGAGAGTCTCGGCGCGGCTCGCCATGTGCTGAGCGCGCGCCGCTGCCCGGCCGGGCGCTGCTAACAGCTGGGAACCGCCCGCAGCCGGGCTCTGAGCGCCGCCCACATGGCTTCCCCATCAGCGTGACCAGCCCTGCGGCTTGTCCGGACCTTCCGCAGCGCCGTTCCCTCCGCCAAGGTGCGTAAGCAGCGCGCAGCCGTCTGGGAGTTAATACGAGGCGGTGCAGCACTCCGGGGCCGGGCGTAGGGTTCCTCAGCCGGGCAGGGCGCAGGAGGGGGTCGGAGGCGCATTGGAGAGGTAGAACTGCGGCCTTAATTCGAGCAGCAGGGCTGGGGATGGAGTTTGCGCGCTGGGGGAAGTTTAACCACCCCGCTTGAAAAGTGCCTGCAAATGGGAGCCTGTCCCTCTGCGCCTCTCCTGCTGCCGGTGGGGAGAGAAGCCCCTGCCCGCTGGTGCAGAGCCGCCTTCTCTCCAGTGGCAGCAGCTTCCTTAAGGTGGAAACCTGGTATTGCTACGACCAGCAGCCTGTTGCAGGAAAAGCTAAGAATAAAAAAATGATACAGATGTCTCCCAATGAGGCATCTATGACTAGACAGCCCAAGGGGAATGGCACTGGACTGTTAGCAACCAGCTGAGCCCCTGTCGCATTGCTAGGGGATTAATACCGCTGGACTAAAACTAAAAACTCTTGCCAAGCTTGATGTTTTCAGATCACCGCACAAAGTCCATATTTGTCTTGTCCATGGAGACAGTTGTGGCATGGAACTTATCCAGCATTAGTGAAGTGTGGCGGGCTAGTATTCCCACATTAATAGTTTCACATGCCTTCATAAAATAATCTTGTTAAAAACTGATTTAGATGTCTCTTCTCCTGCCAACAATGGCTTGCTTCAGGGGCATCTACTAAGGTTTAGCATAACAGCTGCTGGAAACCAAAAGGGGTAACTGAGTTTGCAGTTGACAAGAAAAAAACTTTTCATACTGAGATATTTGGTCTCTTCAGAATTCTATAACCTTGGACCACACTTCTAGAGAGGGTGAGAAACCGAACAAGCTGCATCTAGCAGCAGGTATGAATGAAGTCTGGCTTATCTGTCTAGGAAATGCACCCAGCTGAAAAGGAAGACCCTCTTTCTCTAGAGTCAGGCCCTTTCTTCAATATGGCATTGATAATTCAGTGTGCCTTCATCAATTATTTGCGCCTCATAAAATGCCAACTGTCACCTTCATGCTACACAAGGCACAGCTAATGGGCTCTGCCTTATTGAGTACAACGCAAGCAGAGCCAGGCTTCTGGTCAATGAGTTATCTTTCCCCCCACTGCCATTAAGTTGTTAGCAAGCATTTATATAGTGCCAGCAATGCACCAGGTGCTTTACAAAGTAATGAAATAGACATGGTTCCTGCCCTAGGACTTACAATCTGAGAGATGGGGGAAGGGGGGAGACGAAGGAATGGGAACAGAGGGGAAGACAAGGAGTGTAGCATTCACAAAGTTGTGAGGTCCCAGATGCGCGTGCTTGGTTTGGTTACATTGAGAATGATAGCTGGCTGGTCTGTGTGGTGAGGTTATGAGTACACAGACCTCGGGTAACGGATTGTACTGGATGGAGGGTATCAGCAGGAGTTAGGTAAGGGGAGCGAGGAGTCGGGGAGAGCAGAGTGGAAGAGGTGGGTCTTGACGGGAGGAACGAGGTGGATGTGGGCAGGGAGGGAGTTCCAGGCATAGGGGGCAGCTAGGGAGAAGGGAAGAAGGCGGTTAGGGGAGGCATGTGAAGGCGAGAGAGGGGACAGAGGAGGAGCATGTAGTTCACGGACTGGAGTACGGAGAGGTAGGGGGGAGCAAGGTTGTGAAGAGCTTTATTTGTGAAGACTAGGTGCTTGTGCAGGATTTGTTCAGGAAGGGGTAGCCAGTGAAGAGAGGAGGGGCTGCACGTGGTCGAAGCAATGGGCGAGGTGGATGACCCTGGCAGCAGAGTTTTGGACGGAGATAAGGGGAAAGCGGGGGAGGCCAGTGAGAAGAAGGTTACAGTAATCGAGGCGAGAGATGACCAGGGCGTGAACAAGGGTTTTGGTAGAGGAGACAGAGAGAAAAGGGCGAATCTTAACAATGTTATGGAGGGAGAAGCAACAGGATTTGGCAACCGAGTCGATGTAGGGTTTAAAAGAAAGGAGTGAGTCAAAGATGAAGCTTAAACTGTGGACTTGGGGGATGGGAAGGATAGTGACCCTGTTGATAAGGATCGACGGGAGAGGAAGGATGAGGGGGGGAAGATAAGGAGTTCAGTTTTAGCCATGTTGAGTTTGAGTTGACATTGAGACATCCAGGTAGAGATATCAGAGAGACAGCTGGTGAGGCGAGCTTGAATAGATGGAGAGAGAGGAGGAGTAGAGAGAGAGAGAGTTGAATGTCATCAGCGTAGAGGTGATATTGGAAGCCATGGGCGGCAGTGAGTTTGCCTAGGGACAGGGTGTAGATAGAGGAGAGGGCCAAGGACAGAGCTTTGAGGAACACCAACCAAGAGGGGGAAGGGAGGAGGTGGAGTTTGCAAGAGACACGTTGAAGGAGTGGTCAGAGAGGCAAGAGGAGAACCAGTTCAGGATGGAGCCACGGAAGCCAAGGGAGTGAAGTGAGTCTAGCAAGAGTGAGTTGTCAACAGTATCGAAGGCAGCAGAGAGGTCAAGGAGGACAAAAATGGAGTAGAGGCAATTAGATTTAGCCACAAGAAGATCGTTGGTGATCTTAGCAGGAGCAGTTTCAGTAGAGTGAAGGGGGAGGAAGCCAGATTGGAGGGGGTCATGGGAGGAGTTGGCAGAGAGGAAGTAGAGACCGTGAGAGTAGACAACACGTTCAAGAAGCTTGGAAGCAAAAGGAAGGGGTGAGACAGGGTGGTAGCTAGAAGGTTCAGAGGACAGTGTAATAACACCTTTAGGGTGTCCTGCTAAAAGTTGTAGGCTCTCCATCGTTGAATGTTTTCAGCTGGACACTAGACACTTGTTGGGAATGTCATAGCTGTGGATTTCCTGAAATAAAGAACTTGTTAGTCCTTGCAGTTTCTCTCTGAAGTAAAGAAGTTCTTACTGCTCTTGTTTACAGGTATGTCAAATGAAGCACAGAGAGGCACAATTTTATACAAAGTGTGTGATCTCTTGAGTCTCTTTTATGCTGGGTAACAGACTTTTTGTCTGACAGAGCAGTGTCAGAAATAACTGCTGAAAATGTCCCACAACTCCCTGTCTAGTAATAATTAAATCTTTTTCAGCACTGATTCTGGGGTACTTGTTGGCTGCTGCTGATTATTTGTTGGATCCTCACTGACAAGCTGGTAAAGAGTGGGGAGGGTAGACACTACAATAAGGCAGATTGTAGTGGAAGGAGTTATAGAATGGGGGTTTTCAGGGCTCTGTCTTGTCATTAACATCCTTAATGATTTGGCAGGGATGGAGGAAATATATATCAAGTCTGCAGATGACCAAAGTGGGAAAGGGTAGCTAACAACTTGGAAGATGGAATTAGAATTCTGAAAAATCTTGATAGGTTGGAAAACTGAGCTGAAGTTAACAGTGACATTCAACAATGATAAAGGTCTGCATTAAGGAAAGAAAATCTTGATGCACAAGTATAAGATGGGAGACAGCTAGCGTGGCAGCAGGACATGTGAAAATGGTCTCTGGTGACTAGATCAAAAATGGAACATGAGTCAGCAGTGTTATGTGGCTGCAGAAAAGGCTAATGCAATTTTAGGCTACGTTAACAGAAGCACTGTCACAGGAATCAATAATTCTGCTTTATTCGGCACTGGTGAGACCTCACATGGAGTACTGTGCCCAGTTATGGGCACCTCATGTTAAGGAGGACACTGTGGAAAAAATGGAGTGTAAAGGAGGATAACCTATGATAAACAGTCTGGAAAGCAAGTCCTATGAGAAAAGGACAAAAGAACTGGACTTCTCAAAACTAGAGAAGATTAGGGGGGAGACATAAGGAAGACAATACTGGGTCAGACTAATGGTCTGTTGTATCCAGTATCCTGTCTCTGACAGTGACTACCTATGGTGGTTTCACAGGAGGGTGCAACAGGTCATAATGGAATGATCTGTTCTTTTACTCCCAGCTGCCAAGTCAGGTTTACGTCCCCGGACCAACTTGACTAATAGATACGATAACAGGCTTCAAATATCTAAAGTGTTGCTTGAGGAAGTTGGTAAGGAGCTGTTCTTCATTGCCATGGAGGGCAAGACTAGAAGTAATGGGCTTAAATTACAAGAAGGTATACTTCGCCCTCTATTAGTTAAGGTGAGACACAGTTCTCATTCATTTTGCCCCTATACTTAACGTGGCTTCTTTATGGCCACTGCACTTCCAGGCTGTGACTTCCAAATTGCAGTAGATTGTGAATTTATTTAGTATCCTTGCAGTGCTCTATCGCGGTTGAAAATTCAAGCATAGTCCCTACTAATTGCTGGTGGATTTTTAGGAAAATGCAAAGTGTTAATATAAAGTTATGGTAATTAGAAGAGATCATTAATCTCAATGGGGAAATTTGTTGAGTCACACATGCATGCGGTGGTAGTACTCTGTGGTAGGGCAGCCAGCAATGGGAGACTGCCTGCCTGAGCGGGGGGGGGGGGGGACTGTCATACTGCTGCACCCCCTCTCTCCTGGTTACTACCTGGCTTGTTAACTAGCCCGGTGGGGGAGGGGGAGGAAGAACTGCCACGCCCCCCCATCCCACCTGCTGAATCCCTAGCTAACCTTCCAGTTCAGTACTGCAGTAGCAGCAGAAGGGGGTGGGGGGGAAAGAAACTCCCCGCCCCCCTGCTTGCCCGCTGACTCCCTAGGTAACCCGCTTCGTAGGAGCTGTGGCAGCAGAAGGGGAGAGGGAGGAATTACCACATCCACCACTCTTTCTTTGGGGGGTGGGGGTTGGTTAGGTTAGCTGGGGCAGGCTGAGCCCTCTGCCCGGCTCCACACGTGGATCAGCAGCAAAGAAACGGGAAGGGACTCCTCTCCCCGCTGTCTGGCTGGGGCTGCAGCTGCATTTGTGAGCTGATTCCTCAAACATCCATGAGACTGCTAGGATCCCTGCCCCTCCTGCCTGGCTGGGAGCTCGGCTAGGAACTAATGCTCCTGCTGCTGCCCCTCTCAGCCCCTCACTTGTCATTTTCCAAAAATGTGAGGTGTGTGACACTGAACGTGTGTGCGTGTCGGGAGAGGTGTGTGTGTGAGAGAGAGGTCAGTGTGGGTGTGTATGAGTTGGTGTGTGTATGTCAGAGGTGAGTGTGTGTGACACTGAAAGTGTGTGCGTGTTGGGAGAGGTGTGTGTGTGTGAGAGAGGTCAGTGTGGGTGTGTATGAGTTGGTGTGTGTATGTCAGAGGTGCGTGTGCGTGAGAGACTGACAGTTTGTGTGTGTGACTGCGTGAGGGCGGGAGGTGAGAGCATGTATGTGTGAAAGAGGGGTGAGTGAGTTTGCATGTGGGTGAGCTTTCATGGGGAGCAGCAGCAGAGTCGGTTGGGGCTGCAGAGCAGCCTGAGGTACCCTCATCCAGGGCAGCTTGGAAGGAGTGTGTATTCCCCAGAATAACCTCAAAACACCCTTCCTTTTCTTATTCACCCCAAACACTCTTCCCCACTCAATGGAACATTTCAAAAAACCTAATTAAATTCCAACATTGAAAAACCAAGGTTTTAAATTCAGAGTTAAGGCGAGTTAATCAAAGCTAATGATTTCAATTATACTCTAATAATCCCGTCCCATCACAAATCCTATACTCCAAAAATAAGTCATTCCATCTTACATCTTTCATTAACCATCGTTTATACATCTCTCTTCTTAAGATAACATTTTTTTCCTTCCAACATCAAACTTATGATATTAAATAACTCCCACCCCTTCACAAACTACTGAACTACTACTGAACAAATTTCTTTTCATTCAAATGCCTTAACGAGTTACTTTTTGATATAGATATTTTCTATTACTTTATGAAATAAGGAAAATTATAAGGTCTGATGTATTAACTCATTAAAGCATTTGAATGAGAAGAAATTGTTCAGTAGTAGAATTTGTGAAGGGGTGGGAGTTATTTAATATTATAAATTTGATGTTGAAGGAAAAAATGTGATCTTGAGAGAGTTGTATAAACAATGGTTAATGAAAGATGTAAGATGGAATGACTTATTTTCGGAGTATAGGATTTGTGATGGGAAGGGATTATTAATTGGAGTATAATTGAAATTGCTAGTTTTGATTAACTCCTCTTTAACTCTGAATTCAAACATTGAAAAACCAAGGTTTTAAATAGCTGGAAAAACTTCCTAACATTATTTGGCAGTGGAACAAGTTGCTTAGGAAAGTTGTAGCCTCTCTATCACTGGACATTTTCAGTTGGGTGCTAGACATGTTAGGAATGTCATAGCTGTGAATTTCCTGCATCAAAGCAAGGGGTTGGACTAGATGACCTCTAAAGTACCAACTCTTGATTCTAATCATATGGTAAAATCAACTGTTGATGGGAACTCTACATTTGGGTCATCTTTTTCACTTGTGCTAAGAAGTTGGATTATGAGCAATGAGGCATGTTGGTGTATAAAAAGAGGGGATGTTTATCCCTGCATAAGTGCCATACTGGGTCAGACCAATGGTCCATCTAGCTTAGCATTCTGTCTCCGACAGTGGCCAATCATGATGGCTTAGGAGAAGCATCCAACAGGTCACAATGGGGGATCGATTCCCTGTTGTTTTTCCCCCAGCATTTGGCTTCCGAAATTTGATCTACCTGTGAAGGGTTAGCTTCTCATTGTTACAATGTACTAGTTTCATGTGTCAACCATATTTTTCTGCTTGCTGCCCTGATGTGCAAATACTCTGGCTAAATAAAGGTGTTGTTTTTTTCATTCACTTGTTTAGTCAAAATTATTTTGTTGAACACCCGTCCTGCAGAGACTCAGGGTGACTTACAATCATACAAATGCCATCTTGGATTCAGCTACATTAAGCCTCATTCTGAGGCAAGCATATCCACACATGGAGACCTATAATCTAACCTTTCACTTTCATATTAAACTTATTTACAAGCTCTTTGCCCAAGAGTAAATTATTCTTTATGTGCATTTATTATGTCTACAGGTGTCTCACAGGTCAGTAGAGAAATGTAGTTTAATATTAATCTTGTGTCACGGACCTCATCCTGTACCTATTTGCTTGACCAAGTAATGCCTAAGCAGAATATAATTGTCTCAAAAGATTTGTCTGTTAAGGAGCCAAAGTTCAAAGTAAATGTACACGACAGACAGGCAAAATATTACATTCATAATCTCCAGAACTACATGCTATGTATGGGAAGAGGCTTTAAAATTCTTGAAACAGGGCAACTGTCTATGCAGCATGTTCAAACACAGAAAAGAAATCTTAACTAAACACACAAATGCTGAGAAACCCTGTACATTTCACCACAAGTTAGTCTCCATAATCTCATGTTAAGTGATGAGCTAAGTCAGTTGGTGTTAGATACTTAATACTGCTTTGTGTCTGAACAGTTCATGCCTAAAGAGGTGATGGTCCCTGTTACAATAGTGTATTTAGTCTCTTAACATCTCCATGAGGTGGGAAAGTACTAGCCATGGGTGACAACAGACATGATGCCAGCTCCACTTTAACATTTCTTGTGTATGTTGCGGGGCTGTATTGGTGCCCTATGCAGCCCTGCAACATGCATAAGAAATGTTAAAGCAGTGTTAAAGTGGAGTTAGCATCATGTCTGTTGTCACCCCATTTTACAAATGGAGTAACGGAAGCACTGGGGAATCGAAATTATTTGCTTCTGGTTGCACAAGAAACTTGTGCCAAAGGAGGGAATTGAACCTTAAGTCTCTCAGCTCCCTGGCTAGCATGATAACCACTGGATAATCCTTCCTCACGCAGCAGATACAGATCCAGTTCCATCATATGATATGAGCCTTTAACCTTATCATATGAAGCTTTGTGTATTTAGTTTTGTTGGGAAAAACCACCACCCACAACAACCAATCCTGCTGAGTTTCCATTTGACATCAGAAAAGCCTCTTTGGTTCATTTCACACAAAATACCCCCTGCCCACGTGTGGCAATGGGTCGGGGGGAGCGCCTGTGTGAGTGATGCTGCGGATGGGGGGGCGTGCATGCTCCCACACTCCACCCACCTCCACCCATCACCCACACACGGAGCCATCAGCCAAAATGGTGATGGCTCCATGGATGGAGATGGGTGTGCATCTGTGTAATGGCCGCCCACATGCTACACACCCACCGCGGTGCACACCCATCCTCCCCCCTCGCACCATGACCCATCTAAAATGGGCCTTGGGCCACAGTGGAGGGGGGGCAGCCATTACACAGATGCACACCCATCTCCACGCATGGAGCCATTGCCATTTTGGCCAGTGGCTCCGTGTGTGGGTGATAGGTGGAGCATGAGAGTATGCACACCCCCATCCACCCACCACAGCAGTTATACAGGTGCCCCCCACCTATTCCCGCATGTGGGGGATGTCTTGTGGCAGGAGATAGTCCAGTATATCCTCTTTCCTAGATATTTCTCATGATGTCATTTCTGGCAAGATACACAAACTAAATAAAAGTGGGTAGGTGGAGTGCTGCTCACCTGCAGTAGAATAAGAAATGGAATGAAAGGTAGTAGTTAGAAAAAGTCACTAGTTGTTTCCATGGTCAAAAATGTGAAGTGTACAACTGTTTAGAATGTTTTTCATCCAAATAAAATTTCAAAAGCTGTGAATGGTTAAAAAAATGTTGAATGGTTTTAATTAATGTTAAAATTGTTGAAAGTATCAAATGAATGCTAACGAAGTAGAAAGAAGAAATCTTATTTTCCAAAATTTTCTTGGACTCCATTTCTGCAAAAACATTGAGAATACTGTTTTCAATTTGGGAAGAGACTTTGAAGTTCTTGCGAAGATTCATTGTCGGCGCACCCCACTCCAATGAGACGCAGAGACTCTGATGGTGTTAAAACTGGCCACACTCTTTATTGATGACACATTTTGCCTTAATAGATGGTAGGTGAATTGCCTCAGCAATTCTGGGTCCAGCATGCTACCTATGTAGCTTACCTTATTAACTGTGGCACTGCCTGGATACGCCATCCGTTGACAGTGCCTTAACATTAAACCCCACCTCCCTCGACAGCACTCAGGCTTGGCCATACAGAATGTGGGGGAGAAACAACCAACATTTTATCTGGGTAAGGAGAGAAACATCGACCCGGCGCAGAGACAGTGCATGCCCCTGGACACGGAGTCAAGGGCACACCTCGGGGGATGACCCCAGTGCATGCTGCGCCCTGTTACACAGTGTCACCCCCATCTCTTAAGGAGATGCCCCCTCTATTTCCTACCAATACCTATTCTATATAGCATGTTGGGCCCCTGCCACATAGGGGCAGGCGATTACGACCTGCCCTGACACCCACCACCTATTCTCCAGTGCCCAGCCAATTGGGCCAAGTACATTTCGTTACCCTTTTCTGACAAGTGCACACCGTTGGCCCTGTACAGTTTCGGTCAGGTGTGTACAACCCCTTGGTGACGTAAAACGGAACCACCAAGTCCTATAACCCATTTACCCACCTCACAGTTCATGTTCTTTCTAGCCTTATCTATGCTACCCGGCCTAAGTGCATTTGCCCATTTAATCCTAGGTACCATAGCGTTCCATACTATTTTAACCCCCCAAAACCAATGCCTAACCTGGAATAACTCCTGTTTTAATTTGAACTATCAACCCAACCACTTTACGGTTCGTGAGGTCGTTTCCCCCCAGGTGAATAACTAATATGTCCGGGGAGGGTAACTTCCTCAAACTGCTCAACATTGGTAATAGGTGGCTCCACCGCATCCCGCTTTTTCCGAACCACTTTATGGATGCCCTATCTTCTAAACCCATCTGTGAATTGAGGGGGGCGCGATGCGCTGCCCTACGTGCCCATCGAACCAAGCTGTGACCCACGATCTACACAACTCGTCGAGGCGGTTGGACACCCATGTGTCCTAACAGAAAATAAAAGAAGGAACGGAGGGTTAATGTGGGTAGCAGCGCACGTACTTCTTATAAGCCCCTGATTGCCAACGCCCCACTGCCTTGACGACCGCTTCTGGTAACCCTGCTGCTGCAGTCATGGTGGCAGCTCCAATCCGGAAGGAATGGGTCCCATAGCTCCCTGGGGGGGAGGCCAATTTCCTTGAGAGTCCCGCGGAGCATGGCCGCTGCTTGATAGCTCATCACTGGAGTGCCACGCCTGTGTATGAACAAGGGGCCCAACGGATTGGGTCTGATGGCCATGTATCTCGTAATTTGCTGTAAGGGGCATATAATTGGCGGGCCCGCCAGGAACAACTCAAATGAGCCCTCTGGTCTGTGTTAGACATTTTCAAACGGATGCTGAGAGTTGCCTGGGTCGTGCTTATATCCGAGACCAAAAGCGCCCAGCCCGAAGCATCGGACGAGGTGCTGCAGACCACCTCACTAATTCTAAAGGCCCCAAAATACAGTATCCCACAAACAGTTCTAAATAACTGTGCCTCGTACTGATCGTAACAGACCCTTGCCATGGCCTCAGCAACCCGCTTGAGGATCGGTGTCGTCATAGCACGCACCAGTCGAGGAGGTGCGGGTGACCGGGCCCAGGCTTCCAGCATACGTTTGAGATAGAAACCCCCATCGGGAGGAGGAAATCCCCTGCATTTGCTAATGAAATTTAGTGCCGCCACTTTCCCTGAGATAGTTCCTCTCGACATACCCTTGTCATGTAATTGCATGACAATTTGTAGCATTTCCTGCTCTAAAATAGGAAAGCCCCATGCCCAACCTTTTTGCTCCCGGAAATTCTGAAACTCCCTAAAAGTCCTACCGTAGGTGACCTGCGTTTTAGGGGTGAGGGAGGATTGGATGGTATTCAGGAGGTCTAACTCTCAATGTTCCATATTCCCATGGGCAATGGTTCGGGGTCTGGGCGTGCCTCCGGCGTGAGTTGACGGAATCGGTCCATCTGGAATCGAGACAGGGCATCAGCAATGCCGTTGTCGATTCCAGGGACAGGCCGTGCCCTGAACAAGATGTTGTATTTCAGGCATGTAAGTACCATTGACCGCACCAGCCCCATCACTCTTACTGATCTGGAGGACAGTGAGTTGACAATGTGGACAACTGCTAAGTTGTCACACCAGAAGAGCACAGAGTGATTGGCAAAGCGATTTGCCCACAGCATTACCGCCACCAGAATGGGAAATAGTTCTAAAAATGTCATATCTCGGGTTACCCCTGCTGTGTGCCACCTTTCGGGCCAGAGTGCTATAGCCCATGCACTCTCAAAGTACACTCTGAACCCATTACCCCCAGCAGCATCAAAGTGCACCTGTAGGTCAGCCTTGAGCAACCACTGATCTCTCTAAAAACTGACCCCGTTAAAATCCTCCAGAAAGGTTAACCACAGCTCCAGATCTTTTCTCATTTCCTTGGTAACTCTGATGCGGTAATGTGGAAGCAAATTCCCCTTTAAGTTATTATACAATCTTGACAGAAATGCTCGACCTGGTGCTACCACCCTACAGGCAAAATTTAGGCTGCCAATAAGCAATTGCAGCTGGAGGACAGTGATCTTGCTATTCCCTAAACATGCCGTGATCTTGTCTTTTAGGGCCTCCAATTTTTCCTCTGGCAATCGCAATATCATACTGAGTCCAACTCAGTTCCCAAATATGCGAGGACAGTGGTTGGCCCTTCTGTCTTTTCAGGTGCCAATGGGATGCCCAGTTCATCCGCCATCGCCTGGAACTGTTCCAGGGCAACCGCGCATTCGTCTGATCGGGGGGACCTGATGATAAAAAAATCATCTAAATATTTGGTTACGCCCACCCCGGGCATCCGCTGCCTAAAAATCCACTTGACAAGGGAACTGAATCTCTCAAAAGCTGAGCATGATATCGAACAGCCCATTGGCATGGCTCGATTGTAATAAAACTGCCCTTCAAACTGAAATCCCAGCAGGTGAAAATTCGTTGGGCTAACCAGCAGCAGGCGGAATGCGGATTTCACATCACATTTGGCCATTAACGCCCCTTTTCCTTTTGCTTTAACCTTCTCGACAGCCACATCAAAGGATGCATATTTAACTGTCGAGAGCTCCCTAGGGATGGCATCGTTGACTGATCCACACCTAGGATAGGAAAGGTGATGTATCATCCGTAACTCGCCCGCCGCCTTCTTTGGGACTACGCCCAATGGTGGGACTACCAGATTGGGTAGCGGGGCTCCTGGAAAGGGTCCACTACCCTGCCTTCATTTACTTCCTTAATTTTCTGATTAATGATATACTCCAATCCCTGGGTAGATTTCAGGTTTGAAGACCAGTGGATCGCTATAACCGGACCGGCTGGTATGTTGAAGCCTGCATCCTTTAACCACATATTCTACCTCCGACCTTTTGGGGGTGGAACCTGAGTGCCTCCTTGAGGCGGTCATACCTGACCAGCGTCGACCCCCTTTGTAGTCTGTCCTTGCCCGGGAGGTCCCTGATTGGGTTTACCGCCCCCTCCTTTTTGCCCATTGTTCCCTCTCTGTCCACGCATCTTCGGGTGAAAACAGTTGGTAGCTGGGTGTGTTCCTCCGCAGTTGGAGCAATTGTGTCGAAAGCGGCAGGAAACCTTGGTACAATGGCCAGCCCTGTTGTTTTCCCAACAGGGGCCAGCCTGCCCTTGCCCTCTTCTCCTACCTTCGCCATATTCATTGGCAGCGGTGACCCTCCCCATGGCCAACGGGTTGTCGCTAGCTGCCCGGGGGCCCATGTCGCATCTGTCATACACTCAAGCCAGAGATCTGGCGCATGCATGTCCCGGCGTAATCCCGGGTTTGTGGCTGCCCTATGACGAAACACCTCGTCATAACACAACCACGCTCCCGGCGGACCGGTCCCATAAGCCCTCCTAACTATGTCGCTATATTTGTGTAACTCAAGTCCCCTTTCTGGGTTCACCTGAATTAATACCCCCATATAGACTGCAGAAGCCTCTGTCCAATTCTCCTAGTTCCTATCCGCCTTGGGGCGGCGGAACTTCTCCTTCTCCTTATTTTCCTCCTGTTCTGGGTGATAGCTAATTGGGTTGCTGAATAGCAGCACAAACAGGTCCACGTATTCTCCCTTTAAGATCTTCTCTTTCGTGGTTGGGTGCAAATGCTCGCCAAATGGAGCTGCCACACTCGGGATTGCCCCCCCTGGTGGCGACGCAGGACGGGGTACCGTCTGGCCACCCGTGCCTGCCTCACTCGTCGTGCTCTGGGGGATCTCGCCCCCCCCAACCCATGATGACAATCCCGCTGCTCCCACTATCTGCCTCAGCCCCTCTTTGTTCGACCGGGCCAACCGCCGATGATTATTTACTGGGGTTATCCAAGCCCACTGGTTCCCCCACCATACCATCTGTGGGGTGCCTGCCTGCGGGGTAGGGGGAAGAGGGGACCTACCAGTGGGCTTCCCTGTTCCCGGCCAAGCTGGTCACCCTGCCCGCCCTGGGGTAGCCCCTGACCCAGCATGGTTTCGGGCTCGGCCGTGCAGTTCCCTTATTCTTGCCCCATTGGCATTCCCACCATGCCACTCTCACCCATTTGGGGCGCTGACTGTTCCCCGATATCTTCGGCCGGGGCCCTGTAGACCATTCCCACTCCATTGTTTCCGCGACGCAGCTCCCTCTCTGTAGTCTTGATCCTTCTCACATTTCAGCGTTGGATGTCCTCTCGGAAGTGCAGGAGGCCTCAACTTGTCTCCGGGTCGCAGGCGGTGGTCCGTCTGCAGGGGGTACAACAGGAGCCAGGGCGGAACCCCTACCCCCCGGGCTATCCTTGCTGCCACCCTTACTCCCGATGGCCCCGATAAACTGGGGTCCACACACTGACACCGGTACAGGCCCATCCCTGGAATCCCATAAATGTCCCGGTGCTCCTCGCCTGCCTGTCCATGGCATGGCAGATCGCCCGCCTCATGCTGCCCAGGCGGCACACTTCTGGCGTCGGCCTGGTCTAATTCAGACCCAGTTTCCCTGGGCCGATTTACCTCATTGGCCTGGTCTGGCCCATTCCCCATATCCATCGGGGCCATCCCTGCAGCCCCTTGGCTGTGCCCGTGTGGCTGGGGGACCATCCCTGGTTGTGGCCTGGTGGCTCCCCTTGCTGGACTATTCCACAGCAAGGGTCCGTATAAGGCACCCCCGTAGTGCTCGGGGGGTGCTGCCGGCCTGGTTCCTCCCTGTACCCAGGGACCAGGGTTTTCCCTTGAACCCTGCCCCCCAATTGCATCCACTGGGTTGAGTGGAGACTGCGGTGCCCCCCTGGGCCCAACAGCCCTAAACCCACGTTGTCCCCTCCCCTGATGCGCAGCAGCTCACCCCGTGCCTGAAGGAGGGCTTCACAGGCCAGGAGGTGCTCCATCAGTGCCTCCCGGGTGGGGAGATTTTCTGGCCCCGCAGGTTCAGCTGTGGGGGCAGGCGGCTCTCCGAGTCTCTGTTCCACCCTGGCCCTCTCAGCCCTTTCCCCCTTCTTCCTTTTTCCCTCTCCCTTCTTTGCACGCCCCAGGCTGGCTCAGGGGCTAGGGAGATGGATAAGGCTTTGGATGAGGCAGGATGCACTGACCGAAGCTGGGAATTTCTGCCGCCGATCGCCTCTGTGCCACGAGCCGAATGGCGACTTCTTGGCTCTTTCAGGGTTCTGCCCTTTCTAACGGGCGGGACTTCCACACCCCTACGAAGTGCACATGCACACGCCTCGTTCCTTGGGGCTGCTACACCGCAACAACCAATCAGTGGTGCCGCCCTCTAAGAGGATGGCTCGCAGCAGCCGCACGTTCCCCCTCCTCTGCGTCTCGTCTTGGGAACGCGTAGAGGAGGGGGTGCGACAAAATGCTCGTCGCCCCATTTTGAAGGGTACTCTGCTGCTTGACTATTGCCAGTAGAGTGTCTATCATTAACCCCCACAGTGACTGTACTTGCCCAAGAATTTCTATAATAAAGGGCTGATTATACTCTCTACAAAGCTTTGCTGTGGCCTCATTGCTCTACGTTATTGTCTTAATGCAAAGCCTGATGAAGCTAATGGAAAGACTTGTATTGATTTTGTTAGATTTGGATCAGGATCTTCTCCCTCTCTGCTCACATTACTGCTATCATTTTCTTCTCTTGTTGCTGTCTTATAGTCCATGACTTACTGTAAGCATGACTCCTCTGAGTGCCTCACCCAAATGGTTCCAAAACATTCCTTCATTTAACGGTTAACAGCCTCTACTAGTCATAGTGGAACTGGCAAGCTCTAATCAATAGGGACACTGAGTAATCGCTAAAAATTACCCTGTGCTTTGAGAATTAAAGGTCTTAATCACACTCTGGATGTTTTAGATGAGATTCTACCCCGCATGGCCACCCAGGAGCCAATTGCTCATCTGAAAGTGGAACAGGGGGATGCGTGCTCCTGTAAGTATCCACTCATGGCCACACACAGAGCACTGCTGGGAAATCCAGCGTGCTCCATGTGGGACAAGCTAAATAGTTCCATGGCAATGGGCAGCCACAGAGCCCCTGCCCATATGAACTGGTGTGACCAGCCATGCCAGCAGGTCGGTCCACCGCTCATAGGCACTGTGGGCAGGGGACATGGCCTTTGCAAGTCACAAGAACCGGCTGAAAGCACTGAGAAGCCTAGGTTCTCCAGCACTCATGCTGGGAATGTGTCCATTGCAAAAGCCAGCCTGGCGTGATTCCCCTTCCCCCATGATCCGTGACTGAGGAAGTGCATGGTGGCTTGCCTCCATGGCCAGGGTAGCCATGCTGGGTTTGCCTGTTTGAATCCCTCCCCATGCACTCCACCTGAGTGAATGAGTGCAACCAGCAGCCACAGACTTGCCTTGCTCATTTAAAAAGACAGTTTTGGAGACTAGATTTGAGCCATCTTGCTGAAAAGCTGTATTGTGTGTGACGGAAGCAATTGAAAGAGACTCTGATTTAATTTCCAAGTTATGTACAAAAATAGACACTCTTAAAAATATTACTTCAACAATGTGTAGCTTAAAATACTAAGTTTCTTCTGCCTGTTAAAGGAGCAACTAATTTATTTATTTTTAAAAAAATAATCTTAAATTGCCATGTCTTATACCCAGGTCCAATAATTAACCACATTACTAATTCATTAGAGTAATATTTTAAAAAGAAAAGCACATGCTTTATGCTGTTCATTTTCTTTTTCTTTTTTTCATTTCTTTTGAGTGAACCAGGATTACTCAGTCTTTAGCTTTAGTTCTTCCCTTTTTCTGGCTCCGTTATCATGATGCTAAAGTTCCTTTGTGGTCTAAATCTGAACAAAATTCTTTTTACCTTTTTGAAGTGTTGAACTGAAAAGAATGGTTCCTAGAGGGTCTTTGTGGTAAAACTACTGGCACAGCTTGAACTGTAACAGTGTGTTAAATCCGTAATAATGAAAATTGCAAACAAAGTCACAACTGTAGGCCTCAGTCTTGCAAAAATGCATATATAGAAAGCATGGTCCCAGTGCTTAGGTTGTTATCCTGGGATATGGATTCATTTCCATGCTGTCTCAGTTTTCCTTTGACTGAGCAAATCACTATAGTTTTTGTGACAAATTACCCCATTTATAAAATGGGGAATAATTTAACCACCGCACGGAGGTACTGGAGTGTATAAAGTTTGTGAAGTGCTTGGTTACTATGGTAGTGAGGGGGACATAGAGCACCTTCATTTGAAATAATTGGTGTTACAGGGCTAACCCTAAGCATGATTTACCTGCAGCTAACACTGACCACTATGGAACAGGGATTAATTACTCTTGGGTAACTTTGTGGGTGTTTTCAGATGGACTGGGGGGAAGAGGGGGCTGCAGTCTCAAATGGAGATGATGGCTGCCATGGACTGCAGTCTGCCCGTGCAGCGCCTCCCCTTGCACCATAGAGCTGCGGCGTATCATCAGCTGCTCTAGGCTGCTGCCCACAGCTCTATGCCTGTTGCCGGGGTAACCCCTGGCCAGAAGTGGAGGTGCAGTGGCCCATCTGTGAGTAAAGTGACTGCTCTACTCCTGGCCAGTGCTCCAGGTTTGGGCCACCCACTCCGCTTGCAGTGCTTCGGGATAGAGGTGGGACCCCGGGCCCATTACCGGCTACCGGATTTACTGGTTACCGGTTCTCTAAAAACCGGATTCCCGGATTAAATCCGGTATGCCGGTACCGGTTTTATTTCATTGATTTCAATGGGGCGCTGTGTCCCCATTGAAATCAATGAATTCCTTCCCCCTCCC
>QEPC01005825.1:2016154-2038947 GCA_003113815.1 Sphenodon punctatus
CCCCCCCCCCCCCCCTTCCACCCGCGCAGCCTGGACTCGGGGAGGGTTTGTTTTTTTTAACTTTTTTGGTGGGGCTTTTTTAAGTTTTACATTGCAGCCATTTTGAAATGGCTGCAATGTAAAAAAAAATCCGGTACCCGGACCGGATTTACCGGGTCAAATCCGATAATGCCGGTACGCCCGGTACCGGCATTATCGGATACCGGATTTACCGGTTTTCCCGCCCCTACTTCGGGATTTTCCAGGCTGCCTGCTCTGCCTCACCCCAGGGTGGCTTGTCTTTACATGGATGGGTCACCCAGAGATGGGGTGGAGCAGGAGCAGAGCAGTTGTCTGTCTAAAAATACCCTGTGTGACAGCTCCCATGTTGTAACTGTGAGCTTGGAGGTAAGGTAACCCCAGTGGTAAATAAAAAACAGGCTGACCCAAGTGGCAGCGTGGCTATTTACTTAACTGCTGAGTAGCTGTTCATGTAACCACTCCCATGTGATAAGTTACTTCCCACTCACTAACCCTTCCTCCATAGTAGTTGCATGAACAATGTTACCTCTCTTAAACTAGCCCTGCGTTAAGACACTTGCAGACTTCCAAATTCCAAACCAGTTAGCTGCCTCCAACTCCAACATAGGCTCAGAAATGCTCATTGCAATTAGTCTTTTAAAATACTTTTCTCAGTTTGCTCACTTTGACAACTGCTTCTTACTCTTAGAACATTTTTGGGCCCCACTTATCCTTGGTGTGATCTCATTGACTATGTCCAAGTTGCATTTAGCTTAAAATCTCTTGTGCCAAGCAAAATGGGTGCAGTTTTCTTTAACCTCCCTTTTTAGTTTAACTTTTTATTCTTCAAAAAAATAGAACGGTGGGCAAACTCTGGGTCTTTGGCCCCATTGTGGTACATTGTATTTGTTTTAACTTTATATGCTGCCCTTCATATGATGGGTCACAGCAGCTTATAATCATTACCTTGTATGGGCATGTCGTCTTGTACATGTCCGCCTCTGGAAAGGTACAGAACCTATTCGGATGGTCTGCCCCCAGAGACTTCTGGAACCCAGAAGGAATTCTCAGAGATACCCTCCAATCTTGATGGTTGACCTCTCTGACTTTGTAGTCTTCTGGAACACCTTGTTGGCTGAGGCCAGCGATTGGTCCACTCCCAGGCATCTGCTCCCGGCGCATCGGAGGCACAACTCCCCATGGCTTATGGAAGACCTGCGCTGGCTGAAGCAGGAAGGGCGGCGGTTAGAGCAAAGGTGACAGATTGTGGCATAGTTAGTTTGAAAGCCTATGCTGTGGCTGTGCAGGCAGCAAAGAAGAGTTTCTTTGCTGCCATCATAGCGTCAGTGAAGTGTCATCCAGCTGAGCTTTTCTGGGTGGTGAAGGGGCTGGTCAGACCGGCCTGTCGCCACCTGGAGTTGGAATCTTCCAGCACTTGCTGTGACAAATTTATTTACTATTTTGCAGACAAAATTGCACATATTCGCCATGACTTCAATGCTCATTTGATGCAGAAGGGGAATCAGAGGTAACAAATGTCTTGTCTTGTTTTGTGGGATCAATTTCAGTCATCATCTGCTGATGCTGAGGATGTACTGAGGTCTGTTAGGGCCACGTTTTTTGAATTAGATCTGTGCCCATCCTGGCTGGCTAAGGCCAGTCGGGAGACATTGGGGCTGTTGCTGGCTGGGGTAGTCAGTACCCCCCTCTGGGAGGACAGGGTGCTTGGGTTCCTGAAGGAGACGCTAGTGCACCTGTTGCTCAAAAAAAATATCTTTGGATGTTGACTCAGATGTTGACTTTGGCCAGTGATCAGCCAGTCTCTAACCTTCCCTTTTTAGGGAAGGTTTATTCAACGGGTAGTGGCCTAGCAGCTCCAGGCACATCTGGATCGGACCAGTTTTCTGGATCCCTCACAGTCTGACTTTTGTCCGAGTTATGGCACTGAGACTGCGCCTGTGGCCTTGGTCGACCTTCATCATTAATTGGATCAGGGTCGTTCGACTCTTTTGGCCGTCTTAGATCTGTCCGCTGCCTTTGATACCATTGACCATGAGATGTTGATGACTTGTTTGTGGGACTGAGCTGGGGTGCGTGGAATCATCCTTGAATGGTTCTGTTCTTTTCTGGCCGGAAAAACACAGCGTATGGCTCTTGGGGATTGTTCTTGGTCTCCCCAGGATCCCACCCATGGTGTCTCGCAAGGTTCTAGTCTGTCCCCTCTCCTGTTCAACATGTATATGCAGCCACTGGGTGAAGTCATGAGAGGGTTAGGGGTTCAGTGTCATCAATATGCTGATGACACCCAACTCTGCCTCTCTCTTTCAGCTGACCCTGGTCCAACAGTCTTGTTGCTTACCTGGTGTTTGGCAGCTGTGGGGGGACTGGATGAGGATGAGCCATCTGAAGCTGAATCCTAACAAGACAGAGGTGATGCTGGGTGGGTGGGGGTCCCTATCATTGATGGGGTTCGTCCCTCCCTGGTTCCTCAGGTTCGTAGTGTGCGGGTGCTCCTCAATTCGCAGCTCCTCGTGGATGTCCAGGTGGCAGCTGTGGCGAGGAGTGCCTTTGGCCAGTTACATCTGGTACGGCAGCTTCGGCCATATATTTCAGACTCGGACCTAGCCACCATTGTCTATGCCTTTATCACCTCAAGATTGGACTACTGTAATGTGCTCGACATTGAGCTACCCTAAGTGACTGTCGGAAACTGCAGCTGGTGCAGAATGCGGCAGCTTGTCTCTTTATGAGGATGGGTTGCTGCAAGCATATAACGCCTGTACTTCATTTGCTGCACTGGCTGCCTATAGTCTTCCGGCTTGTTTCAAGGTGTTGGTTCTTATCTATAAAGCCCTAAATGGTCTGGGCCCAGCCTATCTGCAGGACTGCCTCACTCCCTGGGTTCTGGATTGATCCTTGCGGTTGGCTGGGGATGTCCTGTTGGAAGTCCCCCACATGCGGCCGGGGGGGGGGGGCACGTTTGAAAAGGCATTCTTGGTGGTGGCACCACAGTTGTGGAACTTCCTGCCGGTTGAGGCCCGTTTGTCCCTGGCTCTCCCCTCTGTCAGACGCCGTTGTAAAACCTGGCTGTCTTGCCAGGCTTTTGGTGGGGGAGATGGGTGGTGGGGTGTTTTTGTTTTTTATGGACTCTTTCTTGTTTTTACTGATCTTATATTTTTTGTATTTTGTTATTTATTAGAATGTTTGTTTTTATTGTGAGCTGCCCTGAGTTGCCAGAGGCAAGAGGGAGCAGTACAGAAGTTGCAGTATAAAGAAACAAAAATAATCACTTTTTTTAAAAAATCACTAAAATATTAAAAAACCCATTCCCCACCCCTAAACCCACCGCAAAAACTTCCCTCCCACAACCCTACAAAACCCCTCAATCAATCCCTATCCCTGCCTGCAAAATGCCTGGATGCGGCTCTCAGGATTAGGAAACTTTGCTCACCCCTCAAGTATAACGTTAGATGATATTAATTGTTATAAACAGGAAATGACATGAATGACCTTTTATGAATAAACCTGAAAGAAGAAAGCAATCTAGAAGATCGGAGGAGAAAAAAAGGGAAACGGGAAGAAATAAAACGGGAGGGGAATGAGGAGAGAAGACAAGAGGGAGATCAAATGACAAATTATATTCGGTAATATCTAAAAAGTTACCTCGGATTTTTTAACTTCTTAAAGTGTAGAGTCTGCTGGAAAAAAGTTTGGTTTGGCGAACAAGTTTGGTAAAGAACAGAACCAGCATTCTTAATCTTTAACTTCTTGAGAATCCTCTTGTTGTTTGGCATTTTAAAGAGCAAACTGCGTCACAAGTTGAGCTGGCAGTTTCCAGCACAGTCAGTAACACTCATTTCCACATCACTAATTTTAACTGACACTGCCTTCATCTTGTCTATTGCTGTAGGTTTTTCATGAAAAGGAATCAAAGGTCTTTTGAAGTACCTCGATGTTCTTTGCAACTATGTTCTTCAGGTTCTGCAAAGTGGTATTCTTTCCCCTTTGAGAAGCAGCTAGAGAAGTCTGTCTCAGAGGGCCTTCATCTTGCACCTGCAGAAATGCACTGGAGCCTAAAATCATTTGAGGGAGTAGGTTTGTCTCTTGAAATGTCTATAAATTGGTGGGCAAGTTTCACTTTCATTAGCTTTAAAGAAAGGAAGAATTGGTATGAAAGCAGTAAGGTTTTATTTTTCTTATCTAGATTTCTTCCCCCACCCCCGCCCCCAAACATACATACTTCTCTTGTCTGCCTGAATGAGGATACGACCATTAGATTGGCACAATCTTACCACACTTACCATTCACGACTTACTTCCTTTTTCTGTACACTGCATCCCCCATCCCCTGCAAGTCACCCAAGTGTGGTAAACTGTAAGAGGGAAAGTGGGCAATTTGCAATACACAGATTATAAAGACTATATATGATTTAAGGTAGCCAAAACCAAACATTTGACTGCTTTGTGTTAGTCAAATTAACCAGTGTATATTCAGAAACTTAAGCTTATTTATGAAGATTCCTTGTCTCTCCTGATGTTCACCTCTTCCTCATCTCCCCTTTTCCTGTCTCTCTTAGATTGTAAGTTCTTTGGGATAAGGACCTGTCTGTAACTACTGGCTACAGTACCATGTACATCGCTGGTGCTATGAATAATAAATAATAAAATTGCACAAAATATATTTGAGAGAGAATGTAAGAATATGTGTGTGTGTAGAGTACACCCCAGGACCTTGGGCAATGTTCCTGGTGGTTGGAATCAGGAGGGTATAAGTTTGATCTGGAGGGGTGTCATTTGTGTCACCAGATACTTGCTATAAACCCTCACATCCTCAGTTAAGAGCTATATCACTTGGGCTACAGGAACACTACAGAAGGAATAGACATAGACGCATGTCTCAAAGGGGCTGCACAGCTGTTTTCTAGAGGGCTCCCAAGTAGGTTGTAGCAGAGATGCTCAACTTAAGTTGGCAGGTGATTAGGCTTTTGCTGTGGTAGGCTCCTCAGTGCAGAACTCTCCCCCTGTAGATATCTATCATGGCTTCTCCCTCTTCGCCTTTGAAAAGCACCTGAAGACTTTTTATTCTCCAGTGCTTTTAAGGGACACGCTTCCCCTTAGTGTAGTGTTTCTTACCCGTTAAAATGGTGTTAAATGGATTTTAAACTATTTCTTGTATTGATTTTTTGTGTGTGAAGCACACCCAAGCACAATTTGGCAGGAGTGGAGGCACTATTGATTATTATAAAATGTTAGTAAAAAAAGATTGCTTCTAGCATTTGCTCAGAAATCCATGATGCAAATTTAATTTTGATTCTGTTTTTAAATTTAGCAAAGTTAAATTGAGTGCCATCAGAAGTCCGCTTCCCCTTGCACAGAACCACACATGTTCATGAACTCCCAAACACAGGTGCATGCACAGACCACAGACCCTCCCTCTTCTGTACCTTGCTGCCATCTTAGCTCGGAGCCATTTCAGCTGTAAGGCAAAGTGGCCCATCCTGCTCTCCACTGACACTTGTATTTATGGTGTCTCGGGGAAAATGGTGGTGGCTCTACTGGCAGCTGTGAAATTCAACTGTCCGTAGAGAGCAGTAGGGATGTGCGAAGGTGGTTCGGAAGTTCGAAGTTTGGACCGAACTCGGTCCATTCGGATGACCGAACCCAAACTTGATCCGAACTCTGAAACAACCAAACAGTTTGGTCGGTTCGGATGAGTTTGGGTGGCAAAAACATGGCTGGAAGGCAAAAACATGACGGAGGGGGAGGCGGCTGAGCAGCAGACTTCCAGGCACCAGGGATGGAGAGGCTTGGAGTAGCAGCCAGCCTGTCCAATCACCATCCCTTTTCTCTTCAGACCACTGGCTTGGTAGTCTGCGATTGGATATGGGGGATGGGGGCGGGGGGGGGGGGCTAGGCTGCACAGAACCAATGGGGCTTATAGTAAGACAGGCGCAGCAAGTAACAAAACTCATTGCCCTCCCCCCTTCCACACCTTCTGAGCTAGCCACTGTTCCTGACAGCAGGTGTCTTCACAGAAGGCTCCCAATCCATTGCAATCCCTCTTATTTCACTCATCCCACACATTTACCTCCCTAGTATCATTTATTTAAATTTGATTAGATAGGTTTTATTTTTATTTTTTACCCATCCCTGTGTTATTTCTCCCTACCCTGCATTGAATCCTCCCCCTCCTTCCTATATATTCCATCCCTGATTCCCTTCCCCTGTGTTTGGATTTATTAGAATAGGATTAGATTGATTTTAGATTTTATTTCAGTTTTTGTACCCCTCCCTGTGTTGTTCATTGTGAGCTGTCTGCCCGCCTCCCCCCACCCCCAGCATCCCTGTGTAATATTGTGTGTATATAAAGGGAGATTAGATACTTAGTAGTTAATAGTTACTTAGTTGTAGGAGCTAGTTACAGTTAGCTTAGTTATAGAGATAGTGATTCAGTTTGATAGTGTGTGTGTAGGACTAGGTCTTTGTAGATATTCCATTTAGTTCCATTGGTTTTATCATAGTTAATGCAGATTTAGTGATTTTTTTTATATATATATATATATATATATATATATATATATATATATATATATATATATATATATATATATATATATATATATATATAAGAGAGAGAGAGGTCTATATATAATAGATTAAACATTTGAAAAAAATATTTGGTGGGGCGTCTGCTGCCTGTAAGGCACGTGGCAGGGGCCGTGGCAGCAAGCAGAAGCAGCAGCCCAAGCCCATCACCACGCCCCAAGCTTTGCAGGCCTGACTTTGGGCCACAGGCTTTGCCTCCCAAGGGTCCCAGCACTAGTGGTGCCAGGGGGTGGTTCGACATAGTCTCCTGGCAACGTCCTCCACTGCAGGTGATTCCAGGGCTGAAGTTCCTGCAGGGCCAGCATTGTCCCCCATTGTAGAGGTGATCCCCTGCGCCCCCTCAGCAGTCCAGGGGTGGTGGATCCTACCCCGGCTGCTAGAGGCAGGGCCCGATCCCCAGGCAATGACAGCAGCCATAGGGGGCAGAGGGAGAGTGCTGCTCAGAGTGGCAGCAGCATGGGCAGTCCAGCAGCCTCAATCACTCTGTTTGGGGACAGTGAGGCAGACAGTAGTTCTGTGGAGGAGGTATCTGTTGCAGAGGTGATGGCTGTCCCTCCGTGAGCTGTGTTGCCATCATGTCCTGCCCCTCCCAGCAGTGCATCACCCGGTGCGGGCCAGAAGGCAGGAGGGGGCAAAAAATAATTGGTCTGGAAGCCTTTTAAGTTGGTGTGGGCGGATGATCCGAGGGAGGTGCAGTGCGCTTTGTGCTAGAAGGTGAAGCGTGGGCAGATGCTCACCAACCTTGGCACAATTGCAATGGCGAGGCACCTCAAATCATGCCTGGGCAGGCAGGGGCAATGGATGCCAGTGGATTCCTGACTGTAGTGGCCAGTCGTCCGCCTCCTTCAGCGGGCAAGCATACTGCTCCAGCAGCTGCCTCTAGCAGCACTAGTATTCCTGCTAGGGGGGAAGAACAGCAGCAGCAGCCTCGACAGCAGCATCAGTCCACCATGCAGGAGCTGGGGTGGGGGCAGATGCCAAGGCCATCAGCAGCTGCAGGGCAGCATGGCTTTCAAGCGAAAGCCATGCGCCTGCTGGGCAAAATGATCACGCTTGATGGGCAGCCCTTCTCCATGGTCAAGGACACGAGGTTTAAGCGGCTGATTGGGTTTCTGGCCCCCCAGTTTGAGCTGCCATTGTGCACCACCCTGGGTTGTTGGGTGGTGCCATCCCTGTACTGGGCTTTGAAGGAGCGGGTGAGGGAGCAGCTGGCAGGGGCTAGGGGTGCCACTGTCCATTTTACCACCGATCTCTGGTCTACCAGGTCTACGTGCAAGCCACTCTGGGGAGCACGGGGTCCTACACAACAATAGGGCAAGCAGCGTGGTAGCGGTGGAGGTGGTGCCCAAGCAGAGCTACCAGAGGGAGTATGATGGTGCCTCAGCAGCAATGGAGACCTACCTGGAGGAGGAGCCGTGCATAGAACCCAGCAGCCATTCCTTGGCCTACTGGGCCGGCAAGACCACCGTGTGGCCAGCCCTGTCCAAAGTGGCCAAGGGTCTCCTGTCCTGCCCACCAACCACTGTTCGCAGCGAGCAGGTGTTCTCGATGGCGGGGGACATTTGCTTGCTACACTGCATGAGACGGGGCCAAGTTGGTGGAGCAGTTCATCAAGGTGAACCTTCCACTTCTGGGATTCCCTGAGCTGCCCTTGGGCAAGGATTGATGGTGGAGTGGCACATGCCATCCCATGCCAGGGGCAGTCTTGGGAAGGGGCTCCTCCTCAATCTGGGCTGCTGCGGCTGTACTGAGTGCTGTCCCTCCTTCCCAATGCCTGGCGCCCGCCCTGCCTCTCTCTCTCTCTCTCTCTCTCTCATACTCGATGGCCTCGGCAGGCTTATCTGACTGACCTCATGATGCAGGGTGGCATTGGGAAACCGTCTAGCCTCAGAGGCCACCTGGCGGGCTTACAATCTTGGCCTGCCTATCTGATTGGCTCTCTTGCACGCTGCACAATCTTTGCCAGCCTATTTCTGAGTGCCTGTCAAGGTCCAAGCCTGCCTTCCTTGCTCCTCTCATACTACGATGATGCCTGCCCGCCCAGGTAGCCTGCCTCAGTCTGCTTGCCTTCCGCTCGTGCCATGCTGCCTGTCTGCCTGCCCTTCCAAACCCTGTGTTCCAGGCAGGGAGGGCTGTCATAAAACTGCATCCAGAAGCTGCCAATCCTGTCCCAGGACCCACCCTCAGGCTTCTGGGGCCTGTCATTCTACCTTTTTTTTTTTACACGTTAAACATGCTGTTCATGGAGAGTGTGTGTCTCCCCCCACTGCTAGGAGAGACAGTCATGATCGCACCCATGCTGTCAACTGCACTATATGGGCGGAGGAGGGAGAGAGGCTCCCCAGTAGAACGAGAGATGGGGGTGGAGGGAGAGGTGCAGCCAGCTCAACCTGCCACCTTCCAGAACCAGCGAGAAATCTCATCTGTGCTCCTTATTGCTAAATGCCCACATCCAGTAGCAAACCTAGCAGAATGAGGTGGAAATAACACACAACGTATTATATGCGCCTGCATGTGTTCCTCCCTGTACCACCTATTACAATGACTAAATGAAGTGTGCCCAACCAAGCAGGGACATTCAACTCCCATGGGCTGTCATTCCACTGTACCTGAAGCAGTCATGCCAGTCCCAGGAACCATCATCAACAATCTGGGACCATCATTCCATTCATGGGGGGGTTGCCTCTCATTCCATTCCACTGCATCCAGAAGCACTCCAGTCCAAAGATCCATCATCTGGGTGCTGCCGCTGCTCGTGCCTGACTGGCCAGTGGCCACCGGTGTTCGCCTGCAAGCCTGCCCCAGCTTCCGCCCACCAGCGAGTCCTCCGCACATACCCACAGATGCCCCCCCCCCGCTGAAGCTGCTTAAAGCTCCCCTCTGCCCACCAGCACCCGCCACCTACTGCCAAAGAGCCTCTCTCTCTCTTTCTCGCTGGCACACCCATGCACACAGACAAAAGCCCTGCCCCTTCTGGGGGGCTGTCTGCAAGTTGAGACCCTGCTGGTACAGCTTGGGGCTAAGGACGCTGCATGTGCTGCTGCTGTTAGGTAGGGATCTGACAAGCTGTGTATACAAAGAGAAGCTGCCACCTGCCAGAAGCAGCACAGAAGGATAAATGTGTGGATAGGTCAAATAAAGGTGGTAACAAATAAGAATTTTTAATAAAACTTTTTAAACAACAACTAGCAACTACAACACACAACTTTATAAAACCAAAACCAAACATATATAAAAAGAAAGGAAATTTTTAACTTAGGGGTCTACTAGTCTTTGAGCCTGTCCCCCGGAACTTGGGGGAAAGGCAGAAGGGGGCGCACGGGACCTAAGGGCAGGCATCACACCCTCCGGCATTTGGTAGCTGTGTTCTTGGGCAAAGTTCATGGCCGCCTTCCACTTGGATACCGACTGGCGGAAGAGTTCCAGGTCGGCAATCTCGGTGGAGACGTACCGGGAATATGCCTCCACCTTCTGTTCCCGGACCCCGACGTCCTGGAACCGTTCCACCAGCCGGTTCTCCATATTGAAGGCTTGCAGCCGTACCCCATCCAGGAAGTCTTGCGTCGGCTTCTCTACCTGGGCCCGAAAAGCCCTTGCAGCTGCTGACTCCTCCTGGGGGGGGACCCCTCAAACGAGCTGGAGGAGGGGGGAAGGGCTTTGATGGCAGCGCGTCTGTTAGGAAATAAATGAGGTGGCATGCCTCAATTTACCCCAAACAGGATCGAAGGTTGCCAATAAACAAGCCAAAGTTTGTGGGTACAACTATTTTATTGGATAGACACAACATCTGGACAGGACAGTGTTCTCAGTTACAAACCCCAGTAACCCAGGATATCTTACGTGTCAGAGGCACAGTCTGAGATGCAGGCTCGTTCAGAGGAGAAGTGGAGAGGGCCCAGCAGGGAGCTGGGCAGGAGTGTCTGGATCTTTGAGAGCGTCAGTTAGGATCAAAGACCCACCCGCCTCGCTGCAAATGCTAGTGGCCGTTAGCATCAATGACAAATGGGAAGGGGCTGGGCTTTCCCTTTTATAGCTTTATTTATTAGGGATACATGTTTCAGGGTCCCCTCTTTGATCATACCAGGTGCAGGAATAAGATGACTTCATCTCATTAAAACTACTTTCACTTTTGGGGAGTTATCCATCTCTACTGCTTAATTGCCAGTCTGACCCTTGAGGTTATCTATCTCTCTCAAACCCTCATTATTTCGAGATAGTGGCCATCTGGGGTAGTTGGTACGGCGTTGGAAATACATTCTTCCTGCTAGAGTGCGAGTTATTTACGACGTCTCCTTCTTATGGGCATCTTTCGTTTGTGCCAGCCTGAGGCCTATGTTTCAAGTTAGCTGGTTCACTGAGTTTGTTCAGGCCTCATGCAGCCTGTATTTCTGACCATGGCCAATAGTTAATTCATAATATCTATTATGAATAGGGCATAGTTAATTCATAATAGCAAAACTGCTTAATCAATTCCTAATACTTCCGCTGTGCCTTCCCGCCCTCCTTCTGGTGGTAGTGCTGCTGCTCCACGCCGGAGTCCCACTGCCTCACCGGGGACACTTTCGACATGGGCTATCAACCCCGATGTGGTCCCCTGGTTGCCCCTTTTTATTATTTTTCCACAGATCTAAAGAACATAAAGATAGGAACATAAGAAGTGCCATACTGTGTCAGACCAATGGTCTGTCAAGCCCTGCCTGCATTCTGTCTCTACAAGTGGGTGGGTGTCCAATCTCTCTCTGCACTTGAAGGCCTAATTTCTTTGCAAATATGCCTACTGATTGGACTTCCTAACAGGTCACAGGGCAATCCATTCCCTGTTGTTCCAGCCCCCGTGCCTTACCTTACATATGGTGAATCCAGCTCCTTTTGGCAGGTCGTACCACTGCCAGACATCTGCCTCATCTGCCTAGGTGGCGGTTCTGACCTGCGTGTTGGGGTTCTGGTGGCCCGGGCAGCAGCGGTGGGGATGGCATCACCACCCTGTGTGAAACAGGAACACGTAACACTTACAATATCATGCATTTATGATGATGCCTCTCTAGTCCTCCCTCCTTGGGGTGCTAGTAGGGATGGCAGCTGGAGAGACCCTGGCTGTCACGTGCAAATCCTCCCCTTCTTTGGGAGCTACTTGGGATGGCCACTGGAGACCCTTGCTAGGGATGGCTGGCACTGGCAGCCTTGCACGTGTTTGGGTGGGTGCTTCCTTCGGCTCGTGCCTGACTGCTGGAAGAGCCCCCCACACCCTCTCTCTCTGTGGCAGACATCAGCTGCCAGTGCCAGTCACCCGCTGATATCCACTGTTTGTGCCTGACTGCCAGTGCCCACCCACCTGCGCGCCAGTGAGCTCGGCGCTCTAAAGGATAGTATTGTTCCATAGAACTTTGAGGACAAGAATAATAAACAAAAATAAACTTTACAAACCTGGCAGTGGCAGCAGCAGTGGCATCCTCTTGCTCCTCTGGTGACGACTCGGAGGAGCCAACCACCCCCACCACCGAAAGTCCAGCGGTGGCAGCCTCTTCCTCCTCCACCTTGACCTCCCATTTCCTATTAATCTTCATTTTTTTTTTCTTTCTCACAGCCAAACACCAAACAATCAGAAACCACAGCCAACACCAAACCAACACAGCCAAACAACCAAACGCACACCAGCCAGCCACAGCACACACACACACACACACACGCTCTTTCTCCACACAAGCTCCGCACGTGCTTGAACTTCCGGTTTCTGACGCGATCACGGGACCATACAATACCGATCTTGATACTGAGCTGTACCGAATGTTCGGCTGAACTCGGTTCCTGGACCGAAAGACCAGACCTGAACTCGGTTCCCGAACCGAATGGCTGAACAACCGAACCACATTCTGTTCGCACATCCCTAGAGATCAGTAATGGCTGCTTTTCCCTTGCAGCTGCAGTAGTTCTCAGGCAGCGATGTTAAGCACACCTTGTTAAGAGTGTGAATTTATAGCTAATATTTCAGTCTACTGTGTTAATGTCTTGGTGTTTAGTCCGCGTTGTGACCTTTTGTAACTTCTGTAAGCTCATCCTATTTTACCTGAGATGCATGGGAGTACAAGTTACACTCGGTGTTTAAAATTCAAATTCATATCCATTCTCCGAGAGCATTCCCCAAGGCTAGAAGGTGAGGTGTGTAGGTATTATACATTGCTTGGTGACCTGAAAAAGTAGTCCAGTTCGTTCGGTTGTATTAGCTTCTGAACATGAAACTTTGCTAATAAATTAGGTTCTTTAACTTCTATTTAGAAGTGCATTAGAGCTCGGATTCAAATTAGATACTGGATTTGGTTTGTGAACTTTACAATGGTAAGTTTATTCAGCCCAAGCACTATCAACCGTGGAGAAGGACAGAAACTTGCCACTCGATTCTTAAGTGTATTTGAAAGAGCACCTCCTTCCTCATGTCCCGTCATGGCCTCTGAGGTCAGCCGGGAGCACCCTCTTGTGGGTACCATCTGCCTGTGATATTTTTTACAGCTAGGGCACGGAGAGAAGCATTCTCAGTGGCTGCCTCACATTTATGGAACTCCCTCCCCTTGGAGGTTCGTTTTAAGCCGGAGCCAGTTTGTAAAATGTTGTAAGATTTTATTGGTTCGGCTTTCGCCATACACCACACACCATACAAAACGACCAAACAAAGAATACAGTACAACACATTTTAAAATAAACTTCATACAAAAACAATATTCCTGGGCTGTTCAAGTACAAAATTATTATTACTCATCAAAATTCACCTTATATAAACCTAGCCCTAACGGGCATACTAACACACACACCATACTTGGCCCTAACAGTAAAAGGCCCCAAACCCACACGTGACAGATCATCCACACATAGCAGATAGTCGAAAGCCGGAGCCTGTTCATCTTCCAGAAATGTTGTAAGACCTTTTTATTTGGCCAGCCATTTGGAAGGCAGGGATATGGTTGGGTGGGGAGTTAGGGGACTTTTAGATGTGTTTATTGATTGTAAGCTGCCCTGAGCCTTGATGGGAAGGAGATCAGCATATACATTTAAATAAATTAAAAGTACTGTGCTTGGTCAAAATAAGATTAGCAGGGAGAATGTGGGAACTGGTAGACTGAAGGCACATGGTGGCTACTGGTAACAGAGGGAAAAAAATGAACACAGCAGCTACCTTGGCTAGTCTTTGTGGCCTGTCATTTGCTTTCAAAGGTGACCAGCAAAAGAGAAAAAGACTTAAGCTTGTGAGCGTTCTCTGGAGGGTATGGTCCTAGCTCAGGGACCCACAGGGAAAATGCAGCAGTGAACATGGGTCCATGATCCTAGTTCCTCATGTTCTGGCAGGACATACCTGTGGATGCTTGACTGCATTTCATTTCTCTAAAAACTGTGACAGATGTCTGAATTAATGGCTGTGGACACAAGAAGCAAGACTTCATAGGCTGAAAATCCATTTTCTAGATTTTAGTGTTTTGGTAATGTCCATCCACTAGTTCTCAAATCTATGGATAACTGGATTTTTCTGCGATATCATTATCTTTGATACCTAAAGAAAAAGAGAAAGGGGGTGTGAGCAGGGGGAAGCAGAGTCTCCTCTTCCAATTCATTCTTTCATGTTACTTAGTAAGATAGGTTTCTCTTATTTATAAATAAGAATTTTGATTTTTTATTTTTTTTAAAAAAAATTAAACGTTTTTTACTTTGCACATGTCCTTTGGTTTAATTTTGCCTCCTTTAGCACTGCTCAGGGTTGACAATTAAGTGTATAAAATATTTTTATTCAAATTTTTACCCTGCCCTTCCCAAGGCTTAGGGCAGCTTACAAAACCGTATAATATATATAAGTTCCCTAGCCCCACCTGCCAAATGCTTGGCTAAGAAGAAGGGTGTTGCATTTCCTTTGGAAGAAACTCAGGCTTGGGCTTAGATGAATCTCCAGGGGAAGGGAGTTCCACGGCAACAGAGCACGCCTTTCTGCATGCTCTTGCTGTTTGAACCTGGATGGCAGATGGTACCTGCAAGAGATTGCTCTCTGCCAACTACAGAGATTGCAATGGGCATACTGGGAAAGGTGGTCATGCTACTGGGCTGAGCCACTTTTGATTTTGTTTTAATTTTGTAGTTGGAATAAGCATATATTTCCCCGCCCCCAAGCAACAGGAGGTTATAGAACTATAGCTTGAAGGAGAAAACAAATTGCAGGTAGTGTGAGACGTTTTGTGGGTACTCTTATAATATAGCTGACATCAAAGACAACTTCTCAGATTACTGGTAATGGAGAACTCTTATTTCTGTAGTAATTACCAAAAGAAACTGGGAGATATGAAAACTTAATGCATGTGATCCTAAATGCATTAGTACTGGTGGAGCCTTATTGATTTCTGAACCCATTGTCAGTAGCTTTAGCCTCCCCTTCCATCCCAAATCCCCCCCCCCCCCTTTTCCAAATCCTAAAAACGTCCTCAAACTCCCGTTTACATCTGTGGGAGCGTGATAAAAGTGCTGTTCTCTAATTTTTAAATGCTCCGTTTATCCAAGAGAGGTCTTTAATGGAAAGTGTGTGTGTGCGTGTGTTCGTTTGTTCTAAGGTAGTATTTGTCAAACATTGGTTTTAGAGAGAATCAGCAGTTCAAGAATTATATCTGCATCCTGCTCGTATCTACTATGTTGGTCAGCAAACTAGAAAAGATTAAAAATTACAAAAGTTTCAATTCAAAGATTTCCTATGGTATTCATATGCTGTGGATAATTATTTATTAAGCGTTATTAAATGCAGTCTTGATGCTGCTTTCCTGTACCCTGTTGCTCATCGTAAATCTCTATTATGCAGATCTTAATGGTTTAAAACTGTCCACTTTTTGTAAACAGTATTTTTAAATTGGTATTAAATTGCCAAAGGGAGAGAAGGAATCTTTTTAACCAACAATCTAATTAAAATGACTTATCTTGCTGGACTACACCTCTTCCCCCTTCTCCTCCTCCCTTCAAGCACCAATTTGGCTAGGAAGACTTTCCTCATACATTCCTGGCTGTCCTAACTAACAATTCACAGAGGAGCCAGTCTTCATTCTTAATGTAAGAAGTGTGTAAAAGTATAAAATCAGGAATCTACATGCATACTTCAGAATGGCCACCATCCAGAAACTCTGTATGAAATGCACTTTTTTCCAGCATATAAAAATCCCAAACCTTTTCTAACTGGAATAATGCTCCAGAAAATGAGATAAAGCTTTCTCATCAGGAGATTTTTTTTCAGCCTGTACTTTCTTTGCCTTACACTTTAAAAGTAGCCTTTTCTTAATGCAGTTTTGGGCTAATAGATTATAGAACCACCCTCCTTAACATCTGCTCTGTCTACGTATGTAATGAAACACAGAGGTTAGGTGGATAGCTCTGCTTCTCCCCCCCCACCCCTCTTTAAAATAAAGTCAATCTTTTGGTAGCAAGATTGTCTGCATAGCCTACAAACATTTTCCTTTCAAAAATGATGCGTCTAGTCAATCTTACTGTGTTGATTTGTACACATGGTATGGAAGTAGGAAGCACAAGAATTAGGAGGTGTTAACACCTGAACAAGTGTGCAGAAAATGCATTACTTGTGAAAATTCTGGTCCTCTGAAGGCAGTGATCATTTCTCATTGATGCTGGTATAACCACGATTTCATCCTTGAAATCTGGTTAGCCACATGTCGTTGGAGGAGATATGGAGGCAGAAAAGTGAGAAATAAAGTCTGTAGATCTACAAAAGTTGAGCCATTTAAACTTTTTATAAACAAAACAAACAACTTAGTTGTGACCCCTCCTCTCTTCATCTTCACGTTTGTGGGAGGATACAACTCCACCGTTTCTTTTGGGGGTGTTTGCCCTTATCTTGACTAACAGAGAAGCTGTAGGGGCCCAGAGGTAATGTTACATGAACTGGGAGTTTTCCAGTAGAGAGGATCCTAGGGAACGAATGCGGGGTTCTGGTGGCTTGGTGGGGAAGAGCCATCGTACGAGGAATAGTATAAATAATGGACCCCCCATCACGGTTTGCTGTCCCCCACAGGACTACAACAGGGCCCTAGAGACTGTGGGTAAAGACAGTCACGCACCTTAACTCTGCTTTAACATTTCTTATGTATGTTGCAGGGCTGCGTAGGGCACCAGGACAGCCCTGCAACATGCATAAGAAATGTTAAAGCCAAGTTATGTGCATGTCTGTTTTCACCTGTTACACATGCAGCATATATTGGTAAATCTTGAGGAAGTACCCCAGGGACTCTATGAATTTAGTTTATAATATGTAATATGACAAGCAGTAACATTTAAATAAAACAAATTGTCCTTCCAGCTGAAGTGAGTGATAATCTATTTTGGAAAGCCTTTTTTAAGATACGGTTTAAGGTACGGGATCGGTTATGTGGAAGAATTTCCCCACTGGAGTCTGTACTCCATCATAAGGTATTTAATAAGGATGGACAGCTGGGAGACTTTAGTATGTGGGAAAGGAATGGCTTTTTAATGCCTTAGGGATTTTTTTTAAGGGAGGAAAATTGTTAACCTATCAGGAAATTAAAAGCAGTAGTAGTAATCTTTCTCCTCTCTGGTACCAGTATTTTCAATTAAGGCATTTCCTAACTGAGCAGTTGGGTGCATCATTGAAGTTAAGAGATTTGACAACTTTAGAAAAATTGATAGTAATGCAGCTTCCAGCAAAAGGATTTTTTAAAAGAATTTTTAAAGTTCTGCAAACTTTGGAAAGGGAGGAAAAAGAACTATTTATTTTTTATTTATTTCACTGCACTTGTAGCCCGCTTCCTTCTGCTCACAGTAGCAGCTTGGGGCGGCTCACAACATATTTAAAACATATTCTAACAATTTAAAATATAACACTTAAAACAATTCTAAACTCATAACTTATAAACTCATTAAAAGAGCGGAACTGAACCCAGGTACTCCTCAGTTCTAACCCACCCTACCCATCACCCTCCAGGTCTTACACTGTCTTCGGAAAGAAGGGAGGTCCCTTCTGCATATGAAAAAATGGCAGAATGATTTGGGTGTATTTACTCCAGATAGGTGGAAAAGAATATATAGTAATTTGAATATTTAATTTTGACAAAATTTAATGAAAATTTGTACAAAATTGTTACATGGTGGCATTATACACCGTATAGGCTAGCTCAGATGTTTCAATGTACAGTCAAGTGCTAGAGATGTCAGAAGCCTAAAGCTGATTGTTATCATTGCTGGTGGAGTTGTACTTTTGTGGAAGATTTTTGGAAGAAGGTTAAGGAAAAGTGTGAGGAGATTTTAGGCTATTCTATTGGTTCTTCACCACAAATGTTTCTGTTGGGATATATGGATGACACTGAAAGATTGAGAATTATTGTTTAATTTGCAGGGAGCAGCTAGATTACAAATTGCAAGAAATTGGAAAGGTGGAAAGTTGGATATGGCAGAGTGGAATGTAAACTGCTGAGAAGTATGTAAGTTGGTAAAATTGACGGCCATCCTTAGATTTAAAGAAGGGCGTACTTTGGAAAACTTATTCTTGGAAAGATGGAGCAGGTTTATGAAATACTGGAAAGGGTATAAAAAGGGAACCAATGTTAATATACTAATAAACTAGGAGGAGACTTCCTAAGGGGTGGGTTTTTTTAATGATTTGTAAGTTTTATTGAGATTTATTGACATTTGTTGAAATTTAATATATTGTAATTGGAAATAATTATGAATAAAATTAAAAAAATAAATAAATATAAAACAATTTTTTCTGTCCCATGCTTTTCTTCCTCTTCTATAACAATGCCCCAAGTCTGGCAATGGCTGGCTTTTTCAGCGGTGTTCTCAGTGGGTAGCTGTGAGCAGTCTGAGGGGAAAGAGATAGCAAAGTAGGGTAATGTACTTTTCAGGTAAAGGCAGAACTTCTAGGGTTCATCTGTTCCTGTAGCAGATTCTCAGGAAAGCTTCCTATTTGGTAGCTGGTATGCAGGGCTGGAAGTGCATCTGTTCTGGGAACTCAACCTCCCCTCCCAGGAAGCTTTACCAGGTCTGTTCCACAGATACCCTGTCCAAACAGGCCCTGTCCCTCTGACTGGTCAGCTTTCGAGGGGAGAAGCAGGGGCTCTTAGCCTTACAGCAGGGATTGTCCCCTGCACCCCAAACCTGAGGAACATGTCCCCTCCATCTGTGTCCCTGTTTTTTGAGGATGGGTGCGGGCTGCCAAGTTGTAGGGTGAGATTATGGCTTTGGTTGCAACCATCTGGATTTTACATGGACAGGCTAGGAAGGGTCTCTGGAATGCAAATATCTGGAATTTTGAAGTCCTGAACTGGCATTACCACCTCCAATCTTGGCACTCATAAGAAGTGCCATCCTGGGTCAGACAAATGGTCCGTCAAGCTCAGCATCCTCTCTCTGACAATGGCCACTTTTGGACACTTTGGAGAAGTGCCCAACAGGTAATTAATGGAGCGATCTATTCCCTGCTATTCATTCCCAGATCCTGACACTCAGGCATTCTGTCCTCTGACCTGTTTGACGAATAGTCATTTATGAAGCTAACCTCCAAGGGTGTGTTTGAGAACAAAAGAAATCCACACCTCCAACCATTCGTTTGAAGTTGGTGCTTGGGGAGGTGCGCTGTCATGACCCGCGCGCTGACCACGCACAAAGCTCTCCTGAAAAATCCAGAGTGCCCTGTGCGGGTCAAGGTGGCTGCCTCCCATGGATGGGGCAGCTGTTCTGGGAGTTGCCCATGTGTAGCCCTCCCCACACACTTCCAATGCATGCAACACCCCTCTGCCGCCTGACATGGAATTCCGTGAGTAAAGATTTGAGACGAGGAGGCTGCAGATGCAAACAGCAGATACTCTTTATTCAGCAGATTTACACAACGCGTTGCGGGCCTCTAGGATCAAGGAATCCTGAGCACCCCACAACAAAGAGCACTATATTCTTATACAGAAATCCTTGGGCGGAAAGCCCATACATGGGTTGCCGCAACGGCGCAGTAGACGACCATGACAGCATAACTTGCAAACTCATTATTTAAGGAAAAGACAGTTCACTTCTAAGTGAGGGTCGTTATCTAGACCGAAACCAGGTGCATTCTTGAGCTAAAGGAGTCCTCCCTATAAACAAAGTAATCTTCAAAGGTGGGGCTTATCTATCTGAGGAGAAGCAGAGCCTGTCTAATTTTAAGGGTGAAGCAAGCATTCCTAGCATGACGGGGTAACTACAGGTTATAAACTCTTAATATTGTCTAAGATGGCAGAGGGTACTATAGGGCAAACAGAATATTGGGGTTTTCTTCATCAATTCCCCCGTTTGATACTTGAGAGAAAAGTATCACCATATGAACCACCGCTTCTGTCTACGGGCCCTCAGGGGAAAGCGGAGTCTGGGCAAGGCTGGGGTTGGCTGGGGAAATCCCTTGCACAGGGAAGCAGCAGGCAAAGTTACAGCAGCAAGCAAGGGAGCAGGCCTAGGTTTTGAGTTAAAGGAAGCTAAACCTTTAGCACACCAAAAGAGTAGTTTACACAGTAAGTAGAGAAGGCCAAGGCCTAAAATGACAGCAAATAATAAGAATAACATGTGCTTAATCCAACCTGGGATATCTGGAAGCAGGTCAGTGAGCCAGGACCACCAACCCCAATTTTGTGATTCATGGAGTTTTATCACAGCAGTTTTAAGATGCTGTGCGTTTTGAAAAATGGTGTAACTGTTGTCTGGTATGTAAGTGCAACATTCACTGTGATTAAGCGGATGTGCATACATAGGAATACCCTCAAAGGAGTGGGAGGGAATAGAGGCACAAATTCAACAGTTAGATACATTTAAATCAATGCGAAGCTGTTCTATTACTAACAAAAGGTATTAGCAGAGTCTAAAGAACGTCTTTCTCAAGGGGAGTTCTTTTCACTTAGGTTGTGCTGAGAACTGTAGAAACCCCCCTTGACACAAGGCAGAAATAGTTTATTTTGATTAGGCACAGGTCGAGTACTGGTCTTTAATATTGTTGTGGTGCTTCTTCTTCATCATGAGGTGGCACAGCCGGTTCTTGTACAGGGGAGAGGTTACCAGCACTTGCACCCTGTTCCTCTGGCCCTCTTTCTATAGGCTCAGAGGTCTTTTGCAATGTGAAGGGTGGATCCAGGCACTTTTTCTTTTAACTTTTACAGCTGAGGAGGGCGCAGTTCAATGCCCACTTGCATGGCCCGTCCAAAGACAAGTTCATAGGGGCTCATGGGCAACTGTAGCGGCAGTAGCTCGTCGGCAAGGGTAGGCCTCAGTCCAGCCAGAGAAAAGGCAGATAACTACCAGCATGTGCTTGTAACCTTGTGCCGGGGGTAAATCAGCAAAGTCTATCTGGAGATTCTGAAAGGGCCCGTCACTCCATGGGCAGGAGGATGGGTGACAAGGCTGGGCACGAGCCGGGTTGAACAGTTGGCAGGTGGCACAGGATTGGGTAACCCGGCGGGCTTCAGTAGTGACAAAAGGGGCAAACCAAGAGGCAGAAATCATTGCAGCTATCCCCCCTTTGCTAGAGTGTGTCATTATGTGAGACACTCGAGCCAAATGCTGCACCAAGGCACGCGGTGCGACTGGACGTCCATCAGGGTGGCGCATGATGCCATCGGAGTCCAGGGAGCAGCCAGCTCGCGTCCAGATGCGTTGTTCTGCGGGATGGGCAGCAGCTTGTTGGGCAGCAAGATCTTCAAGGGAGGGGACATCAGCCGGAAAAGTATCTGAAAGGGAAACTGCGGCAATGAGACAGAGAGAAGGGCCAGATTTTGCTGCTCGTTTCCCAGTCTGATCAGCAAATCTGTTGCCTATGGCGTCAAAAGAGCGGGAGGTAGAGTGTGCCTTGACATGTATGATAGCCACATGAGAGGGAAGGAGAAGAGCAAACAGGAGATCTGAGATCAAAGGACCGTGAGAAATAGGGGCACCCGAGGAAGTAAGGAACCCTCTTTCTTTCCAAATAGTGCCAAAGGAGGGACAGACACCAAAAGCATAGCGAGAGTCAGTGTAAATATTGACATGCTGATTGGCAGACAGAAAACAGGCGCGAGAGAGCGATTAGCTCAGCCGGCTGAGCTAAGAGAAGGGAGGGGAGGGAGCCTTGCTCCAAGACAGCGTAGGGCGTGCAGACCGCATACCCAACATGTAACCCTTTGTGGTCACGGTAGCAGCTACCATCAACAAACAAATGACAGTCAGGATGAGCAAGTGGCACATCTGTTAAGTCAGGGCGAGGGCAGGTAGAGTGAGAAACAAAAGAGACACAGTCATGGGAGAGAGTCGTGTCATCAGAGTCAGAGACAGGCAGAAGAGAAGCAGGATTCAAAGCAGAAACACGGTGAAGAGTAACATTTTCAGGAGCCAGCAAAGACAATTCAAAGTGGGTCAAACGGGAGGGAGATAGAAGTTGAGATTGGCGGTGAGTAAGTAGAGAATACACGGCATGAGGAACAGCCACAGTAAGGGAGTGACCGAGAACCAGAGGAGAGGATTTTTCCACCAGCTCAGTTGCTGCAGCAACAGCCTTGACACATGGGGGGAAACCTCTAGCAGCAGGGTCAAGGCGGGTGGAAAAATAGGCAACTGGGCAGTTCTGGTGGCCAAAAGGTTGAGTGAGGACCCCAAGGGCAAAGCCCTCAGACTCATGACAAAACAGGGTGAAAGGTTTGGAATAGTCAGGTCGAGCGAGAGCGGGAGAAGAGGTTAAAGCTGCTTTTAAATCCTGGAAATATTGTACAGCTTCAGGAGACAGGAGAAAAGGATTAGAGGACAGTGCAGAATAGAGAGGTTGAGCCAACTAGGCATAACCCAGTATCCACTGACGACAGTAATGAGCAGCACCCAAATATTTTCGCAATTGCCGAGGGGTAGAGGGCACTGCCAGGGACACAATGGCATTCAGCCTGTCCAAGGAGAGGGAGAGAGTTTCAGCAGTGATCACGTGTCCCAGGTATTGGATCTGGGGCTGACAAAACTGGAGTTTAGCACGAGAAACCTTATGCCCCTTCAGGGCCAAATGCTGTAAAAGTGCGAGAGGCAGCCTGGCAAACTTCTACGGTTGGGGCAGCAATAAGCAAATCATCTGCATAAGTAATGAGTTGCATCAGAAGGCACAACAAAATCAGACAAAGTTTGGCGGAGAGCCAATCCAAAAAGGGAAGGGGAATCACGGAAACCCTGGGGGAG
>QEPC01005825.1:2043338-2066103 GCA_003113815.1 Sphenodon punctatus
ATGACATTGGTTCAACTGTGCAGGTTATAAAATTAAAATACACAATATAAAATATTGCAGCTAATAAATCATACTGCCAAAGCTTTGAATTTGAGAAATTTCTTCCTCAAGTCCATAGCTTGTTCTAAAAAACGCATTACGCTATGCGTTGTCTCAGGGTCTATATCTAGTAAGGCCTTCTGCAGCAAGAACGTTTGTGTGGCTCCCTGATATTTCCCAAGCGGAGAGCACATCAACTCACCCCTAATTGAGTCATAAAGATGGCATTCGAACAAAACATGTTGGATGGATTCCACAGACATAACATCGAAGGGACATAAGCGATTCTGGTACGGAGTCTGTGTAGCCCGTCTCTCCAGAACCCTTGTGGGGAGTGCATTTACCCTAGCCGCGAGAAATAGGTACTTTCCCCTAAAAGATGCCCCCGCCCCCAGGTAATTTGCTCCACATCCCAGCGGAGGTGCCCATGATAGATAATCCATCATATGCCGGGATTTGGTCACCAAAGAGCAATCCTCCTGTCTATCTATCTCTCTCAATCGCATGATCAACTCCTTTTTGGCTACCTCATACCTCCTAGTTCTCAAATAAGCTTCTGATATACCAGCCCGAGCAAGGTAGTCAACAACAGACCGGTGCCATGGACTAATAAAGGAGTCAGAAAAAAGATCATGTAATAAGTTGTCACAAGAGGCCCTACTAGTTTTCAGGAAAAAAAGTACAGCTTGCTCCCAGGCTACCTCCTTCCACCCTCGCGTACCCATCTCAAGGCGAGCAGCAGCTACCGGGGTTCCTTTTGGGAGCTTTAAGAGGGAACTCAAAAATTTTGACTGCACTAGATTTAGGTTTTTCCCCCACAAAGAGGCCCACACTGGGGCACCATAAAGGTAGGGTGGTTTCACCTTTGTCTCGAAAGAGGTTTTCAAAGAATTGTCCACAATGACTCCAAGATTCTAGAATCTTAGATGTGAAAGGGTTCTCAGAGGTCATTTAGTCCAACCCCCTGCTCATGAAGGAAATCCACAGCTACAGCATCCCTGACAGATGGCTGTTCAGACTCTTTTTTAAAGCCTCCAGTGAAGGAGAGCCCACCACCGCCCTAGAGAGTCTTCCACTGTCAAACAGCTCTTATTATTATTATTAGACATTTATATAGCGCCAGTCGTATGACCTGGTGCTGTACAGAACATAGAATTAGACGCGGACCCTGCCTGTGGCTTACAATCTAAAAGACAAAGACAAAGGGGGGGTGGGGGAGACAGGGAGAGGGGACAGTGGGAGAGACGGGAGAAGACAAACATTCAGGCGGATGCGAAGTCTCAGGTGCGTGTGCTTGGCTTGGTTACCATTAGTCCTTCCTAATGTTTAGCTGAAATCTGCTTTCTTGTAATTTGATCCCACAGGTTCTAGTCTTGCCCTCAGGTGTAACAGAGAACAGGTCTGCTCTGTCTTCTAAGTCACAGCCCTTCAGGTATTTGAAGACAGCTATCATGTCTCCCCTCCTTTTCTCCAGGCTAAACATACCTTCAACTTTTCCCCATAGATAGAGTTGGTTTCCAAACCCCTGACCATTTTGGTCGCTCTCCCCTGAACCCATTCCAGTGTGTCAATGTCCTTCTTAAAATGCAGTGACCGGACACTGGACACACTACTCCAGATGAGGCCTGACCAGTGCAGAACAGAGTAGAACTATTACTTCTCGTAACCTGGACACTATGCTTCTGGTAATGCAGCCTAAAAGTGCATTAGCCTGTTTGGCAGCTACATCACACTGCTGACTCCTGTTCAGCTTGTGATCAACTACAACCCCTAGATCCTTTTCGCATGTACTGCTGCCAAGCCAGGTATCGCCCATCCTGCACTTGCGCATTTGATTTTTCTTACCTAGATTCAGAACGTTACATTTATCTCTGTTGAACTTACTTTTGTTAGTTTTGACCCAGCTTTTCATCTTGTCAAGATCATTTTGAATCTTGCTTCTGTCTTCTAAGGTGTTAGCTATCCCTCCCAGTTTTGTCATCTGCAAATTTGATAGGCATCCCCTCTATTCCTTCGTCCAAGTCATTAATAAAGATGAACAGTACAGGGCCCAGGACCGAGCCCCGAGGCACCCCACTCAATACCTCCCTCCAGATTGATGGGGAGCCATTTATGAGAACTCTTCAAGTACAGTTCTTTAACCAGCTGTAAATCCACCTAATGGTAGTATCATCTAGTCCATATTTTACCAGCTTGTCAAGAAGGATATCATGGGGGACTTTGTCAAATGCTTTGCTGAAATCAAGGTATACTACGTCCATGGCATTCCTATGATCTACTAAACTAGTAACTCGATCAAAAAAGAAAAGATTAGTCTGGCATGACTTGTTCTTGACAAACCCATGCTGGATCCTAGTAATCACAGCATTGTTTTCTAAATGCTTAGAGTGACTGCTTTATAATGTGTTCTAGAATCTTTCCAGGTATTGATGTCAGACTGACTAGTCTGTAGTTTCCCAGATCCTCCTTTCCCCCACTTTTTGAAGAGAGGGACAGCTTTTGACCATTTCCAGCCTTCCGGCACCTCGCCCGTTCTCCAAGAGTTCTCAAAGATTATAAACAGAGGTTCCAAGATTACATCTGCAGTTTCTTTCAGTACCCTAGGATGTAATTCATCTTGCCCCAAAGACTTGAACTCATTTAAAGTAGCTAGCTACCATCTTTTTACCGATTCTGAGCTACAATTCATTCCCTTCATCATTAGTGCTATCCTTTCCCTGGGTGGTAACATTTAATTTAGAACCCAGCATTGTGTATGTGTAGTTAGGATCTCCCCCCCCTCCCATGTACATCACTTTACACTTTTAGAAATTCACTTAAATTTTTTACATTGAACTTAACCTGCCACTTGATTACCCAGTTGTGCAATATCTTCCTGTAATTCCTCAGTCTGCCCTGGTTTTAACTATCTTGAATAACATTGTGTCATCTGCAGATTGATCACCTTACTCCTTTTTCTAGATCCTTTAATGAATATATTAAAATCATACAAGTTCCAGTACCCTGGACCATCCTGCTACTTATTTATCTCCATTGTGACAACTGACCTTTTGTTTCCTATCCTGTGCCAGTTACCAATCCATAACAGGACACTGCCTCTTATCTCAGGATTTACTTTGTTTTCCCAAGTCTCATGAAGGCCTTGATGAGACTTGGGAAATGCTTTCTGATATTCTATGTACATCAGCTAGATTGCTCTTACCTACGCTAGTTCATATACTAAAAAAATAATAATAGTGTCGGTTATGAGGCATGACTTTGCTAAAAACCATGTTGGCTTCACTCATTATCTCATGTTTGTAAATATACCCAATAATAATTATATTCGTTACAACTGTCCTCACCTATTTGGCCACACTGATGTCAGGCCCACTGGTTTGGTAGTTTGCAGTGTCACCGGAGCCTTTTAAAAAAACTTGCATTATGTTTACTCTTCTCCAATGTTTGGGTATGGAGGCAATTTTAGCACTTTAAAGGCTCCTGCGGCCCCCAACCCCCTTAATTTATTTATATATATATATATATATATATATATATATATTTGCTAGCCCTGGCTAAATGTCAATCAGTCTTACACTTGTATAAATTGACATTAACCAAAATATGCTACCCTAGTCCCCTGTTACTCCACGTTGAGAGTTGTTCTCTCAACGGCCCCTCCTGACCTGCCGTTAAGTACCTAAGAGACGCACATGTTCTAATCTTGGGCAGCCGCTAGCAAGGGCTGGGGGTGATTACGAGAGCGCGAGCATGTAGCACGCAAACGCGGCGGCTGCGCATGCCTAGAGGGGCACCGGCTCGGCTCGGCTCGGCTCTGGAGAGATGTGGCAGTGTATGTGTGAGCATGATTGATGGGACCCTGGATGCTAATGAGCAGGAGCCGCTCGGGTCTGCCCGGGTTGCAGGGATTGCATTGTTCAGTGCGGTCCCTGCCTGGCTTGCTGGGTTGGGCTGGTGGAGAAAGCAATTCGCTGCAGCCCGGGCTTGGCTAGCCCGTGTGCACGGACGCTGGGTAGGTTTGGGAATTCCACCTGCACTGGGCTCAGACAGTCCCCACCGCAGCCCGAAAGGGGTAGATCAGATGTAAACAAATTCTCAGCCCCCGGCTGCGTCTGGGGAGATGCACAGAGAGGAGGCGGCCGCAAACTTTGTGGCTGCTACGGGGCGAGCCACGCGGGTTGGGGGCGAACTGGGGAGGGACCAGTCCTGGGTGCAAGAGGAGGTGGCGCGGCTGAGCTTGTCGGTGGAGCCAGGACTGATGATAGCAGGGGCGATTATGCAAGCGGCAAAGCCCCCTCGCTCCAGGCCAGCAGCACCGGACTAGATATCTACGCGCTCTCTCTCTTCTCTCTCTTTGCAGACAGGAAGTGCCCGGGTGTCTGCAAGGCTGGCCAAAATGCGAGAGTGACTAGACGATCTACTGCTGGAATCGCCTGCCTCGCTCCCGGAGCCGGCTCCAGCCTAACCTGAAGCAGCAGCAGCAGCAGCAGCAGGAGGAGCAGTGCAGCCTCATCAGGTAACAGGCGAGGTTTAGGGGAGACGGCTAGTGGTTCCCATCCCCGCTCTCCCCCGCCCCCTCTCCCTGCTGTCAGTCACCTATTCCTGGCTCCCTAACCTTGATCTCTGCCAGCCTTGTACAGTGCATCTTGCAAAGCTCGCAGTGCTGGCCACAAATGCGTAGCTATTGCCTGGCCTGGATGTGGGAGGGGGTGGATTGCAATGGGAATGGCACGTTGTTTTCCTTGATCAGAGCTTTGCAATGAGCATGCTTCTTCCCTCTGGCCAGCTTATTCCAGCCTGTGATTGCTGGCAGCGGTGGCGGCTGCTACTGCAAGCCCCTTTGTTCCTGCAACCTCCCAAGCGATTCTATAACCGCTGAGGAAGCGGCTAGGGAGCCTTCAAGACAATGGTGGAGTCGGCAGGGAGCTAGAGAGTGAAGAAGCAGACAGCTCTGACAAGGAAGAGACACTTAAATGTTGCTTGGAATGAGGCCAGGCTGAACTCCCTGCGATCTGAGATAGGGGTGTGAACTGACTCAAACCAGCTGCCTGTGTCAAAGCAGTAAGTTACCTATAGAGAGAGCTGGGCAGTGTTGACTGTATTTGCTTGTTTATATTGGTGATCAGAATTAACTGGGAATCTAACCTTAAGATGCAAAGTACCTTGGTCCAGCAATGGGGCTATAATGCTCATCTATGACTGTTGCCCATTATCTGTGGTGGTGGTTAGATGTCATGCTAGAATTGTGCCCTTTGCATAATGAGCATTTAAAGCCCCAATTCACCAGCTACATGCTGGCTGCTCACTTGCCGCGCACAGTGGGCTCAAAGGGTCGTTTGATCCAACCATTCTGGGCAAGCCCCAGCATGCAGCTGGTGTAACGTGGAGATGAGGATAGGTGGGGAGAGCATGGCAGCAATGCAAAGCCACCACTGTGGTGCGCTCTGCCTGCCCCCATATGCTTACATGGGTTCCAGTAAGTACTGGTGGTGGCGGCAGCAGCAGCAGATCCTGGAGAGTGTCAGCAAGCTGTTGTCCGTTGCTGCTCCCCAGGACCTCCCTCTGCATGGGGGTCCAAGTGGTGGCAGCAGGAGCAGTGGCAGAAGGTCCCTGAAGAGCGGTGAGCTGATGCTCCCAGGACTTTCCATCACTAGTGCTGCTGCTTCCTTGGACCTGCTGCCAGGCCAAGAGGTCTCCATCCACCCATCCCTAGTGGCTCATGGGTAGCCACTGGGAGTGCCAGTGGATACCCACTGCGTGTTGTTCGTACCCATCGCCCGGATTGGCAATCCTGAAAATGTACAGTATGTAACAGGTATTAAAACCCAAAGTTTTACTGTGTCCTCATTATGATGGGCAAGAGACATAGTGTCTACAGTACTCTTGCCACTGACTTCTGTGAACTACTGTGGAGCCAGTGATTTGAGGATTGCAGCTAGGAAGGGTGAATCCTGGCCACCTTGAAATCAATGGGAATCATGCCACTGACTTCAGCTGTCAAAATTGGACACCAAGTGCCATGTTACTATTGAACTTTGTCATCCTCTTTCTGTTGGCACTTTATTCTGTTATAAGCATTGTATTCCTTCAACTGCATGAGATTGGCAAGTTAGGCCTTGCTTACCATCTACAAGAGGAAAAAAGCCAACGCATTTCTGCATTGAAATAAATTGGAAAAGTAGCATTTGGTATAGATTATGGTGAAGCAGTGCTTTTCTTTTCACTTAACATCTGAATCATGGCAATAATTGGTGCAGTAAATATTTTTCTTTTTAAAGGAATCCCCTGCCCTCCTTCAGAGGTGGCAGGAGTACATCAGGAGAATGTTACAATGTGGAATAAACACTACTTAATAACAAGCTGGGCTGGAAATTTCACAGAGCTGCCAACTCAAGATCTTGTAAATGCATGTGTCATTCTATCTTTTTCCATCTATCAGTCAGCAGAAATGTTGTTGGGGATGCGGGGGTACCTGCTGTACAGCATCATAAATATACATAGTAGCTTACTATGTGCTTACATATTGGAGGCTGTTATAAAAGCTGGATTTATAATAGAACACATTTAATAGCAACTTACTAATGTAACGCCAGCAAAGCCCGCAGCTGTGTTTTTTGTATCTTTTGTGCAGACTCATTATTGTCCAATGGTGGTGATTGCCCCACGTCTCCTAAATAACACAAACAGCCATCCACGGATGCACTAGGAGTACTTGGTGATATAGTATCATTTCCATATCCAGGGTGTGTGAGGAGTAGCCTCTTATCCTAATTGCTTTCCTTGTCTCGTCAGTAAAAAATGTGCTGAATGTTTCGTCAGAGTAGCTTGTAAGCAGGCTAGATTTATCAGCCATATAAAGGACAGTAATGATTTAGGGTTTGTTCACCCAAGCATTTATTCTGCAGTAATAATCCCTTAATTCACTGTGTGTGTGTGTGTGTGTGTGTGTGTGTGTGTGTGTGTGTGTGTGTGTGTGTGTGTGTGTGTGTGTGTGTGTGTGTGTGTTCACATCAACTTGGTGTTTAAAACAAAGATGAGGTGACTGCCCCAGGGATATATACTTACGAGGAAATAGGAATATGTATCATGGAGGGATCCTTTAAACAAGGTAAGGTTGTTGATGATGCATGTTAAGTCGCTTACTACCCAGTTGCTCACACAATCAATAACTTCCAGGGTAATCTACCTCATTATTCCTGTTCATGTGAATGGAGCCTTGAATAGGTGCAAAATAGCCTGATGGGGCAGTTTCCCCAATGGTGGATTCCACTTGCAACTGCATAGTAAGTCATAGGACATAGGTGGATTATGATTCTGTGTACACCCCTTTTATAAAAGAAAAAGAGGAGGGCTGGGGGGTGTAAACTTTCATTAGACGAAAAGGCTCTCATGTGCAAGCAGAGCACGAAGACTGAAGAGCTGCCTTTTAGATTTTTTCTCCCCAGGGCCTGAGCAGCAGCGCTATAGATCAGGAACTGAAGGTTAGCTCCTATCCGTTCAGACGGGTGGAGACCTGCAAACGTTGCTGGGTTAGGTTTTATAATCCGAACCTATAAGAATATGCAGCAACACTGAATTCTTGACCCGCATGCTACAGGTTTCTATTGTAAAACCTAAATGGCAATGTTTGTGGGTCCACTCCCTTCTGAAGAAGTATTTTAATGTTCGATCCCTGAAATCACCCTGCTCTATTGAGCTTCTGCACCTGTTTTGAGAAGAAATTAGAAGGCAACCCTTTAGCATTTCTGTGCTACTTCTGTCTCTTTGCACTAATCCAGAAAGTAGGGTGCTGTTAAAGGAAATTTGAGGTGTGTGTGGACTGACTTTTTCTATCTTGTGCTGCTGCTCTTTACCAGAAGGCACAACAGAGACATGGTAGACTGAGGGTGGTGGTTAACAAATGAGACCATAGTCTGACGGAGTTGGGGTTCATTCCATATAGCCCCCCACTCGCATGTTGAGCATGTAGAGCCTAATAAACAGGCAGCCCTCTCCATTTATTTCATGTGTGTTTGTGCAGCCCCCACTTGTAGGTTTATCATGATCAGTCTAATACATAGGCAGGCGTTCTTCCCCACCCCTTGTCGTAACTCAGTCATAGCAAACCATGGTAACAACAAACATCCCCAGCCGTTTCCCTTTTCCGGGCTATTTCCAGGAGGTGGTACAGCACCTGCTATAACAGTGATTCATAGTTGGCTTTATACCTGATGGCACTTGGTGACTGTGATTTACTGGTTGCCATACACATAATGTTGAGATTAAGTAGCAAATTGCTTACTTTGTTGAGTGCCTATAGTGAAACGTGAAAATGAGAGTAAAAATTGAAACCTATCGTTCTTTTTATGCGGTCTTCCAATGGGTCTTCCAGTTCCTTTCAATAGGAATCTCAGAGACCTGGTGGAATGAGGTTAACCAATGGGACACTACCAGGGTTCGAAATATTGAAATGACACAGTAGTTGGTGGTGGGGTGGTACTGCTATGTTAAAGACAGCATTGAGTCAAACAGGATTACAATTTTACAGGAAGCAATCTGGAATCTTTATGGATAGAAATTCCGTGCAAAACAGGAAGTGTATAGCAGTAGGACTATACTATCAACCCTCTTGTTCAGGAAGGTGAGAGTCACTGAAACACTAATGAAGATTAGGCAGGCTATTAAAGTAGGAAACACAGTAATAATGGGTGTCTTCAGTTACCCTAATATTGACTGGGTAAATGTCACGTTAGGGCATGATGCAGAGGTAAAATTTCTAGATGCCATAAATGACTGCTGCTTGGAGCAGCTGGCCCTGGAACCAATAAGAGGAGCAGCTACTTTGGAGCAAGTCCTAAGTGGTGTGCAGGACCTGGTGCAAGGGGTAGCAGGGGTGAAACCGCTTGGCAATACCGATCTTAATATAATCAAATTTGACATGCTTACAGGAGGGAGAATGACAAATAAAACTACCTCAGTAACATGTAACTTTAAAAAGAGGAACTATGCAAAAATGAGGAAACTAGGTAGAGGGAAACTAATGCTGTGAGGATTAAATGTCCTCAAGAAGCGTCGAGTCTATTTAAACACACCATCTTGGAAGCTCAGATTAAATGTATTCCACAAATAAAAAGGTATCAGGGGGACCAAATGTCTGCTTACATGGCTAAATGGTGAGGTGAAGAAGACTATTAGAGCCCAAAAGGTGTCCTTTTAAAAAATGGAAAGCTAGTCCTATTGAAGAAAATAGGAAAGAGCCATGAGCATTACCAAATTAGAAGTAAAATGTTAATAAGGCAGTCCAAGAGGGAATTTTGAAGTGACTCGCTGAAGATGCAAAAACTAATAATAAAAACTTTTTCCACGTACAGCAGAAGCAAGAAGCCTGCTAGACAATCAGTTGAGCCGTTAGATGACATGGGGATGTAAGAGTGCTTGGGGGGGATACGGCCCTTCCAGAGAAGCTGAATGAATTTTTTGCTTTGGTCTTCACTGCAGAGGATGTTGTGGAGATACTGACACCAGGACTATTTTTTGTAGGTGATGAATTTGAAGAACTATCACAAATCGACATGACTCTGAAAGAGGCTCTAGAGCAAATTGACATGCTAAATTGACAAGTCCTACTGTTGGTAATTTGTAACCTATTGTTAAAATCTGCCACTGCACCTGAGAATTAGAGGGTAGCAAATGTAACAGTGATATTTAAAAAGGACTCCAGAGGTGATCCTGGAATCTAGAGACTAGTGAGCTGGACATCTGTGCTGGGCAAACTGGTAGAAATTGTTATCGAAACATGACATAATGGGGAAGAGTCAACATGGATTTAGCAAAGAGAAGTCGTGCCTCACTAATTTTTGACATTTCTGAGAGTGTAAATAAGCATGTGGATAAGCGTGAGCTGGTCGATATTTCGATATAGTGTATCTGGATTTTACGAAGGTTGTTTGATAAGGTCCCTCATAAGGGATTCTTGAGGAAATTAAATATGCAAAGCATATTTAAGAAACAAAGAGTAGAATTTAAATGGTCAGTTTTTGCAATGGAGAGAAGGAAACAATGTAGTGTCGCAAGGGTCTGTACTGGGACCGGTGTTGCTTAATATATTTATTAATGATCTGGAAAAGAGAGTAAAAAGTGAGGTGATCAGACTTGCAGATGACACAAAGCTAGAAAAGGTACAGAGGGCAACAAAAATGATAAAGTGTATGAAACGGCTCTTGTACAAAGAGAGGCTTGATAGGTAATTTAGGGCTATTCAGCTTGGAGAAGAGAGGACTTCGAAGGAGCATGATAGAAGTTTATAAAACTATGAGTGGTGTGGAATGAATAAATATGGAACGATTATTTACCTTCTCAAATACTACTAGAACTAGGGGACACTCCATGAAACTAACTGGTCGAAGATTTAAAACATTTTTCACTCCATACGCACGATAAACTTGTGGAGTTTGCTGTCTGAGGATATGGTGAAGGCCAGTAGTCTAGCTGGGTTTGAAAAGGGATTGGATAAATTCTTGGAGAGTTGGTCCGTTAACAGCTATAGTCAAGTAGGTTTGGGGGATGTAATTCCTTACTCTTGGGAGCCGGGATTGCCCATTGTGACCTGATTGGGTACTTCTCCCAAGCGACCGTGATTGGCCACTGTCGGAGACAGGATGCTGGGTTTGATGGATCATTGATCTGACCCAATATGGCGCTACTTACGTAATGTTGTCATCTAGTTTCTCACATCTATGGCTCACAGCGATGAACTGGCAGAAAGCAGCACACAGTTTTATTGGGGTCTTGCACTCCATGGTGTTGGAAATCCCTCTTGGTTTGCAAAACCCCGCCCTCCCCATCAAAAATGCATATCTTCTACCCCCCTCTCTATCCTCTTCTGCATCACAATACAGTGCAGGCAGAGAACCTCCCCACTTGTGAGGGTTTTCTACACTTCTTTGAGTGCCCAAACCTCGTATAGGGTAACAAGCCATGATTTAGAAAGGTGTTGTGTAGCAGAAGCCACAGGCCTGAGGTCACCCACCCTGGGCCACGTACACTTTTTAATGTGCTATTTTTTTTATTTATTTATTTATTTATTTATTATCTATCTCATTTTTATGTTGCCCCCGCCTGCATAAACCTCTCGGGGTGGCTAACATTTTAAACCAAATAATATCATAAAATATCTCAACATTAAAATAACCCAATAATAAAACCCTCCACCCTAACCCAACCGACTCGTCACCCGTCTCCCTCAACAAATGCTCGGCAGAACATCCAGGTCTTACGCTGTCTATGGAAAGAGGGGAGGTCTACGGCCAGGCGGACATCCAACGGGAGGGAGTTCCGCAGCCATGGAGCGGCCACCGAGAATGTCCTCTTCATGGTCTACACCCGAGGGACTTCAAGGAGGGCACCCCCAGCCTATTGCAGAGGCTGATCCAATATCCGGAGGATAAGGTGGTCCTGCAGATAAGTGGGGCCCATTTAGGACTTTAAAGGTCAAAACCAACACTTTGAATTGGGCCCGGAAGATTATCGGCAACCAGCGCAGAGAACGGAGCACTGGAGTAATACGTTCGCAATGACTCGTCCCCCTAGGGAGACGAGCCGCTGCATTCTGCACCAACTGCAGTCTCTGGACCATCACCAGGGGTAGCCCCATGTAGAGCGTGTTATAGAAGTCCAATCTCGAGGTAATAAAAGCATGGATGATTGTGGCAAGGTCTGAGTCTGAGACATACAGCCTAAGCTGTCCTACCAGATGTAGTTGGCAAAATGTGCCCTTTGTCACAGCTGCCACTTGGGTATCCAGGTGAAGCTGCGGATCTAGGAGCACCCCCAGACTATAGACCTGAGATACCAGGGGAGGCTGGACTTAATCAATTATGGGGGCCATTACTTCTCCGGCTTTCCCCACAACCATCACCTCCGTCTTGTCGGGATTCAGCTTCAAGTGGCTCACCCTCATCCAATCCCCCACAGCTGACACACATCAGGTAAGCACCGAGATTGCTGGGCCTGGGTCTGATGAAAAAGAGAGATATAATTGGGTGTCATCAGCATATTGATAACACCTTACACCAAACCCTCTAACTACCTCCCCGAAAGGCTGCATGTACACATTGAACAGGAGAGGGGATAAGATAGAACCTTGCGGGACTCCACATGTGAGACCTCGGGGAAAAGATGAACAATCATACAGCACCACACACTGAGTTCTCCCGGCCAGGAAGGAACAGCACCATTCAAGAACAGTTCCGCCCTCTCTGGTCCAGTCCCGCAACTGAGTTGCCGACAACTCATGATCAACAGTATCAAATGCAGTTGAGAGATCTAATAGGATCAACAGTGTTGAACGACCCTGGTCCAACTCTCGGGAGAGGTCATCAACCAAAGCGACAAGCACAGTCTCAGTGCCATAATCCAGGTGAAATTCACCCTCCCTAAGGGAGACGTTTACTATCCCGGCCATCAACGACCCCAACGTCTCCCGACTGGCTTTGAGCAACCAGGATTAGCATGGGTCTAGTTCACAATAAGTGACTCAAACAGCCCCAAGAACATCCCCTGCATCAGAGGGCGACACACATTGAAATTCATTCCATAAAACTGGACAAGATGGGGCTTCAACGGCTTCTGGTTCACCCACTGTTAAAAGTGCAGCGTCGAAACTGGTTTCTTGGCAAACTGCTGCTGCTTCTGAAGAAATTGTGTGAACAAAGACTGCTGCAGGGCTCCTTGGAATTGCAGCAGTTACTAATGCTTAATTTGGCCAGAGTACATAAAACAACACATTACAATGTGCAGGAGTCATGTGGGGTTAGGTGGCTTATGATTTTATTTATTTTAAAGGTGGGGACTTATCTTCCTAGAGCACTGCTTGAAAGTGAGCTGGCAACGTGTTTGGTTAAACTGCATTGGAGATGTGGGCTATCCACTGTGGTGGCCAATGATACAATGTATTCTTGGTTATATGGTTTGCCATAGTGAAAAGAAAATTCCTATTGTCATTGGTGAGGGTGGAGTTGGGGTTGAGTGGGAGGAGGGTTTGTTGGCGAGTGGTTGGGAATTTTTTTAGGAATTGTATTTTTATTATGGTTAATTGAATTTTTTTATGGGTTATGAGCTGCCCTGAGCCACTGTGGGAAAGGTGGTATATAAAATAAATAAAAATTAGAGCATTATGCAAGTCATGCTTGTGCATCTCTGACAGGACAGAGCATCTTGATTTAAATGGTGGATACCTCTGCATGTAACCTTTTGTGCTTATGCTTTTATTAGGTGTCTAATTTACACATGGGGGTATGCAATTTGTATGCCAAAAGTTTGTATGCAACGAAAGACTTTTAGAAGTGTCAGCTACTAATAGTCCCATGAAATTTATACAAATACTAAAGAGCAATTTGACACATTATTAGTTAGTTCATTCTGTGTTAATGCAATAGAAAGTAGTCTTTCAGGAACATGATGATGTTGGAAGTTAAGCAATATGGGAATGCAATGTGATGGTTAAAGATCGTTCAATTTTAATTTTTAAAAAGCCCCAGTAAGTTAGCTAAATTATAACATGGCAAAGGGTTTGCTGTGACTTTCTGTAAACTAAGAATTTATACTCGTAAACAAATGTTCTCTGTTGTCATTCATTCAGAACACTCTGCCAAATTTATTTACCCAGTTGCATAAAATTTTGGATTATCTTTTCACTTTTTTTCCTCTCTCCAAATATGTATGAAATATTTCTGGTTTTAAAACTAAATCTGTAAGAATCTGGTGACGGGATTACAGGTACTCTTGATTTAATGGTGCATGCATGGCATTCACACGTTGGAAGGATTCTATCGGCAAGACATTTCAGATCGAAGTCCAGGAGCCAAAAAATAAAATTGTCACCAGACTTTATCCTTATATTAAACCATTCTTGCCCCGCTACACCTCTGATCCAGTCACCAGCCTCCGTTTTCTGGGCACCAGTGACTCCCAGGTGCCTGCAAATTTTGTGCCCTGGTTCTCTCTTTCAAAGATTTGAGTGAGCTCTGCATAATGTGATTATGCATTTTTAATAGATCTTTGCTCCAAACACCTTCACTCTATGGTGTTCCTTATTTTTGACTTTTTGATCAGGCAGCCATAATTTACACACATGGATTTAACTGGGATTATGTGAATGCAAGTTCTTTTTAGAATAGGACTATAGGCAGTTGGAAATGAAATGTCTAACTTTTTTTGGATACAGATAAGAATACCAGTGTCTGAAATGTTAGTCTTTAAACTTTCAGTTGAATTAATTTGCTCACATGATTCCACCATGGTCTGGCTCCTCTGTGGTATGAAATAAAACTCAACAGTGGAATGAAATGAATAATGCTCTGTCACTTTTAACTGGAGACAGTCTCCAGGTTTTGGGGTGGTTTTTGAGTTGCCAATTGGTTTCCCAGTTCCTTAAGGTTAAAGATGGTGGCCTGTTAATCTGGAAACCGCTTTTCTACAAAGTTAGAAGTCCGCATCTTTGTTGTGCACTTTTGTAAGAACTAGAAACTGCATAGCGGAATAAAAGGCATAGTGAGGCATTATTAGACTTGTCTGTGAATAGGCCTACAGGTCTGTGCTCTCCCCAACAAACTGACCTAGTTCTGCAGTATGATTCCCTGACTTTGTGTGAAAGACTAGAAATTCTGTTATAGATGAGTTTTTAAAAAAAAAAAAAAAAAGGAAATTTTAGCCATTCATTGAAAATTAATCGCCCAACCAGTTAATTATATTGCAAGTTTTTTATACAAAAAAAATCTATTTTTCTGTCTTGTAACTGACATATCTATAGGACATGGTATGCACATCCTTGTATTAGGAATGCAGCACCTGGGAGGCTCGAGAAGAGCCAGCTTGGGCGCTAAGCACATTATATTGTTTTGCATGCTAAAAGAGATCAAAAGTGAAATAGTTAATAGCGTTAACTATTAACATACTAAATTATATGGAGTAAATAGACCTGTAGGCCTAACCATACACAAGTAATCCCTTTTATTCATTCTGTCTTTTACCTTAACAAATGGTGAAGCTAAAAGTAGCTAATTAGACTGTAATATCAGGAAGGCTTCACATGGTGATGAGCAGGATACTAGAATTCAAATAGTTCAAACAAAATTTATATTCTGCTTATATTTGGAAAGTTTTCTTTGCATCCGTAAGAGGTGGTGGTTTCTTTTGAGGGTCTTTTTTAAGCTTAGGGTTTTTTGAGTTCAGCAAGTCTGTAGAATGACATGAAGCAACTGATTATTTTTATACAGACCATGTTCAGTTTCACATTTCATTGGCAAATACTTTTGTATGATTTTTGTGTAAACTATTTTTAATGTGTATAAAATGTTTACTTCCTGGGTTTTCCCCTGAGAGTGTTCATATTATGAATTCAAGTCAAGCTTGTGTACTAAAAATGTAACTTGTTTGTTTTGTTTTGTTCTTCCTCTCATCTGGCTCCCCTCATGCTTTCAGCAAATTGTTAGACTTCTTGATATATTTCTTGCTTGTTGAAGCTGGACACATCATTGATCTGTCAGTGTACCAGGTATATCTATAAGCCAGTTATGAAAGTTTATCAAAAACAAGGTCAAAACAACTGTTGTATCCGGGTCAGTCTATTGTGTATTCTGTTTACATAACACCCATCAATGCAGCATAAAATTGGCTACCTTATTTCATGTGCCACAGCCATGTGAGATGCTGCAGAGGAGATTGATAATAGAAAGGCAGTGTAGATTGCTAAAACTATTGCTGTCACCAGTGTTGCTGACAGATGGCAGAAAAAAGGTGGAAATGTTTAAATGTAATTGAAATTGATGGTAAACCTCATAGTGTACTGCAAATGGACCTTCTTAAAATGCTTGGCTGTAGGTAGACTTCTGTCTTTTGAATTGGGTCAGAGTAGTACAGAGCCCAACCACCAAATCCACGTACCAAGAATCTTCATATGACCAAGAGCTGCAAGACATGCATGCATACGCTAACCTTTCCTGCTTGATGATTGGCTGGCACAGCTAGTGCTTTCCAGTCCCAGCTGCTGAGATTCTTCAGAGCAGCTGCAGTTCAACTTCTGAGACTTGGGTGCAGTGAAGTAAGTCCACAGGAACATTAAGTCAGCACAGGGCCCAGAACTAGCCCTGTCCAAATGTCCCACTCGAACTGCCTGAGAGCCACATGTGACTCACCCCTGGTATAGTACTTGAATAGTTAAAATACTGATGTAATAAGTTAAAATACTGTTTGTTCCCTTAGGAATGGGTTCCCCAAGGCTTCTTGTGATACTTGCACAATAGTGTTGCATCCTATTTAGCCTTGAGACCCAGGAAATCATGAGTCCATGTTAGTTTCACGGACATTGGTTACTGCACACGTGTAATCCTTGCCTTTTTCAAGCCAAGTCTTGCTCTGCAAAGTAGATCATTACAAGTGGTTACCTAACTTACTGACCTTGCATAAGGCCACAGTGAGGAACAGAACTCAGGATTCTATTGTGGTGTGTCCAAAGCCTAGCTACGTAACCTTGCTGCCAGTTTTACTACAAGCATTCTTGCAGCTGTGTAATTTACTGGGAGCACATGTGAAGTCTCCTTTAGAGTAGTTAATCTGTAACTGAAGTAGTGTATCTTTGATGTTTGATAAACTTTGCATGTCTTTTGTTACTGTCTGGGGCACGGGATTATATGTTTGTCCTGGTTAGGATCACAAACCATCCAATGATGATGCGGCCACATTTAGGATTCTGACTCATAATCTGGGAACCTCTGCCTTCATAATCTGGTTTCTATATACGGATTAAACTAGGGGAAAGAAAATTGTGTTGCTTTGCCAATTTGTGATGGCAAATTAGTTTAGAGGCAAATTTGCTATTTCTTTGAGCACTTAATAGCCATTGTGATGAAGTTCTTTTCAAGGAGAGGTTGATTGTTGTTTTTTTCTTGAGGGCTTGGAAAGTGTTTATTTTGGAGTTTGCTGCAGTGAAAGGTGATCCTGCCCAGTAACCTGCAAGCTTGTATGCAAAGTTCTGAAGTTTTAAAGGTGTAAATGTTTTTGAAGCTGAAGAATGAGATTACTGTGGCGTCAGCTCCCACTGAATGCTGGCCAATTCATCAGCCTATAACAACTACCCTTCATTTTGGGGGGGGGGGGGCTTAGTGTCTCATCTCCTTCCTCACCAGTCCCTGAACTTGCTGTTGTTACATTTGGGTTTTGTTAACAAATGTTACGGTGACTGCTTAGGCCCGCATTGGCCTGTGGGCCACCATTGTGTGTGTTGGAGCCCTGTAAGATGCTTGCCTGGGATTTCTGTCAGATGTGGTAGTGGCAAAGCCAGGTTGTGATCCCAGAGACTTCCAGATTCACAGCTGGGGCTATCATCTGCCTGCTCGTAGCAGAGTGAGCTACAGCGGGCTTTAACATTTGTTATAGCCTGCCGTGACCTGGTCTGGATCAGGTTCGCCATGTCTGCCCATCATGGCGGGGTGCTTGACGCAGTGTGGGGGATGGGGCCAGCTGGCTCCCTGCCCTCTCCATTGATGCATGCAGGCATGTTGGCCTGACTGCTGGAATGTTTGTTGGCTGGCCACACTTGATCCTGACACTGTTGTCAGTGGCTTCCCAATCCAGATCGCGTTGTGAGGGTGACACTCCGCCGTCACTTCTGTTAACACCTTATCACCCACCTTGCGTCAAAGTCTTCTGGGGCAGCTTTACTACAGTGTGTAAATGGATATGCTGTTGTGTGGGCAGCTCCCCTGGCAGGGGAGAGAGACGGACTTTCATGTGAATATGCTCCCTTCGTATTCAACTAATCCACTCCTGAGGTAGTGTCCTGCCTCAGTCATAGGGATACTCCAAGGTAGTCATTCTGTGTGGTATGTCGTATGGTAGGGTGGCCATACTGTGGCATGGGAGCCGCATGCAGCTCTTGGCCATTGCTATGCCTTGGCTGCTTTTAATGGTCCTAGATCATGCATTATATCTGAATCTTGGCAGATGAATCACAGCTGCTCCTCAGAATCTTAGCAGCCAGGATTATAGAGGCACCACCTCCATCAGCCAATCACAAAGCGGGGGGTGGGGAAGGAGGAGGAGTATGTGTGTGTCTTGTGAATCTCTGTCATATGCAGTTTGGTATGCTGCCCTTGGGGTTGCGAACTTTGGCCACTCCTGCTTTTATGCATTCTTGCTTCTGAAATTTTCTTTCCCTTTTTTCATTAATTCTTTAGTATTGCGGTGACTAATTGCGTGTTTTGGGGTTAAAGTGAGAGAATCCTCTGCAGATTTGGAATTGCTGGCTTCTGATTGTTCAACCACTTTGAATGCATAGAGCACTACCATTCCTTTCAGTGGTCAACTATCGTGACTGGTGGCTCTGCCCTCTTAATGTACTTAATGTAGGCTTTGTGAACACAGCCTTTCAAGCTAATTATTGTTTCTTACCATTGCTGTAGACAGGGAGTGTAAATGTTTTGTATGTTGTGGATGAGACTACTCCAGCACAACAAGGTCTTGAAGTAAAGGACTAAGCAAAGAGTGCTTTTTAAAAGCTGCACAATAATTATAATATTCCGAGGATGAAAAAGGAAGGAGGGTTCTCCTTGCAAAATATTGGTGACTTTAGAGTTGGTTTCAGCTGACACCTCTGTTGCTAGGGTGCTGCAATCTTAAATTATCATTACTTTAAAAAACCAAACACAAACCAAAATCCCCCTAATCAACCAACCAGCCCTCGGGTTAAAAGATCCTGCTCATGGAAAAGATCAATTTCAACAAAGGAAAAGGGCAGCTGGGGAAAGTTACAGTATTAAAAGTTCTTCCTACAAGGATCTTGAACCCACCAGTGAGGCTCTTTCGGACGGTGGCTGAGTTTCTTTTGCTCCTCTTTTTGGAAATTGTGGATGGTGAATGGGAAAAGAAATTCTCAGGGAGGTCACTGTAGAAAGGGTCTGGAAGTGGAACAGAGGACTCCTTGTACCTTAACCAGTTCATTTACAGACTTTATTTATTTATTTCTTAGCATTTTTATGCCGCCCCCTCATGGCCACAGCATCTCGGGGCAGCTAACAATACAGTAAAACAGTAAAATACATTCAAAACCAACATCACTTTTAAAAAATTTTTTAAAAAAACCTTGGAGTTTTTAAACTTGGACTGTGATCCACAAACCATTTGCTTCTGAAACCTGCAGGCATCAATGAGACTACTCCAGAGTGAGTGGCTTGTGTCCTTGATCTGGTGCTGGATGGATCAGGAGGAGAAGGAACTTTAATGCACCTCCCTAGGCTTTTGGGTATGACTTCCCCCCCCCCCCCCCCCCCCCCCCCCCCCCTCCAGTGTGTAGGCTGAAACTCTCCCATGCCCTCTTTGTGCCCTTGTGTGAATTGTTTTAAGTAGGTGCAGGGGCTGCAAGCCTATGGTGCTCACAGCCCCTTCTGCTCCCAAGCCAGTGCTTGAATCTCTACTCAGCTCCCACAGTGGAATATCAATCTGATTTCTAATTGCCTAGGCAGCAGCATAATTCCTATAATATAGTGTGTTTTGGCATAGCTGCATTGACAGGACTATTGATGTAAGCAACACTTTGTGCAGTTTTATGAAAGATGCCATAGGTTTGCGTAACACTTAAGTAGTGGATTGAAAAATGCAGATCAAAAGTTACCAATTACTCAGTTTTGTAAAAGGTTGCCTTGAAAATACTCTTCTAAGTTAAATCTATAATTGGATTTTGTGGGGATTATATGTCATTTCTTGATTTGAATAAGAGCCATAATGAGTTGTAAAAAGTATTCTCCTTTATATGTGTTCTCTTTTCCAAAGAATGTTAAAAGCTAAAAAGAAAGCATTCGATGTTTGTTTAGCAATGGTTTGTTTCCTCTAAACCAATAGTGATGAGCATTCAAATGTTGCTCCATATCTTGAAAGTTCCTGCTTTTATCAGAGTGAATACTGGAATTAAGAAGTCTCCTTCCCTTCACTTAGCATATTGGCATCATGTGGGAATAATGAAAACGAATAACTCCTTCCAAGACTTCTGTTATCCATTTCTTTTAAAAAATGAAATGGTATAAGAGGACTTTCCAGGTATGCAACCAGCTGCCTCTCCATTGTGGAACAAATACAAAGAGAACCTTCCCATAAAGCAGCTGCATAAGAATAGTTGGGTACTCTGAATCTTAATTTTCCAAGCACTAATAGCACAACTTACAGGGAAAAGTTCCCAAGTTCAGAATGTATTAGACAAACAAAAAACCTATAGTTTTACAAACTTAGTTAAGGCAGTTTCATATGAAGCAAACTTTTAGAAACCTGGAAATTGTATATGTCAAGGCTCCCGCCTTAACTTGCACACCTTGTAAGCAGTAAAGTTGTTGTATGGAGTCGCATACTGTGCTCGCTGACAACTTCGACTCCATTCACCCACACTTTGCCGTGGCCTTTCAGCCCCAATCCTCTTCCTTTGCAGGTTGGGGGCATCAATAAAGCTAGGATGACATTCCCCTCCCTGTCCAATATCACATTGTTACTGTACTTCAAATGTGGCAATAATTCATCTTTTTTAACTTATCCATTCTGTGGCACCAGATCCAGTACATCTCCTGACTGCACAGGTGACTAACAGGATGTTAATATTCCAGGATCAAACGACTACATGGACCAGTTGTGCTGTCCTTACATTTGAATTTGTTTTATTTGGGATTACCATGTACTGTAACGCACTACTGATTGATGTCCTTCCCCTGTAACCCACTAACCACCACTTCACTCTCAGAAGATGGAAAAGTTCTGACTTCAGCTGGGCCCTCCTCCCCCCATTTTAACCCACTAGCTCCCAACTACATAGTCTGGACTCTAGCACTACCCAATATATCTCACTTACCTCCCCAAAATATCACATGACTCCTGACCAGTATAACAACTATCCATTTTTTTATAGCCAGTACTTCTACGAGTGTATGAAATGACAAGTCCCATGCCCTAAAAAACAACAACAAAACAACAGGATAGAAGATATAGTAATAATACACAACGGCATTATAGTAGTGTTTCCCATAGTCTCCTATGACTCCTGCCGATCACTTACATCACCCAAAATCTTGATATTCCACCCATTTCTTATGGCATTCCTCCTATTGTTCCTTCGTGGTGTACTCAATCCCTATGGCTTCCTCCCTGTGATTTCACTGTCTCTCCCTGCTGCCTTAGTTATTCCACATCCTCTTCCTCCCCCCCCACTCCCAAAGATGCATCTCCATTGTATTATTTTACAGTTAATGAGATACAAATTCATATTAATGTATCCCTCATTCTTTCCATTGGCAATTCTGTAGATTTCATGGCAATGTATAGCCAAACTCACAATAAACAGTTACATACCATTCTGCCCTGCTTTAGTGTTGCCCCCAACCTGCAAAGGAAGAGGATTGGGGCTGAAAGATGAAGGCAAATTGTGGGTGAGTGAAGCCTAAGTTGTCAGCAATCACAGTATGGCGACCCCATACAACAACTTACTGTTTACAAGGTGTGCAAGTTAAGGTCGGAGCCTTAACACATACAATTGCCAGTTCTGTAAAAGTTTGTTTCATATGAAACCGCCTTAACTAAGTTTGTAAAACCATAGGTTTTTTGTTTGTCTAGCTTCTTTGGGGTTTTTTACAACACAGTCCAAACTCCTGAGAGTGATTTCAGGGAGTATATAGATGACAAGAGATTGTACTACATCTGTGTTTCAGTTACATGATGTTTCAGAAAATCTGCTACAGAGATAGGGAACTTCAGGCTTTGGGGCCAAATATAGTCCATGGTGCATTTTTATTTAGGCAGTTTCCAGTCCTTGGATCCAGTAGTTCTTCCCAAGTGCTGGGAGACTGAGCTGAAGGTAAGGAAGCAGAAACAAGGGCAGGCACTCTAGGATAGGAGACAGATCTAGGATCTGAACCCTTCTGTTCCTGAGTGCACCACTGCCTCGAACTTCTACACACTCAGGCCTTGAAGCTTTTACTAATGATCAAAGTGGCCACTTGGAGGAGAAAAGAATGCATGTTCATTTCTTCTCATATAATCAATTAATGCTGCCCCCACCCAACCCAATAAGCAGTTTGTTCCTGCATCATCGTTTCTGCCCCCCATAATCAATTCATGCTGCCCCCAACCCCATAACTACTTTGTTTAGGATCCGCACCTACTCTAACCCACTACTTATTTGCCCCCCACTGATTGTGACTCAGTAAGCACCACTTCAGTGTTAGAAGATAGAAAAAGAAAAGTTCGGACTTCAGTTTCCACCCCCCAGTTTAATCTACTACCTTCCAACTTGATGACACACAACCCAGATGTCTGGACTATGCAATAAACTTCAATCACCTTCCCCAAAAATTACAAGACTCCTGACCAATATAATGAAGATCATCTCTAATACAGAATGTGACACATTGTGTGAGATGACAATCCCCTCCCCCCCAAAAAAAAACCACCCAGAAGAGGAGTTGAAAAACACAACGAGGCAATACAGAGTAGAACAACAAAGACGTACCTATGGCGCTTAATAGAACCATGGTAGTGTTTCCCATACTCTATCACTCCTCTCAATCATTTACATCACCAACAATCTCGAGATTCTACTAATTTCTTATGTCATTCCTCCTATTATTCCACCAAGTTCTTTCCTCCTCTACTTCATCCTTCTATCCTCCTCCCTGTCATTCCACCATTTCTCCCTGCTGCCTTTGTTGTTCCACATCAT
>QEPC01005825.1:2067653-2079313 GCA_003113815.1 Sphenodon punctatus
TCAGCACATACAAGACTTGGTGGAAGGAGCAGGAAACACATTTATTGCTACTGCCTAGTACAGGATCCTAGTAAGAGGGAACTCCTGCATAACACAAAATGGAGACTGCCCCCTGCAGCTCCCAATCACTAACTGAACAGGAAACCCCCTCCACCCACCTAGTTCAGGAGGGAAGAAGGAGCTGGCTATTGCCAGCTCTATTAGAGCTGTACACATATATGCCACACTGAGCCCCCTTCCTGCTTCCCCAGCCCCTCCCCCCAGAGCTCTCTCCTGTTCCCCAAGCCCCTCCTCCTGATCCCCCAGCCCTGCCACCTCATCAGCTTCTCTTTCCTCTTGTTCCCTCAGCCCACAGAGAGGTTACATCCCTGGCCGCTCCCCCCACCTCCCGAGCACTTATTTCTCACACAGCAGCAAGTGCTTTTTAAATAAGCGCTCTGGCGGGAAGTGGCCAGGGATTCCCCCGGAGGCTTTTCACCTCTGGGGGATCCCTGGCCGCTTCCCTCCCAGAGTACTTATCTCTCACACAGCAGCAAGCGTTTTTTAAATGCCAGGGACATCTTGACACGTCATCTAACAAGAAATATTGGACCAAAGCACATACTTAGCATACTCAATATCTGTCCTATGCAGCCATCTGTGTCTATAAGTGTATGGTCACAGAGGAAACCCCGTCAACATCAGGGTTCAAGCCAAAGGAATTTGCCCCGGGGAGCTCCATTGAAGTCAATGGAACTCTCAATACAGAACGTTAGATCCGCCTTAACTAATGGAGCCACGCTAGTGACTCCATAATAACTAAATAAAGAAGCTGCTACCACAACTCCTTAATTTTTCAATTTGCAAATAACTATTCAGAAGTTTCCCCCTTTTTTAGCTAGAAATCTTAATAGTTGTGATACTGAAGACCAAGGTGAAACATAAAGATTTATAGGCCCCCATCTGACCTTTCTTCTTTAACAGCAGCAATAAGGTAATACACTCGGTACATGTGACTTTTCACTAGAAAAGTCCATATTCTCTCACAAAATCTTGCCGTGCCAAGAAGAGTACGCCTGAGAAACTCTACAAAACTCTCTTTAAAATAATCAAAACAAGAAGGATTACAGGAAGTAAAAAGCAGTTGGTAACCAAGGAATTGTTATAAAACAGTATTGAAACAATTTATTTATTTTATTTTACTAATTTTTACCCCGCCCCTCCTGCCAAAGCAGTTCAGGGCAGCTAACAAATACAGAAGATAAAAATACCAAAAAAATAAACAAAAGAACCCTCTCCTCCTGAAGCCCACAAACCCCCCAACCTCATCTCCCTTGCGGAAAGCCTGGCGGAACAGCCAGGTCTCTTGTTGTTGGCGAAAGGATGGGAGATACAGGGCCTCCCGGGCCTCCACTGGAAGGGATTTCCACAACCTAGGTGTGGCCACCGAGAATGCCCTCTCCATAGTCGCCACTCGGGGGACTTGGAGAAAGGCGCTCCTGGTAGACCGTAGGGGTCTATCCAGAAACCAGGGCGTGAGGCGGTCGCGCAGATAGGTGGGTGGCGTCCTATAAGAGGAAGGGTTACAAAAACTAACCTCCCCTTTCGATTTATAGAGATTGGTATTACCCAAGAAAACACTACTGCTGTTACCCATTTTAAAAGGCCTGAATTTAACACAGCTTTTCACAACTAGAGGCTTTGTCATTTATTCCTGGATTTCTGCATATTCTAATTGCAGTGGAAGGAACAAAGAGACTATGGCCATAGAACTGAATTATTTTTTATTGTTGTGTAGATGACTTCTTTCAATTGGCTTCCCCAAATAAGTTGGTGAGCTCATTAATTATCCAGATTATGTAGTCCTAAAAGAATTGATTTACCCAGAGTGAAATTGTTTCCTTCTGAGCCTCTGTGTGTGTGCATAATATATAAAACATGATGGCTGAAATATTGTTTAAAACTCAAAGCAATTTAATAACATGTTGTCGCCATGTGTTTTTGTGGGTTTTTTCATGTGTCTCAATACTGTCTGCAGTATAAAAAGCGCATGGGGGGGCGGGGGGCTGTGTTCATTTCCCTGCATTGTGAGATGAGGCACACAGGAATTGTATATTTTGTTTACAGGGCAGTCTGCAGTAACTGACTCATTGCTGTTTTGTAAGCAGACTTGCCTTCTTACATCTGGTTCTACTCTTTTCTTTGGTCCCTATTAATTCCAGTCCTCCTGTGTGTTGTATACTGCTCTAGTGTCAAAATGGCTTGTTCTGGTAGTGTCTAGTCTTTTGAGTGCAGTCAGACCAATTTGTTGTATCCACAAGCCTGCAATTTTTGGGTTTTTACCTTTCCGATTGTGGCAGTGTTTGGTGTACCACAGTACACATATGCTGCATGACTACTGGCTATTTATTCTGAGGAGCATGTTGTTTGTGGGTCTTTGGGAGTTGGACTTTTTTTTTTCTCTCCGAGTTTATTTTCCGCTTCTCCTGCACTTTAGTTTGCATAAATTGCAAATTGCTTAACCTGTGATTCAAGAGAACAGCCTGCCTATTCCAATTTGCATCATTATGCTTGAGAGAGGCCTTGTAAGTGGGGTGGTGAGAAAGTACAAGTCTTGTGTGGACTACATTTATTAAATGGGGTTTGCTAACTTGGATTTAGGGGTGTAAATTTAATATGGGTAGGTTAACCCTGTAAAAAAACCCACCCATGTCGAGACATGCTTAATTCAGATTTAAAAGTGCCTTTAAAGTCAAATTTCAACTTATTTTAACTTGGAATGCCATTTTTAAGTGCCTACATAGGGTCTAACCTTGTGTGGTTGGCTTGAGTGGGAAGTTTTCTGTGTGACTGAGGGGTCTAAATAAATCACTTCCTGTAGAAACTCAACTGGATGCAAGACCTGCAACCATGCACGTTGCATGCATCTCCGTGAATATACACATAGTTCTTTCTATGACATTCTCCTACTGCCGCATAGGAACACAGTTATTTCTTCATCTCCAAGTTGCTTGCTGCTTTTCGTATTCTTCCTCAATCACCATTCCCTGTGTAACTTCCCTGTAGAGAGGCAGAGTGTAGGGATGGGGTTGGGGGTGACTCGGGATGCTCCAGTGATCAGTGCTGAGATAATTCAGATTTGGTTTTTTTAATTCCAAAAGGTGGAGGGAGGGGATGAAAGCTATAAAGTTACAAGTAGGTGAACCAAAAAATAAAATGGCAAACACTTCATACATAGCACGGTTAGTCAAAAATGAACATTTGGGAACATGTGTAGCCCACCCTATCTATCCCACAATATTAGCCTCAGTACTTCAGGGTGGCAGAAGGAAATGTCTTAACTGTGTGACGACATTGTGCTGAGACTCAGATGAAGCCTTCTTGTCTCTAGCGGCCCCTCTTATTCGCCCCAGAAGGAGAGCAGGATTTTAAATTCCTCCAAGTTGTAATGATTTTCAGGTGAGGCAGTCACAGAGGAACGGGGCCAGATGCTCCTAAACTCAACTTGGTATTGCCAAGCTGGATGGTGCTGCAAAGGTCTCGAACTGCTGGTGCTGGAAGGAACTGGGAGGTGAGTGGTGGGGGTAGTCTCTGCTTCCCTAAAGCCTTTCTGCTGCTGTCAGCCCTGATGTAGTCTGACCCCCTCGCTGTTGGCTCTGGCTGGTTTAGCTGGGATCACAGCTTGCCTCGCTGGTTCTTGCTTTGTCCTTGAAACAGAGGCCATTTTTAGTTGTGCATGGGGGCTCGCACCTGCAAATTATGCACCAGTGAAGCAGCATGTGGGTGGGGTTTAGACGAGCAGGGATGCGCCTTATCCCCGCTCATGTTTTTTTTTACAGACGCTAATGAAAGACCTTGATCACTGAGGTCTTTCATTAGCGCCTGTAAAGAAAGCATGAGCGGGGATAAGGCGTGTCCCCACTCATCTAAATCTCACCCGCACACTGCTTCACCGGTGCATGATTTGGAGGTGCGAACCCCCCCGCACACATCTAAAAATGAACAGAGACGCTCTCTTCTCTCTCTCTCTCTCTCACATCACCAAGATGGAGACACTTTCTCTCCCTGTCCTCCCTCCTGGAAGATATAGTTCTCTTCCTATTTATTTATTTACATTTTAACCTCGCCCTTCCCTGAAGGCTCAGGGCAGCTCCCCAAAAAACCATAAAAAACAAAAGACATTAAAATACAACTAAATACAAAATACAACTTAACAAAAAACAAAGGTCTTACACTGCCTCTGAAAGATGTTCAGGCTCAGACTGAGATGAATCTCCGGGAGGAGGGAGCTCCACAACATTGAGGCAGCAACAAAGAATGCCCCCCTGTGTGCCTCTGTCATCAATACAAGAGTAGCAGATGGAACCCACAGGAAGGCTCTCCTGACCAATGGCAGGGGCTGCGACAGGGCATGGTGGAAAGGCAGTCTTTTAGATATATGGGGCCCAGGCTGCTTAGGGCTTTAAAAGTCAAAACCAGCACCTTGAATTGTGCCTGGAAAGCTATAGGTAGGCAGTGCAGACTCTTGAGAACTGGTCTAATGTGCTGTCAGCGACACGTCCCCGCAAGGAGCCAGGTTGCTGCATTCTGCAGCTTCCAACAGTTATCAAGGGCCACCCCATGTAGAGCGCATTGCAGTAATCTAGCCTCGAGGTGATGAAAGCATGGATGACAGTGGCCAGGTCCAAATCAGAAAGAAAGGGCTGAAGTTGCCTCCACTAGATCAAGTTGATGAAAAGTGCTCCTGGCCACCTCTGCGACCTGATTATCCAGACACAGAAAGGGGTCCAGAAGCACTCCAAGGTTGCAAACCTGAGTGACCAAAGAGGGATGGACCCTATCTATAACAGGAGGCCCAGTTCCCCCCAAGTCACAGGACTGGCTAACCATCATCACTTCAGTCTTGTCTGGATTCAGCTTCAGTCGGCTCACCTTCATCCAGTCCCCAACAGCAGCCAGGCATTGAGTAAGCACTGAGAGAAGGACCTAGGTTGGATGAAAAAGAGAGGTGGAGCTGGGTGTCATCAACATATTGATGACACTTCACTCCAGACCTCCTCCTAATCTTGCCCAGCAGCCTCATATAGACATTGAACAACAGGGAATTGAGATGGGACCCTACGGGAGGGGGGGGGGGAGAGGGGGAATGACAAGCAGTCGCTCATCACCACCCGCTGACGCCTCCTTGACAGGAACAAACAGAACCACTTAAGAGCAGTCCCACATGCCATCACCACATCCCACAGATGTCGTCAACACCTCATGAACAACTGTGCCAAAGGCCACTAAAAGATCTAACAAGGTAAAATTTCCCTTGTCAATCTTTAGGTGAAGATCATTGACCAAGGCCACACGTGCAGTCTCTATCATAGCCAGACGAAAGCCTGACAGAAATGGTTCCAGGTATCCGATAGCGATGAGATGACCCTGGAGTTGTAGGGCAACTATCCGTTCAATGACCTTCCCTAAGGAGGGAATGTTAGAGACGGAGTGATAGCTGGCTGGGGAGTCAGCATCTAAAGATGGTTTCTTAAGCAAGGGCTGGACAACGGCATTTTTAAGAGTGTCCGGCATCCTACCCCCACAGAGAGAGGTGCTGACAACCCAGCCAGCAATGGCCCCAACATCTCCTCTCTGACTAGCCAGGATGGACAAGGATCTAATTCACAACTGGTGGTATCACTTCAAGCAAATCCTCTGCATCAGTGGAAGATACCGATGGAAACTGAACCATATAAAGAGGACAAAGCTGAGGTTCCATAACCCCAAACTCTGACTCTGCAGTTAAAATAGCAGCACCCAAGTCATGGTGAATACAAGCTATTTTTGTCTGCAATGTAATTATAAAATCAGCACAGTGAACAGTAGAGGATTCTAATTCCTGGTGGAGAGAGGTCTGGTTAATCTGGCCTTTCTCCACCAGGAACAGCTCCACCGTATGAGACCTTGCAGATGCTATAATAGTAGAGAAGAAAGCTGCCATCACAGCCATGGCATAGTCCAAACATGATCTGTTCTGCATCTGATTGGCTTCAGCACGAGTCAGGCGACACCTGTGCTCTAACTGCCCATGCTCCTGCTTGAACTGTCTCGGGTCCTCCGGATACCACAGGGACCTGTGCTCTCACAGTGGTGGGAACAGATGCATTGGAGCAACCATGTCGATGGCCATGGTCAAAATATTGTTCCATAAGGTGACCAGGTCATCAACAAAGTAGCTGTCAAGGGCACAAGAACATAAATAGTGCCAACTGGGTCAGCCCAATGGTCCATCAAGTCCAGCATCCTGTCTCTGACAGTGGCCAATCTCTGTATCTTTGGAGAAGTACCCAACAGGTCACAACGGACAATCCATTCCCTGTTGTTCAGCCCCCAAAGCAAGATATGTCCCCAAAACCTACTTGCTAATAGTCATTAATGGATGTATCCTCCAAGAACTTATCCAATCCCTGTTTAAATCTAACTACACTACTAACCTTCGTCCTCTGGCAGTAAATTCCACAAGTTAATTGTGCACTGAGTGAACAAATACTTTCTCTTGTTTTAAATCTGCTGCAAGTTAATTTCTTGGAGTGTTCCCTTGTTCTACTACTGTTAGGGTAAATAACCACTCCCTATTTGTGTGTTCCACACCACTCATGATTTTATAAACTTCTATCATATCCCCCTTTAGTCCTCTTTTCTCCAGGCTGAAGAGCCCCAACCTATCAAACCTCTCTTCATACAGAAGTAATTCCATACTGTTGATCATTTTTCTTGATCTTCTTTGTACCTTTGCTAGTTCTATGTCTTTTTTAAGATAGGGTGACCAGAACTGCACACAATACTCCAGGTGCGGTTATACCATAGAGACATTGCAATATAGAGACATTGCAATATTTTCAGTCTTACCTCTATCCCTTTCCTTTCCAAATAATTCCTAACTTTCTGCTTGCCTTTTTGATCGCTGCTGCACACTGAGCTGAGGATTTCAATGTGTTGTCCACAGTGACTCCAAGATCCTTTTCCTGAGTTATAACTTCTTAATTTAGAACCCAGCACTGTATACATATAGTTTGGGTTATTTTTCCCTATGTGCATCACTTTGCACTTGTCCACATTAAATGGACAAGTGCAATCGTTTACATGCCCGGTCACCCAGCCTCACAAGATCCTTCTGCAATTCTTCACAGTCCACTTGGGTTTTCGCTGTCTGTCACCTGCAGATTTGATCACCTCACTCTTTATTCCCTTCTCCAGATCATTAATGAATACATTAAATAGCACAAGACCGAGTACGGATACTTGGGGGTACTTCTCTCCCCTGTGAAAACTGACCATTTAGTCCTACTCTTTGCTTCCTATCTTTTAACCAGTTGCCAATCCTTGATAGCACACTGTCTCTTATTCCATGACTCTTTAATTTTTTCTAGTGTCTCTCATGAAGGACCTTACCAATGCCTTCTGATCCAGATACGCTATATTGACCAGGTCAACCTTATCCGCATGCATATTTACACACACACACACCCCCTCAAAATTCCAATAGATTAGTGAGGAATGGCTTACCTTTCCTAAATACATGTTGACTCTTCCCCATTAAGCCATGTTTATCAATATGATGAGTAATTCTGTTAACAACAATTTCCAACAGTTTGCCCAGCAAACTCCGGTGTGTAGTTTCTAGGATCACCTCTGGAGCCCTTTTTAAATATTGGTGTTGCATTAGCTATCCTCCAGTCCTCTCATTGGCAGATTTTAGTGATAAGTTACAAATGACCAATGGTAGGTCTGCAACTTTATATTTGAGTTCCTTCAGAACTCTAAGATGAATACTATCTGGTTCTGGAGATTTGTTGCTATTTAGTTTGTTGTTTTGCTCTAGAACCTCCTCCAAAGTCATACTAATTTGTGACAGTTCTTCCAATTCTTCACCTGCAAAGATGCCGTCTGGCGTGGATATCTCCCCAACATTCCCAGCGGTGAAGACCAAAGCAAAGAATTCATTCAGCTTCTCTGCAATGTCCTTATTTTCCCTGTGTGCCCCTGCTCAGGTCATCTAATGGCCCAACTGACTCTCTAGCAGGCTTCTTGCTTCGGATGTACTTGAAAAAGTTTTTTTTCTTATTATTTTTTGTGTGTTTAATGACTTACTCCTCAAATTCCCTCTTTGCCTGTCTTATTGGCGTTTTACATCTAATTTGGCAATGCTTATGCTCTGTCCTATTTTCTTCATTAGGACTAGTTTTCCATTTTTTAAAGAATGCCCTTTTGGCTCCAATAGCCTCTTTCACCTCCCCATTTAGGTACACTGGGAGACATTTGGTCCTCTTGCTGCCTTTTTTTATTTGTGGAATACATTTAATCTGTGCTTCCAAGATGGTGTGTTTAAATAATCTCCATGCCTATTGCATGCATTTAACCCTCACATCTGCTCCTTTTAGTTTCCCTCTAACTAGTTTCCTCATTTTTGCATAGTTTACCCTTTTTAAAGTTAAATATTACTGTGGTAGTGTTTTGTTTGTTGGTCTTCCCCCATCAATCTCCCTCCTATAGCTATGTCAAATTTGATTATATTATGGTCACTATTACCAAGGAGCTCTCTACCACTGTTGCCCCTTGCACCAGGTCCTGTGCTCCGCTTAAGACTAGATCCAAAGTTGCTCCTTCTTTCGTAGGTTCCAGGACCAGCTGGTCCAAGAAGCTGTCATTTATTTATAACATCTAGCAATGTTACCTCCGCATTACACCCGGAGGAGACATCACCCAGTCAATATTAGGGTAATTGAAATCATCCATTACTACTCTCTCTCCAACTTTAGTAGCCTGTCTAATCTCCATTAGCATATTTCATGGTCAGTTTCATCGTCCTCAGGGGGTCGATAATACAGTCCCACTGTTACACACTTCCCCATTGCATGTGGAATTTCTATCCATTAAGATTCCAGAGTACCTTTAACTTCCTGTAAAATTTTAAGTCTGCTTGACTCAGGGCTGTCTCTAACCTATAGTACCACCCCACCACCAGCTTAATTTACTCTATCATTTCGATATATTGGGCATCTTTAGACATAAACAAAGATCCGGTATCAGAAACCCTAAGCACGTGTTTGGTTGTTGTGTATAAGCACCATTTTTGCCACACCAATTTGGCCACCTGTTGAACACGCGATGTGAACACCATTGCATCGCAAGGGCAATTTGCATGTTCCAGCTGAACATGTGGCCAGTGTTGTGTCTAATAATATCGCGTGGCGTGTTAGCAGGTACAACCTGTGGAACAAAGCGGCAGCACTTGCGTGCTGAGATTGGGTGGCAAGCAAAACACTGATTTGCCCCAAGATGGGTTGTGTGTCTAAGCAGCACCACATGATGAACACAGGGCCAAACTGGTGGTCACATCAAGTTCAAAACAGACATTCAGACACCTGTTGACGTTATCTGTAAAGACACCCATTTTGTACCCCTGTATTAGTGTCCCATGGGTTATCCTCTCTCCACCAGGTCTCTTGAGATTCCCATTATGTTTATATCTTCATTTAGTGCCAAACACTCCAGTTCTCCCATCTTGCCTTTTAGACTTCTAGCATTTGTATATAGACACTTAAACGTATTCTTCTTATTCTGGAGTGGGTTTGTTTCATATTTTGTTTAATGTATAAGTATTTAAGTTTGTCTGCTCCATACTAATGGTTGTCTGTTCTCTTTTTCTGATTCTTTCCTGTCTTCTTTACCGGAATGCACTGTATTGCTACTAATTATGGTATCCCTTTGGGTTGCCTCTGTCCAAATCACGTGCTCCATAGCAACTGTTGGGTTTCCGCAAGATCTTAGTTTAAAAACTCCTCTACCACCTTTTTTAGCTCCAGCAGTCTGGTTCAATCTTGGTTTAAGGTTGACCCCATCCTTCCAGGATAGGCTCCCTCTTCCCCCAAAGGTTCCCCAGTTCCTAACCAATCTAAATCCCTCCTCCCTGCACAATTATCTCATTCACTCATTGAGACTCGGGAGCTCAGTCTGCCTCTGGGGCCCTGTGAGTGGAACAGAAAGCATTTCAGAGAATTCTCCTGGAGGTTCTGGATTTCAGCCTTCTTCCTAAAAGTCTAAATTTAACCTCCAGACCCTTCTAGACCTTCCTATAATTAGACATGAACTACAACAACCGGCTCTTCCCCAGCACTCGCTAAAATCCTGTCTAGACGTTGCATGAAGTCCGTAACCCTCTCACCCAGCAGGCAATTGACCATGCAGTCCTCACGACTGCAACAAACCCAACTGTCAGTATTCCTAATTATAGAATCACTTACTACTGCAGCCATCCTATTCCTGACAGTTGGGATCCCCTCTCCTGGAGAAGTATCCTCGTTGCAAGAGGATACTATGACAACATCTGAAGGGCAGATCTCAGCTATGAGATCATTTCCCACCATAACCGCTTAATGCCCTCCTTCCCCAAGACCTTCATTCTCCAAAACAGTGCAGGGACTGCAGGCGCGAATGTGGGACTGCTCTACTATGTCCCTGAAGGTCTCTCTCTAAATGTCTGTCTGCCTCAGCTCCTCCAGCTCAGCCACTCTAGCCTCCAGAGACTGAACTCTTTCTCTGAGAACCAGGAGCTCTTTGCACCGACTGCACACATATGACCCCTGCCCAAGAGGAAGATAACGATACATTTTACACTGGGTGGAAAACACTAGTGGTTAGCCTCCATCCTGCTGCTGCTGGACTTCTACCTTCATCTCCATGTTTAACTTTCCACTTAAATAGGATTAAATCTAGAGTTATATACATCAGGGGCACTGTATTTACTATAACTTGGTTTCCTTTTTAAGTGTTGTTTAGCACTCCAAGGATGTCGTGTCCTTGGGTTCTATACAGCCTAGCGCTACCACCCCACCACCCCCCAGCTAAACTCTCACAGCAGCCAAACTCCCAGCAGGTCACTCTGCGTGGATCTCTCTCTGCTTGAGAAGGGGCTTTCACAGGGGAGATCCTAGTTTATACAGCTGCTGAAGCAATTAGCCACTCACAATACTGAGCGGAGTTACTGCAAACAGGTGCTAAAGTGATCCGCCACTCACCTTTCTTGAACAGCTTGGTCAGCGGGTGTACCCCCCAGAGAGTTCAGAAAACCAGTGAATGATCCATTCATCTTCGGGTGCAGACCAACCTAACCAGTCCACCACCCCGACAAGGACATAGGAGGGCAGGGATCTGGGCTTTCAGTAGGTAATGGTCTGACAATGACAGCAGTGTTGTAACAACACCCCTGACAATCAGAACTCCTGTTTCCAGGGTGGTGCAAAACATCAAATCCAACATGTGTCCTGTCTTTCTTGTGGGGCCAGATATTTTGGATAGGCTCATGATTGTCATGGTGGCCATGAACTCCTGCTGTGCCCCTAAAAGGCCAGCCTTAGATGTATGTTTGTCACAGCCCAGCCTTGAACCCATGGCCCCTGGGGTGCTGGAGAGGCTGTCCAGTGCTCTGCGCCACCTGGTGGGCTTGTGAGGGTGTTGGATTGTCCTCCCTCTGTTTCCCTTGTGTGCTTGCTCCCTGTGTGTCATGCCCCCTCCCAGCTGTAGCCAGTTGCCTTAGCCCTGCCTCCCAGCTTCCTGGTTGGCCACAGGAAGTATTTAAGCCTTGGTGTGGCCACAGGAAGCTGGTGGAGCAACGTCTCTTACCCCCTTCCCATTCTTGT
>QEPC01005825.1:2080143-2126675 GCA_003113815.1 Sphenodon punctatus
CATCCCTGTGGTGGGTTCCTCCCTTGGCTCCGGACCCTGACCTCGATGATGAGTCGCGTACCTTCTTAGCCCAGGGTGCCTGGTAACGCTGCGGAGTACAGAATCTCTCGGGTGCAAGAGAGCGACTGAGAGGTTTCAGAGGGTCGCCTTGGGGCCACCTTTTCCCCCCCTGTGCCTGGGCCTAGATTCCTCCCTCTTTGTTTCCCTCTCCCCAAGTCCGTCCCCTGGAACCTGGTAATCCTGGCCTTCCTTCTCCCTCCTTGATTTCCCCCACGGCTCCGTACCCCGGAGCCTGACAATGTTGAAATCACCCAAAACAATAAATTTGGGTGACCTCAACACCACCTCTGAGACCAGCTCGGCTAGAGCTGGCAGGGAATCAGCTGTGCAGTGGGATGATTGGTACATCGAAAGAATCACCAAACTATCCTCTGCCAAATCCAACACAAGGTGGACACACCCTATATTGGATGAATTGGGCACCAGATACTTTCAAAAGGCCAAGGTATCTTTGCAGATCACCACCATTCCACCCCCTCGACCTCCTATTCTAGACTGAACTGCACCGAGTACGTGGCTGGCGCCATCTGAGACAATATAGGTCCAGATGCCTCAGCCAGCCAGGTCTCTGTACTGCATACAAGGTCAGTGGCATCATCCTGAATAAGGTCAAGGATGATTGATGTTTTATTTGCCGCTGATTTATTTGCCGCTCATTAAGCAGCATCGGCTTCAGCCCAGGGGCCCCATATAGGCAGTCCAGCATCATTGGTTCCTCCTCTCAGCAACTGATAGACTCCGGTGGGGCAAAGCCTTCTGGGAGTTGTAGTCCGTGGACGCTGACTGTTCTAAACAATCTCTGCATTACACCTGCAAGAATGTTCTGGTGCAGGAAGTGACAGCACATCCACAGTACAGCTGCCCCAGAGCAGACTCTACAGCGTTCACCCAGTCTTCAGTGTCTGCAGCTGTCGGGTCTTTACCATCTGCTTTGGTCTCACCAGTGCTAGCTTTGAATGTTTCAGATGATGATGCTATGTCTGAGGAAGCTGAAGGATACTTTTTCTGTAGCAGGACTACAGTCACAATAGTCTCTTTAAAATGTTAATTTCTGCAATGATCTCCAAAGCACATCTTCCTTGCTGATAACATCTGCATATCGTGGCAGAGCGACTAGTGGAGAGATCATGGAACTACAGTTGTTCTCTTCCTTTCAAATTTCTTGCATGAAATACTTGAAGATCAGGTGACCTGCATGGTCTAGCTGCTGTCGCTGCTTTGTCCCATGCTTCAAGCCCAGCTGCAGCCAACATTGGCTAGGGTGTGGGGCAGCAGCATGGGAGCTGGAGGCTGTTGTCCCTCTGCTGCTATTAGTACTGCTGTTGTCCCTCTGCCTTCCTGTAGATGGTAACATTTCACCTAACCACAAAAATCTGGCTTTCATTTAAAAATAAAATAAATGGAAATTAACTTTACCAACATGTCTCTGAATATAAATGACTGCAGTGACGTCTTCCTGAGTCTGTTTACAGCTCATCTGTCATTGCTGATCTTCATATCTGTGAGAAGCACAGCAGGATAAAAAAAGGAGAGACTCTTACTAGTTTCAGGGCTAAAAGCTGTGAAGCTGATAAGTGGACTAGTTTCATGATGCTGATGAAAAAATCTCATGAGCAGAGGCAGGCCACTTCTCAGGGCTGGGTGAGAAATATAATTAACTTATACCAGCACAACGTGTTAAGGCATTCTGCTCAAGTGTGTTTAGGCATTCTTGATTGGCAACAGGTTGATAAGAAATGACAGCACCCCGAAAATTCAACTTCTTTACTTAGTCAAACTAATCCTCTGTCCCAGTATCCTGTCTCTGATCATGGCCAGCACTAGATGCACAGAGGAAGTATACAGAAATGGGGTGAGCCTCCCTGTTGGAAATTGCAATATCCTTCCCTTGTTTCTCTGAACTTTACTGCTGGAGTTATTCAGTCTCTATTTTTTGTGCCTACCTCTGGCTTGCAGGTTTCTGATGCCTTTTCTAAACCTTTGTTTTAGTCGTCATTATGGCAAAGTAAGCAAGCAGTCGTAAGCAGGTGAGGGAGATGCAGATATCTTTGAACCATCTTAAATAGTGTCTTGCTGCAGGAAAGTAGTAAACTGCTTTCACTGGTATCCAGAATTAGACTGGTCCTTTAGCTTAGCATGCTAAAAGAATCCCACTGTCTCTTATGGGAGTGTTCACAAGAGCGGTGGCTGAAGGACTCTGTAATTGTCCAGAATCTTTCCGCCAAGGCTTAATGCAGTGTATAGTTGGGGTAAATTCTTTAGAGACAACAGGAATATTGTTGGTGTGATAACAGGATTAGACCACTAAAGTGCTGTTAAATATAGCCGATGTATTGACATGAAATAGTCCTTTTAATTAATAATTTGGGGTCTAGCACAACTTAAAAATACAGTCGTCTACTTTGCGTCTGATTGTGTTAGAAACAGCTACATTACTTCCGGCCATTAAATGTTTACTGGGATGTGCATCTCTTTGCCTTCTGTACTAGGGCAAGATGGGACTTTGTTCAACTTTTTAAAATAGTCTTGGTTGCATCTAATCTTAATTGATAGATATCTTTTAGATAGTGGTTGAACTATTGTCCTCTTATACAGCTTTTGGCTTTGCTATGTAATAAGTCATTCAGAGTTGGATATGTGAAGCAGATCCACTAGTGTTTATGCAACAATATGTTCAGCTCCCTAGACTGTGTTCCCAGTTTCAAGGGTTCAAATTGCTATCCGTGAATATGTAGATGCTGTGACCGAAAATAACATGCTTATCATGGCATATCTGCTCTTGAGGTGTATTTCCCTAAGCATCTGTCTGGGTGTTGCATAAATATTTTATTTACTTATTTTATTTATTTAAATAAAATTTGTATCCCGCCCCTCCTGCCCACAGGGCAGCCTGGGGCGGCGTTTACAATGGGCACAGTATTTACAATGCTTTGCAGATTGAGCATTTTTATGTCACTTACATATATCAGTGTCATGTCATTACAATAATATGGTGAGCAGGCCAATCCTCAAAGCACTCCACCGGAACAAACTGTGTTTCAAATGCATTTCAGGACTGGGCTGTAAAATGGCTGACCTGTACTCAATTCAAATCATTACCGTCTTATTTCTCTCTAGAACTCAGAATGCTATTATCTCTTCCTTGCACTCTATGGAGGGTTGACACTAGCACATTTTCCATGCTGAGCATTCATTTGGCTGGCACTGCTAGTGTTGCAGTTCACAGCATGGTAGTGCAAGGAGAGAGGATCGTTAAGCCTTTTAATGTGTGTGGTTTCACCATTTCAATACTTTAATTGGAAATTTGATAATGAAAAAGTTTCAGGTTTTTTTGGAAACTGCTCAATGTTAACTACTAACTAGCCATTACTTTAAGCATTTGAGTCCCTCTGGAAAGATGAATTGCAGATATTTGTCATGGTGCTGTAGCTAATAGCTATGGCCTTGTAGTGTCTCTGTGTGTTTACAGTATCTCATCTTGTTTGCAGAGGGGTGCATCACCCTAGCCTTGCACTTCCAGAGGTCAAAGCTTACAAAGTGCTGTCTAAACCTTCTACTTGGAGGCAGAGGAGCATTTTGGCATACTTTAATTTATCGTGGTTCACAATTTTAGGAGCAGCTGCAGTACAGTATGAATTCTTTATAAGTGGGGTTTTTTTTGGTTTTGTTTTAAAAAAGCTGTGGTTCAGAACCACAGTTACTGGTGCTGAAATAAGAGAAAGTATGCAGAATTACTTTGCAAACCTTAAACTAGATCAGAAACGTATATTTTGTTCCTTTTTAATATATAATCATTATTCTCCTTCTTCAATTTGTGAAGTTCTCACTCTTTTGGGGGACACCTTTGTCAAATCAAACAGGAATTTAAAATGTTTGTCTTTCATACTTTGTAAAAGTAACTTTTTAGCCCAGAACAGTGGTTCCCAAGGTTTTGCCTGTGACACCATTTTGAGACTTAAATATAATTCTGTGATCCCAGACAGGAAAAAAAGACAACTCCCAAGTACATCAAATATTGATCAGGATCACAACACAGTCCGCATATGGGAAGACTCATCTTGGAGTCATCACCCCTGGCTTGGGAAACTCTGCCCTAGAGGCTAGAGCCTCCTGTGTGTTTGTAACTAGCACTTAGAGTACATCAGTCACAGCTGTTGGGGCCGATCCCAGGCTCTGTGCCGCACATGACATTTGCAGGCACATGTGCAACTCATGCACACGCCCATTATGGGGATTGTGGTGCATGCGTAAGCTGTACGGAATCAGCACACCTGCGTACTCTGTGCATGGGTGTTCTGGATCGCATCCGTTGTGCACATTGCAATTCCCTTCCTCTTCTGCTTGAGTAAACAGTATGTGCAGAATATTATCTGGTGCTCAAGTGGATTGTGTTGGGGATAGGGAAGGAAAAGAAGTTCTAGAATAGAAATGTTGGTCTACTCACTCTCCTAACCTTTCCTGATGGCCAAATGCTTCAGCATTTGTTTTTAAGGCTTTCCTTTTATCTGTATCTGACTCTGGAAGGAACCTACATGACAAGAGATTCTGTGAAAAGCTGAGAATTGTATTTATTTTAATGGGGTTTTCTTGGGTTGGAGAAGAGAGAAGATTTATGTTCCCCTTAGCTCTGTGGATCCAGCAAGGTGCTGTGGATGTGGAGTGCCCTTTCCATATGTAGACTTTAGTGGGGAAGCTTGGCCTCTTGCGTGGCTGAGAAAAAGAGAAACGAAAACTCTGAAATTGTAGCAAGACAGGAAGTACCTGTCATGTGCTACATCAATGTACAGGTAATGAATGTAACTCTTTTTATCTCTCTCTGAATAGATAACATTTTCTAACTGAATATAGATTATCCAGGGTTCTGGGGCTATTTGTGAACACATTTTACCGTATGAACAAACCAAGAAGTGTCCAGAAAAGCCTGATTTGATTTTCAGAGACTTGCCTCCCTGCTTCCCCATTGCAGTAGAAACCATTTCTCAACACTTTAGCAGACTTCATTTTTATGTTGTTTTTAGGATAGTGAAGCCACTCCAAAATATTAATTTCTTTATGGCTGTCCTTCTAGCACATCTAACAAGTTCAATTCTTATAGGAATAATTACTACTATATCAATCCCATCTGTGACCAGATTGGTCTTAGTTTGCACATACAGTGGGCTTGGAACATTGTCTGAATAAGCTGGGGCTGGGGGAAGTGAAGGAAGGAATCTTTTATTTTGATGCTGCAGGGCAGGAATTTCAGCATTTTTCACAGTGTGGACCACATCTTAATAGATTGTTAAGTGGTGCATTCCAGTGGGAACTATAGCACGTTCTCACATGAGAGGGTATTATGTACTTTTCAGCTGTCTTAGTGCTATGATTGTGTGATCCTCTCTGGAAAAGGATCACATGGACTAATTTTTCATTCATCACCTGTAGCGATTGTGCAGGGTAGGACCAGCTACACAAGCTCTTTTGTATCCAGCTGCTTTTACAGGCCTTCAGGATCCTCTTTCCAATAGAAAAAGAGGAAAGGTCCAGGCTATGTACAGCCTTTCGTCAGCTATCCTCTTCAGGGGGATTTATTTTCTAATTTTAAATGAGACCGTTTTTAGGGGTAGAATCTAAAAATTTGTTTCCAAATTTCCAGGTGTTTTTTGAAGAAAACTTCACATTATTCTCTTTTTGCCATTGAAAACAGGACTCAGTAACTAATGATGACTTTGCTCATGTAAAGCAAACAAAATTGCAGATGGCTGTTTACTTGAACAATTAGTCAACCAAATTTAGGCTTTTGAAAGAGCAATTTATCTTATGTTTATGGCTGTGAAGAGAACCTTCAGAATAGCAGCCATGTAAATCAGTGTGGTTGGGTTTGCCGTAAGACTTCAGACATCCTGAAACATTAGCTGTGAAAAGGGTGTGAAGCGGGCTTGTCTTTCTCTGGGGCTAATTCTGAAGCCTAATGATGGCTGACCACTTAAAGTCTGTATTAACTGAGCCATTGCTGATTGCATCACGAGAAAGTTATGGGTGTGGAGCAGTGAACCAGCTAGCTTAATGGCTGCAGGGCTAAGAAAAGAAAAACTCAAATCTTATTCCTCTCAGATTTGAAACTATCCTGTGCTTACTAGGGATGGGACTTCAAGTTGAAAATCGGGATGGTTTCTGAGCCGAAGTCACCTGACTTCAAATTTGATTTGGGATTTTATTGTTCAGAATTGGTTTCGATCCGAGCAATATGGCCTAAATCCAATATCTGCCCCCACCTCTGCCTCTCCAAGCGCTGAGGACCAGCAGTCCAGGAGAGTCAGAGCTGGAGGTAGAGGGAGAGAAGTTGATTTACCTTTTTTCTTAGGCTCTGGAGCCCGAAGCAACATCCCGCAGCACCCGGTGGGGCTTTTTCAGTCCCACACCAGGAAAAAAATACCAAAGAAAATCATTGCACATACACAAAATGGCTGGTATGGCTGTTCTGCGCATGCATTACCATTTTCCAAAATGGCACCTGCAGCATCGGTGCCATTTTTAAAAATGGCGATCCATCTACGCATGCCCGGCTGCCAGCTGAGCATGTGCAAACCAGCGTCCATTTTTCAAAATGGTGCCGACACTGCAGGTGCCATTTTGGAAAATGGTTGTGCATGTGTAAAATGGCCAAAGTAGACATTTGTACATGCGCAGTGATTTTTCGTTGGTTTTTCTTTTTCCTGGCACGGTCCTGAGAAGGCACTGCTGGACATCACTTCATGCTCTGGTGCCTAGGAAAAAAGGTAATTACATCAACTACTCCCCCTCTCCTCGCCCCTGCCCAGGACCTGCCCTCCCCAGCACTGTTGTGGAAGGCACTAGGGTGGACAGACATGTGCCCAGGGAAGGCAGAGCTGCGTACAGGATGGATTTGGTACAGAGAAGCTGAGAGCTGCTTGGAGTGGCACCAGCACCGCTCCAAGGAGCTTTGGTCCCTGCCAGGGAATCCAAACATTTGGGGATCATATCCCCTGGTAAGGATCGGATTGCTTCGTATCAATACAATTAATCCAAAATCAGATAAATTGTATTGATCCAATTCCGATCTTCCCATCCATAGTTCTTACATGATTTTCTACCCAGAGGCCTTCCTAATCAAACCTCTCATTTTCTTAAATGTCAAGAGTTCAGTTGTTCAAATATCTAGCTTTCTCCTGATGATTTCTACAATGTTCTTAGGGCTTTTTGTATTTAAAAGACATTTGTGGCACACTTTCAGAAATGAAATTTGGAGCAGTATAAAATGTCACAAGGAATATTGTCTTGATAGGACTTTGTTGTTGTTGTAGGGTGTGCTGCATAGTAATGCATCAAACTAAGTTCCTGTTGGATAATTTTAATGTGCTTCCTAAGACTAAAAGCTGTGATAGTAACGTCACTGCCTTAATTTAGGGAAACAAGCCAGTGTCTTTCTCCTTCCAACTTTATTTCTTTTTAAGCATTTGACATTGAACTGTCAAAATACAATATTCTCTATTCATTGGTTTGTGTGTACAATCTTTTTGTTTTTCTCGGTCATTTTATGATCCAATCCTGCTGAGCAGATCCTGCTGGGCTGTACTTTTGCAAGGCAACACCTTTAACTGAACCTTGGAGTTGTTTTTTTTACAGCAAAGCGCAAGTTCTGCTTCTGTAGTTGGAGACCTGGAGGAGGAAGCTTACTAGGTATATGAAGGAGGGACCTACACGTGTAGATTCTTTTGTCAAACCTAGGCTGTACCTTGAATTCGTACATGTTGCTCCATTTAATAGCTACTTCATAATGAAACCCAGCTTGTTTACTCACACTTACATTGTTACTCTACAGGCCTGTTTTTATCAGGCCCCATTTTTTATTTCACTGAATGCTTGGTAGAATTCCTTAATGAATTTATGGCCCCTTGAAGAGCTCTGTCCTAGAAATTGAGGATTTCTAATTCCGGACCAACAGAGCAGGTATAGCTATCGTACAGGCATGCTATCTTGTATTTCATCAACTGACCAATCCTATAAGCCTATTCATGTTCAGCAGTCGTGTCCTTTTTGTTGGTTGGTATCATTGCTGTGACTTAAGTAGTAGGAAGGGGGGGGTGTTGTGATGTTGACACTTGGAAGCTGAATTGAGGTTAGTTCACTTAACCATCTGTTCTGTGTTTGAGGTAGGCTATCAGCTTCTGCTTCCTATCAGTCTAGCTTGGAATCAAATGGCGATGGAGGGACTTAGTGTTTTAATTGTCCACTGTGGATGACTCATGGCATTTACTCATTCATCAATATCACAAGTATTTGTTTTAATCTTGCAACACCAAAGGAAAAGCAAACTCTCCACATCTCCTCTTCTGCAGCTAGTTACCAAATCTTCAATTACTGAGGCGAGCAAACCTTCCTTCATACTGCCGACAGACCTATTTCTCAAAGGTCCCACATCTCCCATTGACCGTGCTGAGCACTGTGGGTATTCAGTACTCTTGAGAATCCTCTTGCAGGAAAACTTTCATTTTAGCTTGTACAACCCTGATTCTTCAGTCAGCTTTGTGCCTCTCTCTGATAAAATTCACAAACGGTCTCCAAACTATTGGAAATGCCCCAAAGTTTCGTGTTCACCTTAAACAAATAATATTCCAAACACTTTTTCAGTAAATCTAGAATAGTAGACCGGTCCTGAATAACATACACAGCAGAACTGGTTTGCGGGTCATAGTAAGAAACACATTTGATCATGTTTGACCAATATTAGCAAGCTTCTCTTCTCTCTTCAAATATGGAGGAAACCAAGAGGATTTAAGTTATTTGTTCATATGAATAAGGTATTTTTATGCTGCATTATCTTCTGTAAAAGTAAGACTAATTCAGAAGTATAATAAAAGCAATGGCTCAAAGATATAGACTGCAATCCATCAACCACCGACCAGTAAGTACTTGGTGGATTGTGGCCATGATGTAGCATTCTCTAATGATAACCATGATGCAACAGCTTTGTATAATTCATAGGTCTGCCTTTTGAAAGCCAGCAAAATAAGATGTTCAGCAGGTACACTGTGCTGAATAATTGAGCACCAAGGCTGCATAGCTGATTAGAATTGCTCACCACAATATGCAATTGAAAGGCATATAAATTATTCTCTCCTCTAGAATGTTGTGTTTAAGACTTGTCACTCGTTCTTAAAGCTGCCCTGAGCCTTAGGGGAAGGGTGGGATAGAAGAAGTGTAAAACAAAAAAGAAAAGAGAGGAGTCTAAAGACAGCTACCAAAAATGAACAAATGGTCCATATGGAAAGGCTTCCATATAACCAAAGGTTACTCTGGGGAGGGGAGGGATTCATGAGAAAGTACTGGTAGAGGTGTGGCCAGTGTAGAAAGAAGGAAAAAGGGATGCTCTTCTCTTGCAGCATAAGAACAAGGGGATGTTTGAAACTGATGGAAAGAATAAATTTATATATAATGTATGAGAACTTGCCTCCATTATCTTATTGCAGACAAGATCATAGTTGAGTTTCAAAAGTAACATTTGGTATTAATGGCAGCTTAGTTACCTTGGGGTACAAAAATAGAGATGAGAAACCCTCATGGTTCAGGACATGGGACTATTTATGGTTTAGGATAGGATGCACCATAACTTTCTATTGCTGCTTGCATTTTCCATTGAAGCATTTGGTACTGCTAGGTAGAAGATGCTGGGCTAGAGAGATTGCCAGTGTGACCCAGTAAGGCTTGATTCCTAAATATGATATGAAGTAAGCATATGCCATAAGCAAAGCTTGGAATATTATAACCAATGTTTTATACTTCCACTATTCATATGAACAATAATAATAATCAGTAATCTTTATTTACTTTTAATTCTCGCAATGACTATGTGACGTAGGTTAGGTTGAGAGAATGTACTGTGACTGGCCTGTATAAAAATCTTACTACAGGTGACATCAATTCAAATGGTTCTCGGATAAAAGTAATTGGGAACGTATACATTAGGCTCGATACCGAACCCCGCACGCTGCGCAAACAGTGCACCCACATCTCGTGTGCACGCACCCATACGGGTGGGACTATGGACTATGTCCAAGTGCATAAACCACACACACAGGGGTTTGGGGTCAAGCCCATCATCAGGGACACAGTTGAGCCCCCCCCCCCCCCCCCNTGTTTTGTAATGCTCTCCTGCCCCAAGACCCCTCCACCCCATTTCTTCATCTTTCCTCTTCTGGGTGCGGTTTGCTTTCCAAAGAGGCAGGGTATGCATTGTTGGGGAGGAGACAGGAAGTGTGAGCCATAAGCAAAAGAGAGTTTTCCAGCTACAGAGCACCATCTCCTATGGGCAGTGGGGAGAGGGGTTGGGGGTGTGACTGGCTTCCCTCTCTCATTCCTTTTGTCTTCCCTGGTAGCACCCCCTGTACATCATTTGCAAAGGACAAAACTGTTGTGGGCTTCATATGTACGAGGTTTCATGAATCTGGGCAGAAGGAGAGAATTTTGAAGGGAAGAGTTTCTAATTAGAGTGGGGCGTTTTCTTTTTGCCATGTATTTGCCTGTCTCCTGTGTAGGACTACTCAGGGTTGGAGAGCAAATGAACAATTGCCAGTAGTTAATAATTAAAACCATTTTAACTCCTAATTCCACAGATACGTAGCTGGAAGAAAATCTTTTGCTAAAGACGAAACCCAGCATGCTTGCGTTTGAGGGCTGAGCACTCCCACTTCAGTTGTGCATCCTTCCAGCTCTGGGATAGGGAAGGTGAAAGGTGTGTGTGTGTGTGTGTGTGTGTGTGTGTGTGTGTGTGTGTGTGTGTGTGTGTGTGTGTGTGTTAAAAATGACATCCTTCAGTTCTTTATTATATTCTCTTAAATTTCACTTTTAGAATCTTGGTGGAAGAGATTAAACTAACCATGCAACTCTTGAGTTTAGTGCTGCTGCTAGCTGGTGGGGCAGGTATCTGTACCATTGGAAAGGAATAAGACTTGTACCAGTGCTAAGAAGTTTGATATTCCCTGTCTCCCAGGATGCTGCTACTTCCCTTAGACACGTGGTTCTCAAGCTGTGGATACCTCCATCAGCAGATGGGATCACAAAAGGTTTGAGCAGCAACAGTTTTAGGTTTCACTGCCAGCATTAGTGGTGAAAGCAGACAGGGAGTGAGGAGTGATACTTAGCAGACATTATCTTGCATTATTCCCATAGTTTCCTGGAGGGAGGGAATGCCTGGGGGTGGGGAGTGAGAGGTATTTCCCAGCTTCCTGCCAGTACTTCCTGGGTGGGAAGGGAAGAGGGGCAGTGAGTATGAAGGAGAGGCAGTGTGTGTGTTGAGGGAGGGGAGGAAGGTTTTGATGGCCCTGGTACACCAATATTTGGTGTCTGGAGTCACAGGAATACTTAAGTCCAGAAATGGGGTGTCTCAGATAAAATATTTGGGAGCTCAATCTTTATGTTTAGATACAGTGAAGTCTGCTTAAGTAGAATTTCTGGGGCTATGGAAAAAATTGACTTATCAGAAATTCTTCTTAAGTAGACTTCAAGGAATGGATCTTCAGGTGAAGAACACTGTTTCTTCGTCTCCGAGCACCAGTTTCCTGCATCTGCAGAGCTGAATAAATAAATTGAATAAATTTTATTAACGGGCACTAGCCTTCGCCATGGCCCATCTGCAGAGTTAGAGAGTGCTCCCTACTGTTGCAGCAAGCTCTGAGGTGACCCAGCCTGCATTTTAGAAATGGAGCTCTCTCTGTGTCAACTGTGGAACTTTCTTGGTGACATAAGGGACAAATGTTCTATTATAGCTTCCATCATAGCAAAAAAATTGCGGTGTTCATCCGTGGTCAAAAGTGACTCCCTCAGGGCTAAACTCGAGGTCAGTGCTGGTAAACGCAAGGTTGGTGGCAAATAAGGCAACAACAGTACAGGAGGTGATCCTCGAATGTGCCGCCGATCTTGTGTGTATTACAGAAACCTGGCTGAACAATGAATCTGGGCCTATCCTGGCTGATCTTGTTCCGTCCGGGTATTCCGTCCAGCACCAGCCGTGGTTAGAGGGGCGGCAGGGGGGCGGGGGTGGTGTAGCTATGACTTTTAAGGAGGGGTGGTCTGTGAGGAGGTATCCAGTGCGGACCATGGTAGGCATTGAAGGTCTCCACCTTGTGTTTGATTTGGCAGGGGACAGGCCTCCTTGGTTCTCTGAGGAACTGCGGGTCCTGAAGCAAGAGGGGCGACGGTTGGAGCGACGGTGGCATCGATCCCAAGCTGAAGCTGACAGATTGCGACATAGAGCTAGTTTAAGAGCCTATGCCGTGGCTATGCGGATAGCAAAAAGGGCCACTGTGACCTTTTTGCGGATTATTTTGCAGAGAAAATCGCTTGTATTCACCAAGACCTCGATGCTGCACTTAATGCAGTGGAGGAGGGAGAGGTTGTAGAAGCCCCGACTTGTCCAATTTTATGGGATCACTTTCAGTCGGCGACGCTCACTGATGTGGTGGAAGTGTTGGGGGCTGTTCGAGCCACTTCTTGCGAATTAGATCAGTGCCTGTCCTGGCTGATTAAGAGCTGCCAGGAGACAATGGGGCCGTTGCTGGCTGGGGTGGTCAACGCCTCCTTACGGGAGGGCAGAGTGCCGAGCTGTCTCAAAGAGGCGGTGGTGCGGTCTCTGCTCAAGAAACCATCGCTTGACGTTGACTCCCCTGCCAGCTATCGGCCTGTCTCTAACCTCCCCTTTTTAGGGAAGGTTATTGAATGGGTAGTGGCTCAGTAGCTCCAAGAGCATCTCAATTGTGTCAGTTATCTGGATCCCTTTCAGTCTGGCTTTCATCCAGGTCATGGCACTGAGACAGCACTGGTGGCTTTGGTCGATAATCTGCGCCGTGAAAAGGATAAGGGTCGATTGACCCTTTTAGTCCTATTAGATCTGTCAGTTGCATTTGATACCGTTGACCATGAGATGTTGGTGACGCGCCTGTGGGACAGCGCGGGGGTGGGCGGGATGATTCTTGAATGGTTCCGCTCATTCCTGACAGAAAGAACTCAGCAGCTGGTGCTTGATGATCATTTTTCATCACACCGAGACCTCTCATGTGGGGTCCTGCAGGGTTCTGTTTTGTCCCCTTTCCTGTTCAACATGTATATGCAGCCGCTTGGTGAGGTGATCAGGAGGTACGGGGTGAGGTGTCATCAGTATGCGGATGACACCCAACTGTACCTCTCATTTTCAACCGACCCAGGCCCGGCTGTCTCGGTGCTTACCTAGTGTCTGACAACTGTGGGGGACTAGATGAGGGCTAATCGACTGCGACTGAATCCTGACAAGACGGGGGTGATGTTAGTGGGTAAGTCGATGGAGATGACAGCCCCCACAATTGAGGGGGTTTGTCCTCCGCTGACTTCCCAGGTTCGGAACCTGGGGGTGCTCCTCGATGCGCAGCTCCACCTGGATCTCCAGGTGGAGACTGTGGCGAGTGGTGCCTTCCACCAGTTACATCTGGTGTGGCGGCTTCAGCCGCTGGTGTCAGTTTCGGATCTGGCCACGATCATCCATGTTTTTTTTTTTTCTCGGTTAGACTACTGTAACGTGCTCTACGTGGGGCTACCTATGGTGATGGCTCGGAAGCTGCGGCTGGTGCAGAATGTGACGGCCCAGCTCCTGGTGGGGCTGGGCCGCCGGGAGCACATTGCACCAGTGCTCCGATCTCTGCACTGGCTGCCAATAGTCTTCTGGGCCCAATTTAAAGTGTTGTTTTTTACCTATAAAGCCCTACACGGCCTGGGCCCTGCCTATCTGCGAGACCACCTCACTCCCCGGGTTCTAGATCGGCCTCTGCGGTCAGCCGGGGGTGCCATGTTGGAGGTCCCCCGGGTTTTCCAGGGAGCCACTCAGGACAGAGTGTTCTCGGTGGCTGTGCCTGTGGAACTCACTTCCGGTGGGGACCCGTCTGGCCCCGGACCGCATGGCTTTCCACGAGAACTGGAAGACCTGGCTGTTCCGTCAGGCTTTTGGCGAGGGAGAGGGGTAGGGTTGGGTTGGGGTGTGTGTGTTTGTTATGTTTTTAAATGTTTGTTTTATATTTTATTGTATTTTGGTATTGTTAGCTGCTCTAGACTGCCGTGAGGTAGGAAGAGCGAGATATAAATATGGTAAATAAATAAATAATAAAGTCCGTGGAATATAACAACTGCGATATTTGGGTAGAAACCAAGGAAGTCCACTTAATAGTTAAACAGATAACGGGCACAACGCTAAGGGGAGAATAATCCTGGTCCTCAGAGATATCCAACCTTTGCAGGACCAACTGCAAGGGGTAATGACTCCCCTCTGATCTCATCAGAACCTTGAAATCTTTAACTATGGAGAAATGGCTTGAAAGAATCATCATATAATCGATGATGCTAGCACCCAATACCGAGTCGAATGTAAATTGACCAAAATGATCTGAGGGAAGCCTACCATTGAGAATCAGGAGACCTTGTTCTGATATGAGCTGGAGTAACTTTCTTCCATGGGCATTTACAATAGTATCCATGGACCCTCTGGAAGGAATTTTAAGATAAGATTGCAAGTGGGAATCAACACTATCCAAAGTTTGGTTACCAGTTCTTGCATTAAAATCTCCCATTATGAGGTGTACATTGGTGGAATATTCTTGTAAATGCTGATCTATTACATCCTTAAACTGATCCCAAAGGGTGGAAAAATAGTAAGGAGAAGATTCAGGAGGGACATAGATATTAATGACTAGGAGCTCGTTCCTGCCTAAAAATTCAGCTTGGAGGACCAGACAGTTCCTCAAGTCAACTTCAATTTGCCCTTAGGTAATAAGCGTCCTACCAATAGGAATCTTTGGTATGACCAAGAGTGCAGAGCTGCTAAGACTGCCTTAGTTAGGTTAAGGAGAGTGTGCGGAAGATACACCATAAAACCGATTGGGAATTATATGTCTCCAGAAGGTAGGAATATTATAAACTCCTTCGGACTAAGAGGGCCACTAAGTCTGCTCGAGTCTGGGCTGACTTGCAGGTTGCAGCTAAGACCCAAGACCTGACCAGGTTCTGGAAGCTGCTGAACAGCTGACAACAGAAGGGCAGGGCAGTGCGGTCAGTATCCATTAGGGATGAGGCCTGGACATCCTTTTATGGAGATCTGTACCGCGACTCCTGCCCCGAAGTTCCTGACCCCCCCCTTATGGACTCGGAATTTAATGATCACCTCCCCTCATTTTCCTTGGCAGTCAGGGAGAGGGATGTCTGAGTCCATTTGTAAGCTCAGACCGGGCAAAGCTTCAGGAGTAGACGGTTTACTTCCAGAACTCTTTAAGGATAATCCGGGATGGTGGGTTCCTGTCCTTGCCAAATTTTTTACAGCGATAAATGTAACTGGCATAATACCCAGTGCTTGGGCAGTGGCCATCATTATACCCATTTTAAAGAGAGGAAACCCAAATGAACCTACCTGTTATAAACCTATCCCTTGCCTGTACTAAGTAAGTTGTATGCTCGAGCTCTTTTGAATTCTCCCAAAGATTGGACTCAATCTTATACCCTTATAGTGGATGAGCAGGCAGGATTTCATACAGGAAGGTCTACCTTGGACAATTGTTTTATATTAGCACATCTTATCGATAAATACGTACGAATAAGGAAAGGTAAACTGCTTGTAGCCTATATAGATTTGGCTAAGGCTTTTGATTCTGTCCCTAGAAAGCTTCTCTGGCAGAAGTTACACAATATGGGGATTAACCCCGGCCTTCTGAAATTAATTATTTCTCTCCACGAAGCAACTAAGGCGGTGGTTAGAGTGGGGCCCTATGATCGGGTCACTAGTCCCTTTATATTACAGCAGGGAGTAAGGTAGGGTTGCCTGCTGGTGCCACTGCTGTTCAATCTCTTTCTTAATGACCTGGTGCATATGGTAGGGGTGGCGCATACCACTCCTCCTCTTATCCGGAAGAGACCAATCTCTATACTTCTTTATGCAGATGACATAGTACTTTTATCCCAGACCAAACAGGGCCTACAGCAGTGCTTGAATGCACTTGATTGCTTCTGTATGCAAAATCATATGGCAGTCAATGCTAGTAAGTTCAAAATCATGAGTTTTGGTACGATGTGTCCGAAGTAGAGATGGAGGGTTGGCTTGCAAGAGTTATTCCTGGTAACTCACCATCCTTATCTGGGACTTATATTCTCAGCAACTCAAGCTTGGAGGGCTAACCAAGCGTGCTGGGCAACTAAGGCTCTGAGCCTGTTTCGTGCTGCTCCTGTCGTGCTTCTCGATTTAGTAATTGATGTCTTTAAAGCCAAGGTTCTCCCCCAACTCCTGTACAGAGCCAAATTGTCGTATTACAGTTATACTCCTAGATGGGAATTGTCTCAAAATATTTTTTTAAGGTCCATTCTAAGAGCCCCTAGAGCAACACCTCTTCCCATGCTCCAATTAGAAACTGGCTTTATCAGTCCAGTCTCAATGCAACCTTAGAGCCCTGTTGTTTTGGCATAAAATACCCCAGGGGAAGACCTCGCTTTTGGTACAGCAATGCTACTTAGAGCAAAAGGCGCAATCAAGTATTGTCCAATACAAATGGTGGAGGGCCATTAAGATTTTGGCTATTAATCTTTCTCTTCCTCTGAGTGATGATGAAGCTCCAGGATATTCTATAGATAGGGCTGAAATTCAATGGAAAGTCAGAGATCTGGCTGTACGCAGTGACCTACAAGCTGTCACGGCAACCACGATTGCCCCAATGTACCTGCAAGTTAAAACTGACCGTGCCCTGGAGTACTATCTCCTTCATCTGCAGGACCCCAATTTAAGGAGATTAATAACTCTCTTCTGTTTTAACTTGCTAGAAACTGAGGTAGTGAGAGGCAGAAGGGACAGAGTTCCATATTGTAATAGACTCTGCAGCTGTGACTTGCAGGAAGTTGAAACTCTCCCCACCATGTTCTATTCGCCTGTCCTCGATATGAGGCTCTCAGAACAGGATGGTTAGATCCGCTGTTTCAGAACTCCGCCCTCTCTCCGCGAACTCCCGAGGAAAGGATGTTTAGTCTACTTGCAGCAACAGATCTAGATCAAACAAAAGCTGTTGCCTGCTTTCTTAAATTGATAGAGAGAGGGTGGGAATTATCTAAGGAGTAGTGTCCTGTTTTTGCCTGCAGTTTTAGATCTTCTGGATACTGAGGACACTAAGGTGTATACCCTATCCTTGAACTTTGATGTCTGACTCAGGGGATCAGTATTCTATTGCTCCATGGAGTATTGTTGCTTTGCTTGGCTGGCCCTGTTGGGCCTCCTTGCTTCTGTTCCTTTCCCCTGCTTACATTGCTTCTTTTTATTATGTATCTTATGTTTTATTTGTTTAATAACTATCTGTTGTGTATTGGTGTACCCTTTGGTATACAAATTGCTGGAAACAAATAAAGTGTCAACTGTGGATAAACCATCACTAAATGCAGGCTGGGTGTCCTCTAGAGCTAGCAGCAACAGGGATCATATTCTGTCTCTGAACCTTGTGCTTTGTGTTCAGAATCAGTTGGTCTTCCTTTTCCTCTTGCCAACACAGGTTGAGAGGGAAAAGTGTGCCTTTGACACCTGCTGACTGAATGCAGCGTGGGCATTCATAGAGAGAGCTCCCCATGCACCGAGATCATAAAATAATAATTTTTAATTTTTATATAGCGCCTCCCTGCCATGGCACTCTGAGAACTAATTAACACAACTTTTAATCTTCACAACAACCCTGTGAGGTAGGTTATGGTGAGAGAATACCATGACTGGCCCAAGGTCACCCAGTGAGGGAGCGGTTTGTGTAATTTCTGAGGAGCTATAGCTTGAAAATGATGCTCTCGGGGTCCTGAGGGAATGTGCAGTCAAGTGAGGCAAGAGTTTTAATGGTAGGATTAGTTGCTGTAGCATTGGATAAAAACAGATGTGAAGCAGCCCACTGTGGCCTGCTTTCTCATGCTTTGGCCTTGACCACACCTGCATATCTGTGGAGACGCCACCAGATGTTGGCCTGGAATTGTCCCAGGTCATGTCATCAGCTAGCTCAGGCTGTGATCTTGGAAAATCTCTGAGATCACAGCCTGGGTGAAGGCCTGCCTGACCGGGCCACAGCAGGTTATCATGTCTGGTAGTCCGGCCAGCGCTGCCATGATCGCCCATCATGGTAGGGGGCAGGGTGCTGGGTATAGCGCAGGGGTGCGGTTGACTGACCCCCAGTCTTCTCCCCGCCTTCTCTGGTGCCCCAGCTGCAGTCACATTTGTTCAGTAACCCAGCCTGTGTCTGCTGCAGCTTTTCTTCTCCGGCTGTGTCGGGCTGCTGCTGCACCGCCGTCGTGTGTGTCTTTACCCACTGTTACCGTATAGGTGTTAAAATGTCCCCCTCCCCCTGCTCCGCCAACCGCCTTCTCCCTCGCAGCCCCGCACGCCTGGAACTCCCTCCCTGCCCTCGTCCGCCTTGCCCCCACCCTCCACACCTTCAAGTCCGTCCTCAAAACCCACCTCTTCCGCTCCGCACTTCCGAACTCCTAAGCATCTTCACCCAGGATTATCCCCCACCTGTTATCTGCAAACTTCCAGTTTACTGTAACCAAGCCAAGAATGTGTACCTGAGGTCTCGCATTCTCATGAATGTCGCATCCCTTGTCTCTCCCGCTGTTTTCCCCTTCCCTGTCTCCCCTCCTCCTGTCTTTAGATTGTAAACTCTCGAGCAGGGACCATGTCTATCTTATTCTTTGTAAGCGCCAGGTACATTGCTGGTGCTATATAAATGCTTATAATAATAATAAATAATCTGTCCAAATATATATGTGGTTTCTGCTGGCAGGGTGAAAAATGCTTCTGCAAGCCTCGGCATCCCCCCCCCCCCCCCCCCACTCTAGTTTCCTTCTCTGAACTCTTAAGAAACTCAGTCTTATTTATTTATTTATTTATTTATTTATTTTAAATGGGGGTGGGGAGTGGGAGTGTGTGTTTCTCTTAGTTCTCAAAAATGGCTAAATTGATTTTATGCAAACGTTGCAAAAAAACAAAAATCAGCCTGAGGCGCACAGACCAAGCATGGAAAATTTCAGCTCCAAAAGTTGTTGTTTTTTGGAGTCTCCTGTAAAAGAAAGTATTACAAAGGAAGGTGTTAGGCAACCAGAATAATAGGCGTCATTATACTTGGTGACTATACTTAAGTAAAACAAGTTATTCAGGGTATCTTTCTCCAGCACAGACCGACATGGAGCCAGGACAGTACCTTAAGGCATACAAGCTTGTCTTCAGCTTCAGTGAGAATGTGGACAGGATTAGATAACAGCATGGCAAAAATGTCTGTTCCTTCTTTACACTACAGCTTATAGCAAGGCTGGTACTGGCCGTGCAGAAGTGTTAACTCCCTGCAAAAGACTCTCTCTGTGCCAAAGCATTTGAGCATTGCCTCCGTTGTGTTGCCACATAGCTATAACATGCTTTATTTAGGCACAAAGAGAGGTTAGGGTGTCAAAAGGGTGCATGTGACAGGAATGCGGTTCTTCAGACTGCATTAGTTCAGCTGCAAAACAAAGGAGAAAATAAACAGATAAGATTAAGTAAATGAGCATTTATTTATTTATTATATTTTTACCCCGCCCCTCTCGCCTAGGTAACTCGGAACGGCTTACAATTTAAGAAAAAAAACAATAACAATTACAATTTTATAAAATGTATAAAGTCCCAGCTAATACATAAAAGAAAAACATTCCTCCCCACCCTCACCTGCCAAATGCCTGGTGAAAGAGCCAGGTTTTACAGTTCCACTGGACGGTTGAGGAGGTTAGGGCTGAGGCAGACCTCCACCAGGAGGGAATTCCAGAGTGATCGTGCAGCTGCCGAGAACGCCCTCCTGTGCATCCAAGAATGCAGGACGTCCATGAGGGTGCCCCCAGATGACCGCAGAGACTGCCCCGGGGCCCAGGGGGTGAGGCGATCACTCAAATAAGCATGAGTAATAAATTTATGAGGTTTGACTTTTGGGAAACATTAATGGTCCTTGCTTTGGCTGGACTCACAGTTGGTCCAATAATGAGATGAACTTTCTGCCTCCTTGTCATGGCATTTGCAAGAGTGAATGTACAGCAAAGCACAGTCTTTGCAGACCGAGCAGGCTTGCACACATTCTCATGTAGGATAGGATCAGGTGAGGAATCTAAAATGTGAGTGGGTACAAATGTTACATCTTGTATCCTTGCTCCAAGGAACTGTGACAGGAACAGTGAGAACAATGCATTGGCACGGCGGTTCTTTATGGACTTGCTGGGTGCCTTTGAAGTAAGCTAGCTGTTGTGGACGTGCTGCCCCTCTTTGTTAACTTGCAGCCATTTTCTCTCATCAGCGCAAATTGTGGTGGGGCAGCAAATGCATATAATTGTTGGAGGGAGAAGGTGACCTGCTTCTGAAAGATGAAAGAATGCCCATATTTACAGGGACCCATTGTCACTGCGTTTTCCCCATTGGTGGCATTCGAGAGAACACAGGTCCCTGCATATTACATAGGAGTAATTATTGTAAGGGACATGGGGATATGTCCTCCACAAATCTCCTCCCCACACAGTACTAAGATCATGGGGCCGGGGTTTGTATGTTGAAGTTCTAGCATCCCTCACAAATCTTAGCTTTCACTTATGCCACTGTCCTGTTACTTGTGACTTCCAGCCAATTGTGCAGTGGTGCCCAACCAGCACTCCTCTAGCCTCGGGAGTGAGGTGTAAGCCAGTACCATCTGGCATCTTTCCTGAGGTCATGCGTTTATATACTGTTTTCAGTGACTGGTCATCCTGTTTCCGTACACATCACCACTTCTGTTTTGGAGCATGGCCAGACTTCCCTATTCTAATAGGTAATGAAGTATGATCTGCCACCTTATTTATAAATGAGTTAATGGAGAGGTTATGTGAGACCACTGAGAGGAATAGAACTCTGGACCTTAACATATAGAACTTATCTACTTGCCCATTACTGTGCAACAGGGAAAAAATGTCCGACTCATCAGCTCTTCTTGTGTCTGAATTAAAATTCAGTGGCTAGTAGTAGGTACTCTTGTAAGTCAAGTGGTGGAGCTATGAATTGAGGAGTAGGACTGTGAGTATAGGACACAAGGCGATCTTGGGTACATATGACTGTTTTTTTTCCTCTCTATTTAAACCAATTGATTTAATTTTAAAATAACTTGCAAAATGGGAAAACTGGCTGTATAGTATCTGTAAAATAACGTAGGGAGAATCTTTTGAAGTGGTGGGGGGAATGGGGTGCAGTATGTCCACACTTGGAGTTTCTTGGGGACTGGAGCATTAACAGGGCTTTCAGGATGGGTGGTGGAATGAATGAAGCTTCTAGGAGCAGGACACACAATAACGGTAGGGCTTTCTCTCCAAACGTTTGATAAGTTCCTACGCTGGTTTAGAGCTGCTCTGTATACCAGACTGAAGATGGAAAATTGGGGTTTGGAAAGTATATTATAGCCTCAGAGGCTCCTACAGAACCCAAGGCAAGAGATGAATCCCCCTCCCCCAAATTGACCTCTCTTATCCATGAATACATCCATGGAAGCAGTGGTATATCTAGTTAATCTAGACTCTGATGTTTTAGTTCCTTATTGGATTAATGTGATCAGTAGCTAAGGTGGGGAAACATGTGTTGATGTTCAATGGAGGTTTGGGTTTTTAAAAATGACTTTCATTTCTAGTTCAAGAATAAGTCATGAGGTTAAGGGCAGTTACAATAAAGAATGCCAAGTACAGCTGTAATCATAGCTCTTGCAATCCCTGTCTGCCCACTGGAGTCCAAAGAGTAGAAGGAGGTCCAAGAATGCCACAGGAGTAATTGTACCACTCAGTTCTTCATTGGTGTGACTTCTAAGACTGCATGAACATGGAGAACTTTTTGAAGTAGTCTCTGTGCTTCTGTTGAGTAGTACTTTAGCTACTGCCTTCAGGCAATCCCTGCAATAAAAATTAGTCAAAACCGAGAACCCACAGTCTGTCATATAAAACCAAGGATATTCTTACCAGTGTGTGCTATTGTTTTAGGATCATGGTGGCAATACTTCATAATGTAGTGATGTATGTGTTTTATGTGACTTTAATGTATTGCAGAATTCATAACACTCATTTCGCTTGTTGCAAAACAAGCAAAATTATTGGAAATACTGGTCTCCAGTTATGGTTTACTTTTTCTTTTCTTTTTGCATGAACTCTGCTTGCGCCTTTTGTGTTTCATTTAAGAGTAGAATTGGGAATACCTCCATGATATATTTTGCAAGTATTGAAAATCTGAACTTTTGGATTTCATTATTGAAATGTACTGAATGGCCTGTTGTGAAACCACAGAATCTCTTTCAGTTCCTAGGGAAACATAAGAACAGAGGATATGGAAAGCTGTATTTTGTAGCTCCAGAGGAGATTTGGACTGAGGGAGCAATTTTAAGTGTCTGGGCAAGTATATATGAAGTAATTGGGCCTTGGATGCAAGGCTTCATAGGAAAGGGTTGTTCAGTCTTGTATATATTATATATTGTCTAACATGGCATTTGGTGTGAGCACCTGGTAAAATCAGCCTTTTTCTTCCTTTTTTTCTGCTGACTCGCTCGGTCACTCCAGTCTGAACCTAGGAACGTGTACAAAATGTCTGAAAAGGTCACCCAATGCTGTTTGAGGCTTCCTGCCAGCTGAAAAATAAAAGGGCTACAGACATGCTGTAGAGTCCATTAGTCACCCTTCCTGGGGTCTGGTTTTGTTAACTGAAAGGTAATTTCAACTAATTCTGCTTTAACCTCAGCCTAAACCTTTCTCTGCAGTGTTGGCTGCTCTTAGGGTTTTGTGCTTCAGGGATTGCTTCTTCTAGACCCTTGTTCTTTTATCATCAGGAAGGGGTTTAAGGAGTCACCCATGCTAGACTGAGTCAGCAGCACTGACTAGCCTGCAGCTTCCTGCATTCTTCCAGCACAGAAGAATCCTGTCGCCTTGTTACAGTCCTTCGAAGTAGAGGGGATTAAGTGCTGGGACATAGGTCACTATATTAAGGGAAGACTCTAAGATCAGCCAAGCTTGGGAGAAAGCTTAGGCTGAGGATTATGTCTTGCTGTTTTAAGTGAACAAACTCAAACCAGAGAAAAGGAATAGTTTGATGCAAGTACAGTGTTTGGAGCAGGGTGGGAGCTTCTGTAGGAACTGCCATGCTGGACCAAAGCAGTGGTCGTCCTAGTTTAGTACCTTTTGCAGTAATGGTCCATGCTTGGTGTTCCAGAAGAAGAGTCGAGAAACCCTGCATTGGACACTTCTAAAATAACCAGGTCATGAGGGGAAATTCCTAATCGATCACTCTTGGTTCATGGTTGACTTTTGCCCTCAAACATGAGTAGGGCCGGCCTTAGGCTTTGCGGGACCCAGGATGAAGATAAAATGCGGGGCCCCTGGTGGCCTCTTCCCCTTGGGGGCAACCTCTGTGGTGCCTTGAAGGTAGTCATGTTTGGGGCCCCACTGAGATGTGGGGAGTGGTACCCCCACGACCTGTCCTGGGGAAAATAAGAGGCCACTGCGGGGCCGTTAGAAAGAGCCTACATATCTTAGATTTTGATTTATAATAAGTGAGAGGTTTGTTCTGGCTCCTGTTCAAATGTAGGACTTGAGGCCATAATAAAACTCTACGGAGAGGCTAATCATTAGGAAGAAGTGTAGTTCCTGTGACTGGAATCTGTTTTTTGGACTCGCCAGGAGAGCCACATCGTTCAGCTAGTCAGTCAGTTTATTAGCTAGAGGCAGTAAAGATTCTTTAATAGTTAAACCACACAAACACATTATCCTAATGACTGGATTCCATTGCTCAAGCTTTTTGGGCCTTTACCAAAATGTGGTTTTAGTGGTTTGCTTTTTAGAATACCGCTTATTAATGACTCTTATTTATATGCAGGAATATTTATTTATTTATTTATTTATTTGATGGATTTATACCCCGCCCCTCCTGCTATGCAGCCCGGGGCGGCTATCAGCTTGCTTTATTAGTACTAAAACACAGATTATCTCCTCTTATGCTTACCACAGTAGGAAACGCAGCAAAGGGTGGGGGGAGCCGTATTTAGTTATAATTTTTGCATAATCCTCAGCTCTGTTAATTGAATTCCAGTGGCAAGAGGCAGAATAGAACAGGAACCAGAACAAATCTTTAATTGACATTTCTCTTAGTAAGAGTACGAGGTCTCAAGCTTCAGAGAGCTGCTCTTCAGATGAGACATCTATAAATCTCGGTGGCTCCCAAACTATTTGCCAGCATGACCCCATTTTGTGACTTAATATGAACCTGCGACCCCAAATAGCAACCAAGACATGAGACTTCAGCTCCCTAAAGTATCTTTGCCCCTTTTCCCATGCTGCCTGTTGTTCTTGGAGCTCCCTCCCTGAACGTATACTCTGTTCCCTCCCTTGCAACCTTCAAATACCTTCTGAAAACCGTAGCTCCTCATCCCCACAGACTGATCACTGATGCTCAGTCTGTCATTTTCTTCTCCCTTGTAACCAGCACATACACTCGTGACTCTTCAACTATTTCCGTGTCTCTCCTTATCTTCTTCTGTCTCTTGTCTCTCCTAGATTGTAAATCCTTCAGGGCAAGGCCCTATCTCTAATTAATGATTTTTCAGTGCTAGGTACATTGTTGGTACTATATAAGTAATCAGTTGGGATTAGGACCCCCATATGCAGGTGCAATTCCACTTGGAGGATCAATCCATAGACCGGGAGCGTCTGTCTTTATATCTTATACCTGGGACCAGTGCAGCAAACACATGCTATAGTAAGTTCCAGTCAGTTACACTTGTGCAAATCCAGTTAAATGGGGGGATCAAACAGGCTTTGGTATAGTATTTACTAGCCTACAGAGCCATTATTAATGAAAGCACCAAATTTGACTTTATTATTATTGTATACCACCAGCAGTGTACCTTCAGATTCCAAAATATTTTCTAACATAAAAACTTTGCATATACATGGAAATACTATACAGAAGACATCCTGTTGTGCCATTTTTACTAAGTCACTCTTCAAAATGGAAAAACACAATTTAAGTTGTTATACTATTCTGCCAACAGCTGGCTGTGGTCATATTTATTTTGGCAACCGTTCCAGGCCCCTCTCGACTTTAGAACAGTTCTGTGGTATTGGAGAGGAAAAATGCTTTCTCATACGCCTCCCTAGCCCTGGCATATGGTCGTGTACTTCCTCTACCGCAATTGATGAGACTCAAGCACAGGGGTCGGGAACCTTTTCTGTCCTGGGGGCCACATTGAAAATTAGTACGAGCTCCAAGGGCCACATAGAGGGTGGTGGTGCTGAATAGGTTTATTCAAGAAAAGGAGAGCCCAGATCATGGATCTGTGCCATGGATCTGTCCCCTACCCTTGTGTGCAGGCTCTCCTCTCTGCTACATTATCATGAACTCAGTTTTTCAGTGCTTGGGGGTAGAGAATGTATCCAGGGGGCAGATCCGCGCACTGGAAAGGGACCACATAAAAACTTGCCATGGGCCGCATTTGGCCCCGGGCCTGAGGTTCACCCCCCCTGCTCTAGCGCAGTGGAGCCTTGATCCTGATGGGGTGTGCTGCTATATATGTTATATGACAGCAGAATTTAGTTTTTGGAGACAAAGAGCTGTGAGAGGCGGAAGGGACATCCGGGAGCCTCTATACTGATATGAGCAGGCGGATGTAGGGTCACTATCAGAGTGGTTCAGCATTTTATTTATATAATTATATATACTCTATCCCTGATAGATTTTGGCTGTGTGTGGCCATCCTAGGCTGACTAGTTGCAAGAATCCTAAGGCAACTAAATTCACACCAGACAGTGAAAGTGGTATTATTCAGGGCAACATGAGAGCCTTTGCTCTGAAATCTTACGTGTGTTTGGTTTTGTTTGAATTTTTTTTTAAAATGAAACTCCAATTTCCTCCTTAAAACTTGGAACATGTGAGCAAAATAAGACACTAAATGACGAGGGGAGGGGGAAGATAGCTATTACTTCAGTTTTTGTGTGTATAAAAATGATCCATTTAGCAGGAGACTGAAACAATAACAACAAGCATCATTAATTTGTTTTTCTTGGAAGAAAAATCTCTTTTTACAGACTTGGTTGGAGAGCTGTTTGTTTGGCTGGCTTAAATGATGCGTAAAGGACTTGCATGAACACATTCGAACGGAAAGTTTGTTAGCTGGAGGGGAAGGTAAACACACTGCCCCTGTGAACAGATTGCACCAACTCAGTACTGGCTGTAAACACCAGACCTTGAGATGGAATGCGAATCGGTACTTGTGATGGTGCTGACGGATGACCTTAGAAATTTTGACATCCTAGGGGGCGGGGTAACCCCAAGTCATGGGCTGGGTGGAGGGCTCTCTGGCGTGGGACGGTCAGAGCCAGAAGGGAGGCAGAGGCTACCAGGATATTGGAGGGTAGTGGGGTCATCTTGGCTGGGGAGGGATATGGAGACCTGGGTGCGGAGACTCATGGCGTACTTGAACAGGTGAGAGGCACACTAGAGAGGAGAGGCAGGGCCCAGCAGGCCTGCTTTGGTACGCTATTGGTTGGTGGGTCCTGCCCCGTCCACCTGCAGCGTGCTCCAGCACCGTGGCATTCCTCCTTGCTGCCCCGCTGTATTTTCATGTTCTAAACTAAAGCAAAATATTTAGAATTCTTAAGTCTGTTAACATAAGCATGATTAGGAAGCTCTTTCAAAGCATTAGAGTTCTTTTGCTTGTTTTAGTGTACCTCATTTTTATGAGGGGAACTGCCTTAAACCCAGTGAAAGAGCATGGCTAAGTAAGAGGAATGTTGTAACCATAAAGGGACTTAGCCTGAATTTTTGTTAAGACCTCTTCAAAGATAATGCTGTATGGGAACATTAAATTGGATTATTTTTATTCATTCCGCTATCCTCTGTGTGGGTTTCCTTTCGTAGTCTGTGAAGATCAGTCTTTGCCTGTGACTAGTATGTACAGCAACAAGTATGTCGAGGAGCTAGCAAATGGTGTGTAAACTTTTTAACCCTCTGGATGGGACTATAATCTATTTAACCCTCTGTTTCTACAGTGTCCAGCATGATGGGGCTTCAAATCACTGAGCACCACATGGTGCAAATACTTAGCATTATTTGCAACTTCAATTCAGATCTTCATGGGATCCCAATGATGCCGACTAAAAAAGTTTAAAAATGCATACGCTTATATTTGTGTCCCCTGACACAAACATTGTCAATGTCTTGACTGAACAATTGCTTTGTAATGGACTGTCACAAACCGTACCCAAGGGAATGGGTTTTGTCTCTTAGGAATAGACTATACCAGGGGTGGGGAACCTCAGGCCCGGGGGCCAAATGTGGCCTGCAGCAAGTTTTTATGCGACCCCTTTCCTCCACTTCTTGGATTTGGCCTTGGATCCAGTTCTTGCCTCCAATCACTGAAAAACTGAGTTCAAGGGAAGGGAGAAGAGATGAGGTCATGTAAACAAGGAGAGGGGACAGTTCCATGGCACATATCCATGATTTGGGCCCACCTTTCCTTGAGTGCATCCCTTAAGCACCCCCGCCCCAACTTCTGTGCGGCCCTCGGAGCTTGTGCAAGCTTTCAAAGTGGCCCCCGGGAGGGAAAAGCTTCCCCACCCCTGGTCTATACAATAAATTAACATGGCAGTGGCTGTGCCTTCTAACATGTTAGCCAAGACATGTTGGCATGCTTATACTGCCTACCACTTGTTTAGTGTTAGTGGTGAGCTAAACCCTGAAAAGGGCTAGCTGACGTATGTTTCATGGCAGACGGGTTTACATGTGTTGGTGAACATGTATTAAAATGCTTGATTTCAGTAACACATAAAAATTGTGCTCTACATGATGTGGTAGCCTACCACAAAAATGAGTTCTTGGGTCAAGGCAGTGTGTGCAGGAGGCAGATTCATAAGAGGTAACTGTGTCAGAGGAGTTTTCTCTCTTGTTTTGCTTCACCACTTTCTACAGTGCTGTGAGGAAGTAGAACACAAGAGTGACATTTATCATCTGTCAAGTCAGCAGAATACTGAGATAAAAATACAGAGTCTCAAATACATATGCTCTGTGCGTGTAATCTTATTATTTATACCAGAGTACTGAGAATAAACCACACATCTAGTGTCCCCAACAATCCTTAACAGGGGATAAATTTGTTAGCCATCTCCTGAAGAGAACAAAGTTGTAATGGTACAAGAGGGAAAATTTAAATATAGTAAGCTCAGGTATTGGTCCTTTCCTAATTAAACCCTGCAGGGAATGCTGGCAATGGGCTCGATCCCAAAGCCTGCATAAACCGCATGGACGTACGTGCGGTTTCCTCATGGCACAATGGGCTGGCTATGGGGATATGTGTGGTTTGCGCATGCATAGTTCTGTGCAGTTTATGCGGGCTTTGGGATCGAGCCCAATGAATGCACTTGGGTTCAGCTGCTGAAGAGGTCAAAGGGATATATATATATCCCTATGTCATAAGTCCTGTTCTGTGGTTTCTACTTGAATGGGAAGGGCAGAAAGGGTCAGAGCCAGAGAAGTCTGCTGTTAATTGTAGTCTGCCAGTCTCTGAGCACACGTTGTTGTGGGAGAGGAGCTATCAAGGCTGCTTGAGCCATTGGGCTGCTTGGCCTCTGCAGTACTCCACAACCTGATGTGGGGAGGGGTGGGGAAATTGCTTCCCCTACATTTCAGACCAGTATCTGGCCTGGATACTGACTTTAGGGCATGCTCCCTAATTAATAGAGAAGTATCCCTTAATTGAAACATGAGGTGGAATAAGTTGAACTGCTCAATATGAAAGGATTAGAAGTTTGATATTTGCATGAACTTTTGAAGAGTTCTCCCTGAATGTGTTTTTCTGTAGAACTTTAGCTGCTATGTATTGTTTAATTTTATTGTTTCAAGACATTGTAAGCACAATGTAAGCATTGTAAGATATTGATTGTTAAAATATTTTTTTTTTATTGATGGGAATTTTGTGATGTATTTTTTTATGCCACCTGCTGTATTCTTAATATATAGTGGATTGTATTTAATATGTTGTTAGAGGTTGGTTGTATTTGGATTGAATTATGTCCCTCCTCCTGGTGAGAGCGGGAGGTTGGGGGGGAAGGAGGGCTCCCCCTGGTGGCAGCAGGGTGGGGGAAGGATGGTATTGATCGTTAAAATATATTTTTCTGAATTGATGGAATTTATTTGATTGTCTTGATTTCTCAAAGTTTGTTGTTGTATTGTGATTGTGTGGATTTTGTTTTCAATTTGTTGTAAGCCGCCTTGAGCTGCCTTTGGCAGGAGATGGCGGGGTATAAATTGAAACTAAACTAAACATATAGTGCATTTTACATATTAAAAAAACACTTTATTTATGATGGGAGGAAGCGATGGCATAAAACTGGCTGGTATTTGCTTGTGTATAATTTGGTTTTGGATATGGCTACAACGGAAAGACACTTCCACCTGTAGAGATGAACCAACGTTCCCAAACATAGACCTTACTTTGTTTGAAAGAACATCAATTTTGCTATTGGCTCTAGGGAAATGAGGATCAGAGGATGAGACTCTGGGAGTGAATAGTAGGGAATTTATCACTCAATTTTGACCTGTTCACTTTTCTGAAACAATCAATACTGGCCTCTGTCAGACAGGATGCTGAGCTAGGCGAACCATTGGTCTGACCTAGAATGGCACTTGTTATGAAATGAGGCTTGGCTTGAAAGCTGCCAAATCGAGGTAACTCTTATAAGCACTAGAAACAGTGATAGTGGTTTATTTACTTTGGCCATTTAATAAACCATCTTCTTTTCTCTTATGAACTAAGATTTAGAAATGGAAATAAAATACCATATAAATATAACTGGATCACTGGTTCTTTTAAAGAGAGAGATTAGAACACGAAAGATCAGATTTTTCCTTCCCTAAACTGCCATGCCAATTGTGAACTTTTTACAAAATTCTCCGTCCAGTATATTAAAGGGGGGAAATGGTTCTTCTAACCTCTCCTGTAGCTATACATTTTTATCCTTTATAGGATGTGACTTAAAATTGCCAAACAAGCGGCTAATGCCTAAGTCTTACCATATGTTGCTTATGAAGTTGTCGCAGCTCTGGCTGAACCTGCTCTGAACAATATAAAGCAAAAACCAGTGGGATGTGAATAGCCTGGAAAGGTTTAATTTTTCAGAGCACCAAGATGAGTTTCTGAGAGCAACCTGAGTTGGGGTACTTCAAATAACATTTCATGGCTGCATAGGCTGGAAGCAAAGCAAATTTAGTAGGCACAGTGACAATTATGTTGCATAATTGTGCTCAAGCTATAGGGGCCGCAACCGACAGACCGCTTACTTCAGAATAAGCCTCCTGCTTGTGGATCATGGCCTAGGGTTTTAAATGGCTTTAGAAAAACGTTTTGTGTTTTTGTTTTTAGAAAAGATTCCCACCCCTTGTTTTTCCCCCAAACAACCTTATTTGTTTCAATAATTTTAGCAGTGTAATAGTTCTCAAAGGAATTTGGTGCTTACAGAAATTTGATTTGATGACATTTTGATTTTGCACCACAGATAAACCCAAGACCCATGTTGGCCTGATGAATTATGGGACAGAGTCTTTGTTTTTAATCCATTCTATGTGACATAATTGTCACACAAACCACTCTGGAGATAATTCACTGTGAGAAGTGAAATATAAATAATCCCTTTAGAACTGGCAAACCAAATATTTAAATAATAGCATATTGTTTGTCAAATGTTTTATCTTAGATCTAATAAGACAGATTTAGTCTTCACCTATAAAGCTCTTCACAACCTCGCTCCCCCCTACCTCTCTGCACTTATCACCCTCCATACTCCAGCCTGTGCACTTCGCTCCTCCTCTGTCCCTTCTCTCACCCTTCCACGCCTTCCCTGCTCCCCTAAGCGCCTTCGTCCCTTCTCACTTGCTGCCCCCCATGCCTGGAACTCCCTCCCTGTCCACATCCGCCTTGCCCCCTCCCTTCATACCTTCAAATCTCTCCTTAAAACTCACCTCTTTCGCTCTGCTCTGTCTGACTCTTTATCCTGCTGAGCCACTATTTCCTATACCTACGGTCTGTTTACCCTTATCCTTGCAACATGGACCTGCCTGCTGTCATTCTCATCGTAACCAAGCCAAGTACGTGCACCTGAGACCTCGCATCTTCATGAATGTTAGATCCCTTGTGTCTCCCTCTGTTCCTCTTCCTATGTCTCTCCCCCAGCTCCTGTCTCTCAGATTGTAAGCCCTAGGGGCAGGGACCGTGTCTATTGTATTACTTTGTAAAGTGCCAGGTACGCTTCTGGCGCTATATAAATGTTTGTTAATAATAATAATAATAATTTAGGCACTGTCACTAATTTTTCAATGATACCTGTGTGTGGTCTGTTAAACAGCAGGTTGATGTGTGTGCTCCACCTTTCTTGTGTTCATAAAGCAGCCTCTGTACCTTTTCTGACATCTTAGGATTTGTGCTTCTGCTAAGAAATTCTCTGGGATGGGATTACATCAAATTTCATTTACCTCCCACCTCCTTGAAGTCTACTGTTTTTCAATTTAATTGCAGTTGACTTGCAAATATGTTGTTTAACCTGATATTAAAACTATTACTATTGTGTCTCAAGTGTATCTCTTTTGATTGTTTAATTATAAAATTGTGGATGAATCTAGTACTCATGAAAATGTAGTACATTCTAGTACTAATGATGAGGCAACTATAACGTTTCGGAATAAGAAAGTTCCTACCTAATCTACATTTGCTCATAACCTCAAATTGTTTTTGAATAGAGATTTACTGAGATGAGTACAGGAATAGCCTATTTCCAATGGCCACATTTCTTGTGTTCTTTGCTAGGTGGTGTGTATCATAGTGATATGATCATACATGTGTTGAAAGCACTGACTTTAAGCTTCGTAAAGCTTTTCCGAACTCATGGAAGTGCACAGTAAAGAAAATGCTAGGGATGCGAGTCTAAATACAGTGACTTAAAACAGAACTACAAAACAAAATACTTTCTCTTCCCCTCCTGTCTTCCTGCACTCTTTGCTGGTGGTTGTGTTTGTGCGTGTACTAGAGGAATGAACACTGGTTAGTGTTTGGATCTGTATGTTTCTTGACATGTAGAGTTGAAAAAGTAGTTTTGCTGGCGCAGTCTGTGGTGTCTTCATTTTGGGGTCCAACCAGCTCTATTGCTGTGTGTTCTACTTGGGTTTTCAGCTTGCTTCTGTGCCTGTTTCCCAAGGCTTTGGCTCTTGCTTCTCTGCTCTAAGGGTCCTGCTCTTGTTCCTAAGGCCTCATCCTATTTTTGTGCTTCCAAGGGGGAGAAGGTGAATTGGCTTATTACAGCCTCCTAGTTGCTGAGGTGCAATGACTTCAGTGCCAGAATCACAGCATTCTGTCAGCATGTCTAATGACCAGGTCTGTGAGACTAGAATTTCTGCTAGTGTAGCTTGCAGGAGTGTATTCTTCTGCCCATTAACCAATAGCCATATACGTTAGCCAGAAGGCCATAAAATATGTGGACAGCCAGTTGAAGAAAGGCTTGGTGTTACTTGCTTTGAAGTTAAGTGAGGATATTGTGCTGTTTAGTCACAAATGCAGTCTGACCAGCTCTCACGGTTTACTGACAGCTATGTGGTTTTTAAACTTGCAGTGGTGAATGATATTTAGATTGAAGCTCCTATGGCTATAATTCAGATGGGAGTGGAAAGGGAGAAAAGGAACCCTGGAAGGTGGATTCCCCTACCTAGAATGGCAGCAGATGTTTTAGTTTGAAATGGTGTGGAGTCTTGGAAGGACTTGGGGTTTGTGTAGCTTGACAGCCCAGAGCAGTGGAGGGCTGGTGGAGGGAGACACTGCAGCCTATGATGAGGTGGCAGATGAAACTGATGGTTGTGAGCATGATCAGAGCTTTGGGATTGAGTCTGCCGATCCTGATGATGCTACTTGTGATCAGGATCATGACTCTAGGATTGAGTCTGCTGATCCTGATGGGATTGATGGTAAAGTGTAGGGCTCAAGAAGTGATTTCGCTGGTCCTGATTGGCAAGGGCAGTACCCGGGAGTTGTGACTAGGAACGTAGCTCGGATAGTGAGTGTGCAGGTCCTGATGTGCAGCTCTGGCTTGCAGAGGAAAGGGTTACGGGTACCCTAGCTGTGTGCGTCAAACAAGAGACTGATATGGCTGCAGATGGGAATGCTGTGGTTTGTGACATGCCTAATGGAGAGGCTGGATCACAAAGACAGCATGGGGATTTCAGAGATAGTGATGCATGATTACTTCGGTCTTGGATCCTGTGCCTGATTTTGTGGAATGTGGGGAAACACCCTGGACCTCAGGGTGTAGCGATCTGTGGAGTGACCGATGATAGGACTCATGTTCCAAGCATGGAGTCAGACTCCTCCGACGGAGTGACTGAATGTTTTTCAGACCCAGTGGATTCTGGGGGTATAGGTCAGAGTGAGGTGCTGAGCACAGTGGCTCATACTCTGGCAAATGAGGTGCTGAACTCCTTGAAGGGAGAGGCTGCCTGTTGTGTGGCTCCAGTAGGGTCCAAGTGTGGTGATACTAGCCCCTTGATGGAGGAGACGGCTGTTACTTGTGCAAGAGAGGAAGGATACATTGTTGTATTCCACCCTTTTGAATTGTGGATCTCCTATCAAGGTTTCCTTCTCCTCCCCTCACCATTGTTTCCAATCTCTCTGTGTATATATACTAGGGATGGGACTCCAGGGGGGGGGGATTATGTGGGTGGGGGAGTAGATCACCATAGCCCTTATATGTTAGAGTTCTCAACCAACTTCTCAGGGGATATTTCCTCAAAAACCATGAAGGGGTCATCAAGAATAACCCAAGAGGCATCCTCCATTTACTTCAACTCATCTGCAGGGTCATGGAAGGGATTTCCTCACAGATAGCTTCAGTTTGTATTGCAACATCCTGTGAATAATTGAAATGATTGTGGTTAGCTGATCTTGTGACTTGGAGGGGATTGGGACCCCTCCCTCTAGTTTCTCAGGTTCACAGCCTTGGGGTGCTTCTGGATCCTCTGCTGCGCCTAGATTGTCAGGTTGCAGCAGTGGCCAGGAACACCTTTTCATCATTTCCTTCTGGTGAGAAGGCAGCAGCCTTTTATTTCTGATTCTGATCTGGTCATCATTATTCATGCTTTCATTACCTCAAGGCAAGACTACTGTAAGAGCAAATTACTAGGATCCTTTCTATCAACCCAAGTTGCCTGTTCTTAAACGGGAAAGACAAAAACAGGAATAGGCAAATTCTGGAGAGGGGCTGAGATGTGTGGGAGGATCTCAAAATGAGGAGAGAATAAATCTATTAGGGGATTAGCAAATGGGCCCTTAGAAAATACACAGAAGAGAGAAAGAATAAGATGAAGTTTTGATCAATTAATATAGAAAGCAACATGAAGGATCCTTCCCGTTCAGTGCATCAAGACCCAGTGATTCATAAGCTGTCATGTATCCATAACTCCTTTGTGCCTAGGGGAGAGATGATGATGGTTCTTTTTTCTTCCAAGAAATTCAAAAGGAAAAAACACGTATTTTAAAGCTAGACATACTTTTATGTGTCTCCTCCTTGCAGGTTCTGTCAAAGTGAAGCCTGCTCCTTTCTGTAGTGCCAATTCCTATGAAGCCTTTAAGCAGATTTTTAAAAAAACATACATACATATAAAACAATTTTATCTTCTAAATTTGTATGAAATACTCTAGCATGTCTACTTTGAGTGTTAAAATGTGCTGAGATTTGTCACTGAAATTCTTGGCCTCTTGATCACCTCTCAGGGGTTTTTTCTAATATAGACTTCCACAAAAACGAATTAAAGTGAGTTTAATTGGACAGACAATACTATTTATGTAATAATGGTTACATTTACTGATTTGAATCCAGGCCTGTAATTTAGATCAGTAGTAGGATTATCTTTCTGTCCGTGGATATGTAATTGCCACCGCTGCTTATTCTACTCTGATTGTTTTAATTGCAAGTATCATTTTTTCCTAAGACAAAGGGATGTTTAAAAACAAAACCAAAAAAACTGGAGCACAGGTACTTGGATTGTGTTGGAGCTCTTTCAGAAGTATTAAAATGTCTTAATTATCTCACGTAGTAAAATGATCCCAAACCCTGAAATATTTTCTCACTTACATCTTGACATTGCTTTGAGAATGGAGAGAAAGTTGGTGCACTTATGGGGCTATAATTCTTTAGAATCCTAGATTCTCTCAAATTTGAGGAGCTGAACTGAGGTGGTTCTCCTCATGGTCTTGCCCACCATGAGTTACTCAGGATTATTAATTATTATTATTTATATAGCGCCAGCAGTCTACCTGGCACAGTAGGGCCCAAATTAATCATTCTTGTAGGGAACTGACTTCAAATGTTTTTACTTTTTACTCCGTCTATTTACGGAGCCTATTTACGGAGCCCATCTCTCACACACACGCGTGCCTGGTTAAGTATCCCTCCTTCCCTTTGCTTCGAAGCTCCTGGAACGTGTCGTCTACTCCCGCTGCCTGAACCTCCTCTCTGCCAACTCCTCCCTTGACCCTCTCCAGTCTGGCTTCCGCCCCCTCCACTCTACTGAAACTGCCCTGGCCAAGATCACCAATGATCTGCTTGTCGCTAAATCGAAGCGCCACTACTCCGTCCTTGTCCTCCTTGACCTCTCCGCTGCCTTTGACACTGTCGACCACTCGCTCCTCCTGGACTCGCTTTACTCTTTGGGCTTCCGTGGCTCTGTCTTTGAAGGAGCGGTCAGAGAGGTAGGAGGAGAACCAGTCAATGTCTCCCTCCCCGAGTCGACCTCCCCCTCCCTTCCCCTCTCGGTTGGGGTTCCCCAAGGTTCTGTCCTTGGCCCTCTGCTCTTCTCTATCTACACCCGGTCCCTTGGTGAAATTATTGCCTCCCACGGGTTCCAATACCATCTCTATGCTGATGACACCCAACTCTATCTCTCTACCCCCTCTCTCTCCTCCTCTGTCCGCTCGCGCCTCGTCGACTGCCTCTCTGATATCTCCGCCTGGATGTCCCGACGCCAACTCAAACTGAACATGGCCAAGACTGAACTCCTCGTTTTTCCTCCGTCCCCCTCCTCTCCCTCTGACCTGACCGTCTGCATTGATGGGGTCACCATCTGTCCTGTTCTCCGTGCCCGCAGCTTGGGCTTCATTTTTGACACGCACCTCTCCTTTAAACCTTACATTGACTCTGTGGCCAAATCCTGCCGATTCGCTCTCCTCAACATTGCCCGCATCCGCCCCTTTCTATCTGTCTCCTCGGCCAAAATCCTTGTTCATGCCATGGTTATCTCTCGCCTCGACTACTGCAACCTCCTCCTTGCTGGCCTCCCTCGCTCCCACCTGTCCCCCCTTGTGGCGATCCAAAACTCTGCCGCCAAGGTCATTCACTCTGCCCGTCGCTTCGACCGTGTGACGCCTCTCCTCCTCTCCCTTCACTGGCTCCCCCTTCCTGAACGTATCCTGTTCAAACTCCTGGTTTTCACGTTCAAATCGCTCCATGACCAAGCTCCCCCTTACCTCTCGGACCTAATCGCCCTACGCGCTCCTGCGCGCGCCCTCCGCTCTTCCGCTGTCCCCTCCCTCGCTTCTCCTGCTCGCCCAACCGCCTTCGTCCCTTCTCCCTCGCTGCCCCGCATGCCTGGAACTCCCTCCCTGCCGACGTCCGCCTCGCCTCCTCCCTCCGCTCCTTCAAATCCCTACTCAAGACCCACCTTTTCCATGCTGCCTTTCCCAATGCCCTCTAGTCCTTCCCCTTGCTCTTACTGTCGGCCCTCCCCTGCTGACTGCTGCTACCGACCACCTTGTAACCAAGCCAAGTACACGCACCTGAGACTTCGCATCCGCCTGAATGTTTGTTTGTCTTCTCCCATGTCTCTCCCGCTGTCCCCTCTCCTTGTCTCCCCCTCCTTGTCTTTTAGATTGTAAGCCACAGGTAGGGACCGCAGCTGATTATATGTTCTGTACAGCGCCAGGTTGTTACTGGCGCTTTATAAATGTTTAATAATAATAATAATAATTATTATATTCTCCTACAAGCCAGGCATGTGTCTTCTGGCCGTACTCACGGTTCCTCTGGCATCTGTAAGCCTCTGGCCCAGGTAACACCTCGGAACCTCCCCCTGCACATGTGTGCAGGTGGGGGGTGTCCATAAGAACGCCACAGGTGGTGGTGGTGTGCCGTGGAAACACTGCTGGTAGTGGGGTGGGGGAGTGCGTGCGCCCTCTTGTGTTCCGCCCACCTCCACCCATCACTCATGCACGGAGCAACCGGTGCCAATGCTGGTTGCTCCGTGCATGGAGGATGGGTGTGCACCCGTGGGAACGGGTGCATACCCACCTCCACCCGCTGCTGGCACACCCCCATCCCCCCACCCACCATGGCCCATTTGAAAAGGGCCTGAGCCTTTCAGTCTCAACAAACCCCATTGGTTTCAAGTCGCAGACGTTTGGGCTTGCCCCATTTCCAGCTGCTCCCTGCAGCTCTGGATGAAAAAAGACATGACACTAACTCCACTTTAGCTCCACTCTAACATTTCTTATGCATTTAGCAGGGTTGCACAGGGCACCAATACAGTCCTGCAACATCCATAAGAAATGTTAAAACGGAGTTTAAGTGGAGTTAGCGTCATGTCTGTTTTCACCCTCCCTCTCCCTTGCCCCCAAAGTTCATGTAGCCAGTGACCCCTCTGGTTTTACCTTCAAGGCAGGCTCGCGCACCCAGTTCTTGGACTCGCTCCCCAGCTCTGAGCTAGCCTTGAGCTTAGTTCCCTCGGGGCTGCTTACAACCATGTCCAGGCTCAGCTTCTCATTAATTAGGCAATTTTTAGATGTGTGGAAAATCTATGCATTTTAAAATATGCAGGTTATTAAAAAGAGGCACGTAAAAAAGAGGATGTGTAAACCCCTCCCATTTTCTCATGGCAAGAATGGGAGGGGAGGGGGCTGGATGAGGGTGCACCGCACTGATGGGAGGAGGGTGCCCAGAGGAGGTGTGCTGCCCCGAGAAAACAGTTGAAGGAGTGCGCACTGCCCCGACAATGCTGGTGTGGGAGGAGGGGGCCCGTAGTCCAGGCAGCACACACTCCTCTGCCGCTCCCATGTTTTCTTACGCCTACATGCCTCTTCCAGGCCTTCTCCCCCTAATTGTCTGTGTCTCGGGCAGCACATGCTCCTCCAGACACACATGTCAACATTGTTTGACAGTGAGCTGTCAACATTGACAGCAAGAAGAGAGTAACGCCAGATCCCACTGGTCAAGAAGGAGGGCTCCAGTTCCCTATCGATGGAGGGATCCAACCACTGTATATATGTTAATTTTATTGATTGGACAATCCTCCGTGGTCCAAGTTAATGGGTATTTTGTCATTGACTTTAATGTTGGAGACTTGTGCTTTGAACGAAGCCACGTGCAAGATACCTTGAACTAAAATACTTGTACAGAGCTTCTATTCACTCAACTGGGAAGCTTGTTACTGTAGCTATGAACTACGTGTTTCATTTACAGCCCTGGCTTTGTAGACCGAAATTTAAAATATAATGTAGCTCTTGAGAATGAGTTTGATCCTCCTACACTGAAAAGAGAAGGGTAATTCAGTTTTTGCCTTCCCTCTTCCAAACATCCCCCTAAAATGGTGTGAAAAAAATGCTTTTCAGCTTATCAAATGGCTTTTATTTAAATTTTTATCCCACAGTTCCTAAAGTCTCAGGGCGGCTAACAACATATATAAAAACAGTAAAACCCATATAAAAACAGAATACAACCCCCCATTCCCCCAACAAAACTACCCAATACCACCTCCCCATGTCCTACTCCACCCCCTGACAACCCAACCCACCCCGTAAACCCCCTAGCCTTGCCTGACAAATACCCTTACAAAGAGAGAGGCCTTACAGCGCCTCCGGAAGATGCTCGGGCACATTACAGAAAAAGAATAAAAAATAAGGGGAGAATGGGCTTAAATTCTTAAATCGCGCCCCCACCCCAATAAAATGAGAACAGTTGGTTTTGTTTTGCAAACTTGTACTAAGTTCTGTTTTAAATTTACAGCCTCCAAGAGTTTACAACCTTCACATTAGGTGAAATGTTAAGAATTGGTGTTGCAGCATGAATTGGTTATTAATTCAGTGAAATCAAGGACAAAGAAGCCAGTGGAGGCAGGACTTATTGTGTGATGTGTAAAACTCATTTGCAGCTTGTCAGAAAGTGACTTATGGTGTGTGTGTCTTCCTTTTAAATGGAGAGCTCTTAAATCTACTGAGGATAAGAAAGGGAACCTGTTTTCAGTTCCTTCATCCCATCTTACTATCCTGAAAAGGGCTGTCTCTCTTTCACATGCTGAATTCTAGATAGTGTTTTCACATAGTTTTCTGTGTTTTGTAACTGCTAATCTCTACTGAAACAGCAGTTCCTCTGGGGGAAATCAGTAACTTCAAAGAAAAGACCTCTTCAGAAAGCTGGGATGTTGTAGTTTGAGTAAAGCTCACGTTGCATCACATTGGCTGAAGCCTACTGTAAGAGGATTAAAGTAGCTATTAAGTTCACTGAATCTTTATGAAACCATTTTGTGTGTAGGACAAAGAGGTCTGTGATAGAGCATGTTTTCAAAAACAGAATTAACTTGAACTTTTGAGCTATGTTTCCATTTCACTCTTTCTTCCCCCTCCTTTCCCAAGAAGGAACCGCATTTGCTGATCGGGCTCTAGTGTGTGCCAGCTTGGATTTCTGTGCTCCTACATATGTACTCCCAGCTAAAGGATATGGACCCATTGCTGATGGCAGTTTTCAGCAACAGGTCTCCCTGAACTGACGTTGAAAATGGTTCATGCAACATTTGGCTTAATTGAAACCATTTCCAGGACTTTGGCTGTGCTGACATGAGACTGTGTTTGAACGTTATAGTTGTCCCGCCCCCTGTGGTATGGTGGGAGAAGACAGGCTGAGGGTATATTTTCATCTGACTCTGCACAGAATAAGGGTAAGTGACCCAATAGTCACTTGCCTGACCTGTTCCTAATATGATGCCCTCTGTTGATACCACCCACTGAGTTTCATCATTGGAGAAAAATACAAGTGTGGCTGAAGGCTTTTACAGCAAGTGTCCCTCAGACCATCAAGAGTTCCTTGGAAAAATCAGAATGGAACCAACATCATTGGTATTCTGCAGTTCTCCTTTTATATACAGTGCTTTTTATATACTGTCCTGTATTTGCTCAGTTTATATATATTTTTGACTGGCTATGCTACATGCCTAAGGAAGGGCCAGTGTGGCCCAAAAGCTTGCTTATTTCCACCAACAGCAGTTGGTCTAATAAAAGTTATAATTTTAACCACTTTGCTTCCCTCTTTATTATCTTCAGGAAGAAGACTGTAGAACAACATTGCGACACCCTTGATCTCTCCATGTGTGTGTGAGGCTCACTCTTTTGTGTTACTGACGTACACAAATACTGTGACTACATCATGGTGCCCAAATCCACTTCCACTGAAGTCAATAGGTCTCTCTCATTTGGCTTCACTTTTAGCAGAATGTTCCCTTTTCTGTGGATTCCTGTAGCAGGGTGAGCTGAAGGGTTCCTGCTCCAGGAGCACTAATGGCCATAATTACCTGGAACCCAAGTAGGGAAACTGATTTGTGGTAATGATGACTGTCTGGGGAAGTTCTGGGCATATAAAACTGGATCTGGAATCTTACCAGAGCGAGACAACCAGAGGTGTGAGCGGGAGCTGGTTTGAGAGCTGTACTTACAGGCCGGCCAGAGAGGAGACCTGGGATTGGTGCAGTGTCTAAGAATAAAAGTTGATATTGTAAAAGTCCTGGAATAAACAGCTCAAGCAGGGCATATTCAATGACTGATACAAAATCTCCTGGCTATTTGTTTTATTTTATTTTATTCAGATTCATACGCTGCACGTAAAGACTTGGGGCAGCTCGCAATTCATAAAACAATAACAAAATTCAAACAATAAAAACTCCCAGCCTCCCCTCAAAACTCTCACCCACCCCCACAACCCTCCCCCCAAACCCCACTCCCTGCCTGTCAAATGCTTTTTCAAATAAAAATGTTTTACTCTGCCTCTGGAAGATGCTTAGGCTTGGGCTCAACCGAACCTCCTGGGGCAGGGAGTTCCACAAAACTAGGTCAAAACGCTTCCTGCGCACCCACGGCCAAGGGTAACAGATGAAACCTGCAAGAGTTTCATCTCTCGGCCAACCATAGGGGTTGCAATGGAACATGGAAGGATAGGCAGTCTCTCAGATATACGGGACCCACACTGTTTTAGGGCTTTGAAGGTCAAAACCATCAGCTTGAATTGTGCCCGGAAAGCTTATAAGCAGCCAGTGCAGACTTCGGAGTACCAATGTAATGTGTTCCCTGAGACTTGTCCCTGAAAGGAGCCGAGCCGCCACATTTTGCACCAGCTGCAGTGTCCGAACAGTCATCAAGGGCAGCCCCACATAGAGCGTGTTGCTTGTATGGGAGGGACGAAAGCACCAAAAGTGGGGGATAGCCCTGTTGAGTGGGACCTTGTTACAGGTCTTTTGGAGTAGCAATAGTGAGCAGGATTTCCAGGTAGACGTGGAGCCATGTTGGTGAAATAGTATTAATGTTGATCACTGTTAGTCTGCATGCACATGATTTCTACGCAATCATTTTTTTATATCGCTCCCCTGCCTTTAAATGGCACTTGGAGCACTTTATCCAAATACAATATAAAACTATATAAAAGAGGAGGGCAGACTACATTAAGGGTAGTGGATCCTAAAAGCACCTGGAGAATAAATAAGAAGCTGAGACAGACACCTATGGGGAATGGGGAATGACTTTCACATTGAGGGACCTGCCGCAGCAAGCGTCCAATCGCCTGCTGACTTATTTATTATTTATTTATTTATATTTGTATTTCTTCCCCGCCCCTCTCACGTCAAGCAAGTTGTAAGCTGCAAGTCTTACAAAATACTAAAAATATAACAAAAATATAAACACATTAAAACAGATATTAAAACAATACAAAAACTTACATTGTGTGCCAAACATTTTTTCCCTAGTGCCAAAAAAACAAAAACACGCGCCCAATCCTATAAGCTCCTCCCACACTACCCCTCTCCCCTGATAAGTGCGTGCCAGAAGAGCCAGGTCTTACAATTTCATCAGAAGGTGAGAAGATTTGGGCTAAGGCACACCTCCACCAGGAGAGAATTCCACAGCGACGGTGCAGCTGCCAAGAATGCCCTCCTGTCCATCCAAATTCAACAACAGCGCGGGACTTCCAGGAGAGCCCAGACGACCACAGGGTCTGACCAGGGAGTCTGGGGGGCAAGGCAATATTTCAAATAAGTAGGACCTAGACCGTGAAGGGCTTTAAAGGTCAACACCAGCACCTTGAAGCGAGCCCGAAAGGCAATAGGCAGCCAGTGCAGCACTTGGAGCACTAGTGTTACGTGCTCCCATGAGGTGATGGGCCGCCGCATTCTGTGCTAGCTGCAGAACGATGACACAATGGAGGGATCCCCAAACAGTGCGTGGTTTCCGAGCACAGATAAACATCAGGGCAAGGCTCCAGGAGCAGGTCTCGAATCTAGCCAGGGCCTGTACTGTTCATGGCCCTGAAAACCAGCAGTGCAATTTTAAATTCAGTCTGCCACTCTACAGGTAGCCACTGTCTCCGGAAGAGGCATGGTAGTGTCACCATGACTGAGTAAGCAGCCGCGCTGCCACATTCTGAACAAGCTGCAAGTGACGAATAAGCACTGCTGGAAGCCTGTAGAAGAGGGAGTTACAAAAATCAAGACTCGTGGTCACCAGGGCATAGGTCACTTGGGATAAATAAGGGCATAGCTTAATGCAGACTACATAGCTGGAAAAAAGCATCGCAGCTCTGGGCAGCGCACAACATCGAATACTAAAAAACATTAAAACAACTTTAAAACAACAACGGGAGGAGTAAAAATCCCTAGCCCATTTCCCCCCTCCATTCTTCCCGCCCCAAGCCAGGGGAAACAGCCATGTCTTACAACAGCATCGAAACGAGGGGAGATCTGGGGCCAAATGGGCCTCCACTGGCAGGGAGTTCCACAGCCATGGGGTGGCCACCGAGAAGGCCCTCTCCATCATAGCCCCCGGCAGACTCGGGGGACCTCCAAGAGAGCACCCCCGATGGCCGTAGGGGCTGATCCAGAACCTGGGGAGTGAGATGGTACCGCAAATAAGTTTGTCCGAAGCCGTTTAGGGCTTTATAGGTGAGCACAACACCTTGAATCGTGCCTGGAAGACTACAGTGCAGAGACCGAAGAACCGGTGTAATGTGTTCCCGGCGGCTCAATCCCACCAGTAGACAGGCTGCCACGTTCTGCACCAGCTGCAGTCTCCGTACAGTCACCAAAGGTAGCCCCACATAGAGCATGTTACAGTAGTCAAGCCTAAAGGTGATGAAGGTGTGGATGATGGTGGCCAGGTCAGAGTCCGAAACATATGGCCGAAGCCGACACACCAGATGTAATTGGTGGTGCATCCAGGCGGAGTTGTGAGTCAAGGAGCGCCCCCAGATTCCGTACCTGGGGAACCAGCGGAGGGCAGACCCCCATCAATGATGGGGGCTTTCACCCCCGCTGCCTTACCCACTAACATCACCTCCATCTTTTCGGGATTTAGCTTCAGTTGGTTTGCCCTCATCCAATCCCCCACAGCTTCAAGGCACCCGTCAAGCACCGAGACTGCCAGGCCTGGGTCTGATGAAAAAGAGAAGTAGAGCTGGATGTCATCAGCATACTGATGGCGTGCAGTGTCATACTGATGACACTGCACACCAAACCTCCTGACCGCCTCGCCAAGCAGCTGCATATACACGTTGAACAGGAGAGGGGACAAAACAGAACTCTGCAGGACTCCACACGAGAGGTCTCAGTGTGGTGAAAAATAATCACGGAGTACCACTCGCTGCATTCTTCCGGCCAGGAAGGAGCGGAACCAGTTAAGAACTGTACTGCCCACCCCTGCACGGTCCTGCAGGCACGTCACCAACATCTCATGATCAGCGGTATCGCACGCCGCCGACAGATCTAATAGAATCAACAGGGCCAAATGGCCCTGGTCTAATTCTTGGTGAACCAATGTCACAAGTGCAGTCTCAGTGCCATATCCCAGGCAAAACCCCGACTTCGAGGGATCAAGAAAGCCGGCACGATCCAGATGCTCCTGCAACTGCCGGGCCACCGCCTGCTCAGTAACCTTCCCTAAAAAGGGAAGGTTAGAGACCGGCCAATAACTGGCAAGGGATCCAACATCAAGCAATGGTTTCTTGAGCAGGGGTCGCACTACCGCCTCTTTACGAGGCAACCCGGCACCCTGCCTTCCCTAAGGGAGGCATTGACCACCCCCGCCAGCACCAGCCCCATCGTCTCCCAGCAGGCCTTAACCAGCCAGGACTGGCAAGGATTCAGTTCACAACAGGTGGCCCTGACAGCCCCAAGAACATCCTCTGCGTCGACAGGGGTCACCAACTGAAACTGATCCCACAAACAAGAACACGGCAGGGCCTCCATAACCTCCAATTGCCCTACTGCAGAGAATGCAGCGTCAAAACCATGGTGAATCTGAGCGATTGTATCCGCAAAATAATCCACAAACAGGTCACAGCGGGCACTAGATGACTCCACTCCAAGGTGGAGAGAGACCGGACTGGCCAGCCCCCACACCACCCGGAACAGCTCCGCTGGGATTTAGCAGACACTATAAGGGCAGCAAAGAACTCTTTCTTTGCTGTTCACATAGCAACGGCATAGGCTCGTAAACGCTCTGTGCCGCAACCTGTCGGCTTCAGCACGTGAATGATGCCACTGTCACTCCAAACACCTTCCCTCTTGCTTTAGCATCTGCAGCCCCTCCAAAAACCAGGGAGGCATGCAGTGCTGCCGCTTGGGAAGCGGACATCTCGGAGCTATCCAATCAACGGGCTCTGTCAGTAAGACGTTCTGCATCTCGACGAGGCCATCGATGGGCCAGCCATCCAGATCATAGGGTATATCCCCCAAAGCCTCCCGGAACCGCTCCGGTTCCATCAGTCTATGGGGGCGGACCATTCGAATAGGTTCCGCATCCCTCTGGGGCAAATGTACGCCAGGAGAGGAACTTGCAGGAGGTAATGGTCCGTCCATGACAAGGGCACAGCTGATATCTTCCCCCACCAACGGACCCCCCGCCTCAAGGCTGGTGCAAAACACATGGTCTAAGGTATGTCCCCCCTGGTGTGTCAGACCGCTGACCCTCTGGGACAGGCTTATGGTGGCCATGAACTCCATGCTCCTCACCCCCAAGATCGGTGTCGACGTGGATGTTGAAGTCCCCCAAGACTATAGTCTTCGGGGATCATAACACCACTCCCGACACCAGATCTGCTAGAGCATGCAGGGAGACCACCGTACAGGTGGGCACACGGTATACAATCAGCACTCCCAAACTGTCCCCTGCCACATCGAACACCAGATGGAGACCCTCAACCCCCATTATCGATTGCCCCGGATACCTCAGAACATCCCAACCCTCCCTAAAAATCATGGCTACACTGCGTGCGCGCCATCCCACCCCCTGCCCCCGTCCCTCTGACTACAGTTGATGCTGCACGGAATATCCGGCTGGAACAAGGTCAGCCAAAATAGGCCCCAGCTCCATGTCCAGCCAGGTTTCCGTGATGCACATGAGGTCGGCCGCATGGTCCAGGATCAAGTCCTGGACTGTTGTTGCTTTATTTGCTACCGACCTTGCATTCAACACCATCAACTTGGTTGGTCCCCTTTCCTGTCATTTCTATGTTTGTGTAAGACCTGGCTGTTCGGCCAGGCTTTTGGCAAGGGGGGTAGGTGGCGGGGGAATTGTTGTTTTTCTCCTGCATATGTGATTTTTAACTTTTTAATTGCTTTTATTGTTTTATTGCTTTAATTGTTGTTCACCGCCCCGAGCTGCCCTGCGGGCAGGAGGGGCGGAATAAAAATCTTTTATAAAAATAAATATAAAATAAATGTCAACACATGGTCAGGGGCCTTCTGATCCAGAACCACGTGCCCCATTGCTAGAGGGGTGGTGTGGGGAACAGATATTAAGCACCTGTCCCACCACCCAGCTCGAGCATACCTTCCCGCCCCCCCCAAATACGGACCATACCTCCCACATCCCATCACGACCCCAATGCCTGTGCCCTCCCCCCAGCACCCAGTCCCTGCTCTCCTCTGGCTGTCCCGCCCAAATTGAGGGGAGGATTCCCACCCACCCATTCCCAAATTGAACCCTCATCCCCTCCCTAATCCAAATCCCATCTATATCCCCCATCCCTTTACCACCCCACTATAAAATAAAGAAACCCCCCACCAATCACTTCCCACACTTCCCCCCCCTTTAAACAAATATCCCCCAATACAA